>VXBU01013331.1:90785-178555 GCA_013400315.1 Bombycilla garrulus
CCCCCCCCTCCCCCCCGAACCCGAGAGGCTGAAGGGGACACGGTGCTCCCCCCGCCACGGGGAGCCTGGAGCTCCGGGGCTCGCTCCTACCTGCCCAGGCTCGCTGCGGTAGGCGAAGGCGTACACCCGCTCCGCGCTGATGTTCACGGCGCCCCGGTAGACGTGGCCGAAGGCGCCGGGAGCGGGGCTGGCCTCGGGGCCGCCACCCGCTGCCGCCGCTGCCGCCCAGACCAGGGCGCAGAGCAGAGCCCCGGGGGCCGAGGCTGCCCTCTCGGCCATGGGCTCCTTCCTGCCCATGCGGGGCGCCCGGACCGTGGATCCCCGGCAGGGCGGGCGGCGAGGCGCTTCAGCTGCGATTTAAATAAATAGCTCGGCGACACGGACGAGAGGCGGCGGGGGCAGCGCCCCATACCCCCGCCCCTCGCCCGGGGAACGCCGAGCAACTTTCACCAGGGAAGGACCCTCGGCCGGCCGGCGGGGCGGGGAGGGGAGGGGAAGGGAGGCCGGCCGGCAGGCTGGCCAGCCCAGGGGAGGAGGGTCTCCTTTCTGTGACCGGCCCCAAATTCTGAGCCCGGCTTAGCAGCCGATCGTCAGGGAGCTTTCCCTCTTGGGGAACCGTGTCATGAGCGCAGGGACAGGCTGGCATCGTCAGGCACGTTGGGATCAGCATCTGCAGGGTTCAACACTGCCCACCGCGTTAGCAGCGTCCTCGCTCCATATTCTGACGGCTTGCTGGAAATGCAGCTCGCACCTGCAATCCTGTATGGAGCGCTCCCTAACCTTTATTTTTGGCTTCTCATAACTTTGGGATAAAGGCTGTCATCATTTAGTTCAGCCTAAAGGTGCGAGAGGCAGCAGCAAATGTAATTTCATTAATCTAAAATGGCTTGGTGCATATCTTCTTTGCGTCATCCATGGAACTGGCTACAAACCATACTGTGATGCTCTTAACATTTTCAGCAAGATGAGTGTGATACTGTTGGGCTGTGAAAGGGCAAGGGGTCTCTCTCTCACGGCTTAACCCTCCCATGGTCTTCTGTTGAAAACACACCTGGAAATGTGTCAAATCCCATGGTATAGGGATGCACTTTTAAGTCAGAGAAAATAGAGTGTTACTTATAAAGCAATCAGAAGGGTTTTTCAGGATGAGGATAAACTTTTAGAAGCCACACTTTTATAAAGTCAGCCTGCAGTCTCCAACAGCAGCAAGTCTGGCTTCAGAAGCTTTCCACAAGTTGTTTTCAAGGCTGAGAGATTTCCTGGGGGGGTCACTTGTTGTCTTTGGAGGAAAAGTTGCAAAGCCCAGCAAAATGAGCTAGTATGCCTTGTGCTGCCATTTTGATCTCTGCGCCCTTGTGTGACTTCTGCCAAGAGGAAAAACTAAACAATTGTCAGCCAGTTCTGTTCGTCTTGAAGCAGGGTTCAAGTTACCCTGCCTTTTGTCAGAGTGCCAAGAAGTATCATTAAGGGTAAAATAAACCACTTGCAAAATGCTGGAAGATGGAGAATCCAACACCAAGATTTTGCCTTGCAGCCAGAATATCATGCTCTGCAGACCAGGCTGACTTTATGAGACTCTATCTTGCCCCTTAACAGGACTTGTCCTGGGGAAGTTCAAGCAGTGGCAGCACTGTGAGACTTGTGGCTTCCCCTCCCTACCCTGCAGAGTCCAAGGCTCCTGAACTCTACAGATCCTTTCTCACCCACTGCTCTCTGCAGATGAACAAGTCCCTCTGCCAGGGCCAGCAGCCTTTTAGCATGTGCTGCAGGGAGGACTCTAGGAAACTCATCTTCTCCCAGAGACTTCAGGCAACAGGAGAAGGTAAAGCAGCTAAGGGCCATGCCTGGCTCCTCAGAGCAGTGTGACTGATGGCAGAAATATGGTGTTCTGAAAACCAAGGTAGCTGTGGCAGCTGCAAATAATTTTTGCATCATTTGGTGTCATGCATATTTCAGATTGGGGTATCAGTGCATTGTCCCTCTCTAGTTCTGTTGGTTTTGTGGCAAAAAACGTGGCTCTTCAAATAGTCCACATTTTCCAATGCAGAGTTATGTTATTCTTAAAGTGCTTTCCCTGATTAGACGTACATTAATGGTATCTTACCAAAGACTACACATTTTCCTTTATTTTTAATTTGAGAATTCAAGTTTTCTAAGTGTCATGCATTGTTCTTATCTTAATTTCATCTCACTATTCTGAGGCTCTTTCTGTGATTTAACAATGGTAAACCTTTGTTCAAATCTTTGCCTCCAAGGTGGGGTACTGCCTGACTTGGTGTTATTTGCAGAAGTTTGAAGTCAAAGGTCAACACCAGCATTCAAGTTGCTAATGAAAGTAAACAATTCTGGCAGACAGATCAGATCTCTTCCTTTGATATACCTTCCTATTGACAGGAAAATATCCACAGCACTAGTTTGGAAATTGCTTTTAAATCACACACTCCTCTCATGTTAATATCATCTGAGACCAATTTGCCTTTATAACAGTGGTGTTCAAGACAATGTCAAAAGCCCCACAGAGTCAAAACATGTTTCATCTACTCCTTTCACCACTTACTAAGTCAGTTATCTCAGCAAAGAAATAAATTAGGTTAGTTTGACATGATTTGTTCTGGACAAATGCAGAGTGCCTGCTGCTGATCACTTTACTGTTATTTAGTTGCCTGCACACTGATTGCCGAACAGCTTGTTTCATTACTTTTCCAGATAACAAATGGAGGTCGGCTGACTTGCAACACTTCACTCAGACCCTTTGATAAAGATGAGTACCTCATTTTCCCTTTTCATTATGCCTGGATCTTGTTCTTTGAAGGGCAGCATGTACTTTGGAAGAAAGAACCAATCCCTCTAAGAGACAGTATTCTCCTCCAGATACACCATGGGTCTGCGTCAGTGGAAGTGATCTTTTCTTGTGTGTGGCACAGTACTCTGGCATCACAAGCCAGCAAGGGCCAGATGCTCCCTAAGGGACAGGGATCCGAGTGCCACAACATAGAGGGGAGAGAGGGGCAGAGCAGAGACCTCACCAGCCAGGGCCACATCCCACAGGATATAAGAAGACAAACAAGGCGGGCCTGGATATGGAATCAACAGAGTCCAGACTGGTGAACAAGACAATAGCAATGGGATAGGTCTGAGGTCAATAAAAGTTAGTGACTCAGCTCTGGTGATGGCAGTCAGGGACAGATACAGTCCCATCAGCAGCAGGCAAGTCCCTAACAGTGAGGCAGACCTGAGGTCTGTCCAGGAAGCTGGTCAGCAGGTCTGGCCAAAGGAATACAGACAGGGCTGCTACAGCTTGAGCTGTAGCTCCAGCTCAAGCAGAGCCAAGGACCAGAGCCTCACCTGAACTGCAGTTGCTTTGTGAGAGGGAAGAGAGCCCTCTCTGAAGCCTCACCACAGCCCTAATGCCAAAGTCACTGGAGGGAAGAGGGGCAGCCCTCAGCTGTGCTGTTTCTAGGCTGCCCATGAGCCCAGGGCGCCAAACCTCCAGAAAAAGGTATGATGCTCTTGGGGTCCTTGTCTCTGGCTGTGTGGAGGGCACATATTTTGTAAAAGGACCCATTTTGCCAGTATAAATAAAGCCCACGCTTGTGAGTGTCTCACGGGAAGGAGGAACTGTGCTGGATGAGAGGCTCACAAGAGTGTGGTTTTGAGTTTTTTGTTGCTTTTTTTCTCTATAGCACAAAAGCAGAAAATCTCATTGCTGTTGGGAAAAAATAAAAAAAAACCAACAAACCCAAACCAGTAAAGAAACTACATTTCCTCCGGTAACCATGGCTGCAAAAATATCCAGGATAGAGGATATTACAAAGGAATTCCCTAAATCATACTACCTTAGAAAGGGAAATAGTATAAATGTATAACAAACCAAATTGTTTGGAAACCTGATGATTTAAAATTACTGTTTGCATATGTAGTCTCTGTCTTATGTAAGCTCCTCTGCAAGTTAATTAGATGCTGTAGATGCTCAGCTGGCCTCTGCAGAGATAATGCCATATTTTCAGACTCTGCTGAAAATGCAGTGTGAAGAATAATGAAAAGTTAAATGTAGACTGGCTTTAAAGATGTCTGATAGAACCTTCTCCAACTTTTTTTACAGGCAGACAAAGTGTTTGAGAATACACTGCTTGAATGAGAATTGTCTTTGGCTTGTATAATATTTGCTTGCATTAGGTATTTAACCTTTATATTTGATTGTAATTAATAATAGCAGAGAGGTTTAACAGGTTTCAAAATATAATGATATAATGATGCAATTACACCTTTATTGCTTTTTTCTTCAGCAGGCCTTGTTTGTCAAGACAGTTTAAGACATGCTAAGAGTGAATTCCAGATGTGCCCTTGATTTACACTTTTGGCTTCCAAATTTTCAGACCAACACAGATTGATGAATTGCATCACATGGATTTCTCTTCCCACAGGCTAAACTCTGATGATCACTTTTATGTGCATATGGTACCTATGTTGAGTGAGTGTCTAGATGGAAACCGAAGTTGAGGTACAACCTCCACATTTGCAGCACTTCATTAGAGGCAAAGTATTTCTCTAATGCTTTTTTCTCCCCTCTTGATTTCCATCTTCTCCTTCTATCACATGCAAAATAATTCCTTCCCTCAATACATTAAGCATTACTATCTGCATCTTCACATGAATCTTTTTACAGTAGTGCTGGTAAAGCCAGAATTACACTGATGGGGACTCTAAGCACCAGAAAATCTTGGTGAAATGGAAAAAATTTTGAATGAAAAGCTGATAAACCTTATGCGTTCACTTTCCAGCTCCCACAGACAAAATCTTATATTCACACTGTAAGACAAAATTTTAACTGTAACCCTTTGGAGTAATTACACATCTTCCCCTGTGTGGCAGGGAAGTGGAGGATCTCTGGCATATTCTGGGGTAAGTCTGTAGGGAATATATTGCACCCGTGTAAACCAAATGACTCATTTCAGAACCACCAGTTGCTTTACGGAAACCAGAAATTCCTTGTGGCTACGGAGGTACACCCTTCCTCGGTGGCACGGCTAACGAGAGCTGTTTGTTAAATTTAAACAAGGGTCACTCTTTAATTTCGTATCAACTTCATTTCATGGCTTGTGTGACATTCTGCTCTAAACCACCTGCAGCAGCACCTGAAACATATTTTCGCATGGGGAAATTTCCAAGGCTCTCTCAGAGGGACGCTGACAGATATGTTTTACAGCGAGGAGGAATAATAGCGAAATGATCAAGTAGAAAAATTAAGGCGAGGCGACATGGAAGACGAGTGACAACGCCAGGAGCAGCTCACCTGGAGTGGGCTGGAGCGGCCAGGGCACTGCTCTACTTAAGGTAGGCGCTGGGAGGTGTCCCCTGCAGTCCTGAGGGAGGGTGGGGGCAAAGGCTGCTTCCTCACACAAAACCCGAGGGGCTCAGGACCCCGCTGCCATTGCCTGCGCCAGGCACGCAGTCCGGAGACGGGAGAGGGAGGAGGAGCAAGAGGAGGAGGAAGAGGCGGGCGGAGGAGGCAGCCGCGCTCCGCCCCTCCCCTCAGGGCAGGCCGAGGAAAACCGGCCCCGTCGGCGGCGTCGCTTCCGCCCCTTGCCGTTGCTGCGATGTCGCTGCTCCGTGGGCCGCGGCCCCGCACCGCCGGCAGGAAAGGCCCCAGAAAGGCGGCAGCGGCGGCCAGGCGGGACTGGGATGTAAGTGCTCCCCGCTGCCGGGCGGCCTTCGCTGGGAAAAAGTGCCCGCGACTGGGGGAGCCACCGCCCTCCGGAGGGGCTGCTGTGGAAAGCCCCGAGTTGCGGGTGGGTTCGAGCGGACAGGCACGCCGTGTGGCAGGGGGACACGGCCGCTCTGGTTTCCTTGGCCCTGGTAGAGGCCTGGCCTCCTGCGTCTCCCGGGGAAGGAGCGCGCTCACGTTTGCTGGAGGTGTCGTTTTTGGCGGCTGCCTCGCCGAGGGTGGAACGCTCTTCAGCGCCATAAAAGTGCATAGCAAAGTAGTGTTAGGCTAATTATACTGCACTTTAAAAGTTGTTTGGGTTTCTTTTTAAAATAAAACTTTAAAAAAAAGTTTGCCCTCAGTTACGACTTCTGACGTGTTCCCTGGTTCCTGTTCACAGAGTACGGTCCATGATTTGACAGTGCACCGTGCAACTCCTGAGGATATTGTAAGTTTAATAGCAGTCGCTGCTCTGTCCCTGTGACAAGGATATTTAGCTGGTTGTCTGACGTAAAATGTGCTTACCATGCTTATGGGAATGTTTTCTGCAAAGTTTCATCTCTTTTTCAAGCTTCTGAACATGTTGGCTCTTTAGGGCTAGTTTTGTGTTTAGGATATCGAGCATCCCCACGTCTGGCAGTTGGTGTTTTTCAGTTTCTTGTTCCCACTGAGAAGCAGTAGCTGCAGATTTCACTTCAGTAAATTGTATGCCATCATTAAAGCATAAAAATGTAAATACATGAACACTCAGTGGATTAGTTAAAGGTCATATCCCTGCTGGGAAGGACTGAAAGATGTGCTTTATCTGAGGAGCCTCTCTTATTCTGAAAATATTTAATTTTCATTTAAACAATTCAAAACAGTTTATTTATATTGAGTGATCTGGTTATTGCGAAGTGTGAATTCTTTGCAATAAACAGATCATGTGCATTTACATTTATTTAATAACATTGTGTTTACATATATTTACATGTGTATTTAAAGTCTCTTGATAGCACTAATTAACAGGATGGAAGAGGCAATAGGAGCTATTATTGTAAGTTTTGAGAGATTTGTCAGGATGGATGGTCACAGTAGCAGAGAGACTTGATTCCATAAGTGTTTGGCTTGATAGCTTCTGGAGACTTTAGCAAGCACCTCTCACATTTAATTTCTTTAATCTGTATTTCAACTGTATATTTTTGTATATAATCTGATTGTTAGAAGAATGGAGATACTATGTCTGGTGACTGACAGTGTCAAATCAGGAAAATGCATTATGTCTTTTTATGCACCTTGCAGGTGCTAGTATTTGGGTTTTGCCTCCCTTTTTACAGCTGAGAAAACTCTTGCTGAGTCAGTGGTGTAGGGCACACAGGAATTGAGACCTTCCCCATTCACCTTTAGAGCTGCTTTAAATTTGGCTGGTACTGATGGCATTTTACACTTGTGGATGTTTATGAGTTTGTCATTGGTACTGCTGTGAAGTTAACATACATAATGTTCAGTGCATGAATGATAAAATCAAGAAGAGTGCTTTAGCTTTGCCCTGTAAATTTTACTCAAGATAGGTTTTTGAAATTATTTATGTTCCTGTAGCTCCGTCGCCGTGAAATACACAAATCAAAAAACAAAGCAGTGGCACATCTGGAACTCCAAGAGAAAGCCCTGAACAGGAAATGTCGGAAGCAAAAGCAACTGGATGTGGCTTCCTTGGAGAAAAGGAAATTGGCTCTGATGCGTGAGGTGAGAGCTAAATATGCACTTGCAGCCTGCTGCAGGTGATCTGCAGCACTACTGGCGAACTACTTCTGCACATGGAAGCCACAATTGCTCCTCTTGTTGGATAACTTGGTTTTGTATGTGCATATGCTCTGTGTGTTGTATGCATGCAGTGAGTGGAGTAGAGTGTCTGGCAAACCGGCTGCTATATAGAATTGCATATTTGACCCAGGTTGCCTGGCCATGCTCTCTCTAATTCTGCAGGCCTCTTTTCATCTGAACAGGAACTGTTTGCGGAGTTCAACTGTTGTAAAAAGTTTATGTATTCTTCAGGTTCTTACTGCCAGCTTGCCTTTTCTTCCTCATGTCTAGCATTTTTCTTTGACGCAAACATGAACATTTCTCTGTCGGGGAGGGACACTGTTTAAATAAACAGAGAAAGTGCAGTGTCAAGGGGGCTGAAAGAGTGAGGCAAGAAGTTGTTAAGGGAGGAAAATTGACACAACAAAGATTGAGCTATGGCTGACAAGCTTGTCGTGTGAGGATTGAAAAGCTTGTTCTCTCAGCATTCTAAAGCACTTTCACTGTAAATATATTCTTGAATTTGCCTTTGAGTATTGAACTGTAGCAGTAAACCTAAGCCTAGTTAATAGAGAGAGTAGCTGTCACTGACAAGTGGTGGTAGAACTCCTTTTTCACATGGTAGGTCACTCCTTGCCATGTGTTATGAAAACTAATATGAAAATTAGCTTTCAGACCTCTGTACTGGAACAGATTGAGAATTGTTCCTGCTGGTAAAGAATGTTGATGAGCAATGTTCACTTAGCAGTTAAAATAAACATGATCTGGTTGTTCTGTAAATGTGCAGTGGACTAACCATCACAAACTTCATTGTTTTGTCTTTTGTAATTTTTCAGAAGTCTCTTTCTGATTTCTGACAACATTCAAACATAGATAAACAAATGGAAGTACTTAGAATTGAAGATCACCACCTAGTTCTCTATTTGACTCCTATTTCTTTGTAATCACAGTAGAATTTTTGTGTTACGAAATTTTTGAGCCTCAGACTTGGACTTTTGTTGCTTTGGTACTTTTCTGCCAAGCATAGCTCAACAGAGTATTCAAAAAACATTGTGAACCTCTACATGACTTTCCCTAATGCAGCCTAATTTCAGTAATACTTTCATTCAGAAATAAATTACGCATCACAAAAGGTAGATTAGACCATCTTTTCTAAGATTTGGCTGGGCTACCTGTTATATGACTTAATTCTTTTGCAGATGTGAAACTCATGTTTAGGAAGTAGTCTTCTATATTTGTTGCCGTTTCTAACGAAAATGCACAAATCTCTATTCCTCCTGAATGGTGTTTCCCCTTTACAGTTAAGAGATTTACTTTATTCAGTTTGCTGTATGTCTGCTTCCAAATCTGAGAAAGGGAAGACAAAAGGAAATTATGCCAGGTAAAATGAAAGAGATCTGGCTGTTGATGTTTCAAACACTGGCGTCTTCTTGTGTGTAGAGAAAAGATAGATAGAGGACAGTTACTATTTTCACCTCTCCCTAACTTAAATCTTGTTAATTGCCAGGTCCTGTTGTTCAGAGTAAATGTGGAGACTCTGTCTCTCAGTAGAGCACAGCCACTGAGAACTATTTAATTGTTTCTGTTACCTTGGTGGTCTTTCTCTTTTAGTGCTGAGAGTGTATTTTGTGAGCCTCTTCAATCCTGCTCAACTGCAAAAGACTTGGAGACAAAAGCTAAGAAGGTGCTGCTATTAGTGTTCCTCATGTGGTTGTGTGTTGAACGGAAAGACATTACAAGTCATAAAATGGATAAGCAAAATTTTAGTATTTTGGGCATTTGTCTGCCCAAAAATCTGAATTAGAAGATAGTGAGTTCACTCTGAAACTTAGGACTCTGAATGTGTAGGTACCACACTCATTGATCCTGGAACAATTTATTGTTAAAATAATGTTAGTGCATTACACCAAAGAGTAGAGGTAAATGGATTATTGTAGTGGAGAAATTTTAGGATGAGTCCAGTTTATTTGACTTAGATAATAATCTGAAACAGGAGGGAAGGTGATTTTTAATGAAATTCCTAGGTGATACTAAACTGGGACAAAACACACTGCTCTGTGACTTTGTCCAGGGCGTGTAAATGGACCTAAAGGGGTTACAAGACGATACCACCTTTTCTTCTCATCTCAAACAAGTGTGAGCTCATCTACCTTGGGAGCAATGCTCTAAAAATCTTCAGTGTGTTCAGCAGGAGGGTAGAGTTTAGGAACCTGCTGATTCCAAAAAAGATGTAGTGAGTAGGGTAAAAATAAACTAATCAGGATAATTTTTGTCTGATTATGCATATCACTCTAATTTTAATTGCCTTTAGGAAATGAGTCATATAAACTTTTTTTGTTCTTTCTATATTTTTCTTCTGCCAATCTGGTATAATAATTTTATCTAAAAACCTGCATTGTTTTTGATGTCTGGCTAAATGGAAAGACTAGATTTAGTTTGTATCAGATGTGAAAATTGAATAGTGGTCTGGAAAAGGAGGTTTGTGAAGTGCTTGAAAGGTGAATATTCACTGATTTGCTAAATTAGTATGAGAAGTCTAATTCACTGCAGTATAATGCAAGCTCAAAAGACTAGAAAAACATGGCAACTCAGATATGTAGAGATACTTCGTGACATTACAAAGCATGTAGTAAAATAGAGGGTTGAGGAGAAAAGTGAAATACCATTGCCTAGAACTTTTTCTATGAGGCTAAATGTAAGCTAGCAAACTTACCAATGGACGTTGAAAAGATCACTGAGGAGATAACAGCATAGTACTGTGAAACCATTTCAAAACAGTTTCTTATGATTCCTGGAGAAGCAAAAATTGTCAGTCAATTTTCAAATTTTAAGTAAGAGGGCATACATGAGCCTTTTCTGTGAGGTCTTCTAAAGTACTCAGTCTATGGATCAATTTGATGAACCATGATGAAGTGGAGGTCACTTAGATAATTCCTTTCAAGTGTTTAAGAATATCTACCTTCTCCCCAGGTTGTAGGATATAATGTTACTAGTTTTCAATTTCCTGCTTTTGAATGAATTCAGGAGTCAGTGAGGAGCTTTAAATTGTGTTCTGCTCACAAAGCCCTCTCCCCAGTCAGCTCCATTTGACTCATGGTAGCCAGGTGCCTCTTGTTTTGCACTCCAAGACATCCTTCCTTAGGAGGCACCTGTTGTGATGGACTTCAAATACTTGAGAGACTTTGGGAGAGAGAATATGAATACAGAAATTTTGTCTTCTGGAGGTTCCCAAAATGTCTTCTGATGCCAGATGTAGTCAGCTGTGTTTACCTTTGCTGGAACTTTTGGTGGTATGTGGCTTAAATTTTAGGTAGGATTTTCAGGAGGCAAGACTGAGTGAAACAAGTCTGCTTGAATAGGTTTGAGTCTCATCAAACCTATTTGGTTGTCAGATATAGGTAAGTGTTCTATGACTTAACATTGAGATCAAATTATTTGAGGATGCTTTTTTTTTTAATTGGTAGATATGTCTTTGTTTTGATGAGCATGTCATAACTACTCAGGCTGGGAGAAGAAGTGGGATGGAAAGGATTTCTTCTAAAGAGAGTTCTGATGGGGGCCTCAGAAGTAATAACTGTTTAATTTTTCAGAAAAACGGTATTCTAGTTACTTAGGATGAAGTATGGTGTTCTGATCTATCTTATTTAGGATCTAATTGCACAATACCAACTTTGCAGGCATTCTCTTGTTGGTTGTTCTCTTGGTAACTGTTTAGAGGAACAATACCAGAAAAAAATAAAAAGGCAAGAATCAGTCTGCTCAGTGTAAAGTTTCCTTATACACTATACTTTCAGATTCTGTCTGATCAGTACCGTTTGCAAGATGTGTTGGAACGATCTGGCTGGGTTATGGCTGTGGAAAAAGACTTGCCTGGGGATGCTCCTCGCACACGAACAGGTAAAACATCTCGTCTATATGTGGTGGCACATTTCAGATTATCTCCTTACTTCCCATGAATAGTCTTGCTTTGCAAAGCATTCTTTTTAACTGCTTTCACCTCATTGTCTAACACAGTATGATTGATCCTGTTCATGTTGAATGAAACACAGGTGAGGCTATTGCCTCCCATGGCCAGGAAGGGTGACTGATGGCTGGTTATTCCACTGTATTCGTCCTCTGTGGAATTTCACATGTGTTCTGAAATACCTCATTCCCGCCATTTCACAGACAAGCTACTGGCCTGTGCAGAGCATCAGTTTGAGCTGCTGCAATAGTTTTGATTCTTATTGCTGCATGAGCTGACTCTTTGCTCTTGGATTTGTCTGAACATTTATCAGCAATTCCTGAATGAGGCTTTTTCTTTTCTTAATTTGGCTTGTGGATCCTTTTGCTGCTGGAAGGCAGGATTGGCTGTCTGTAGGTGAAATCTTAGACCTAGGGGGTTTTCTCTGTAGGCTGGCATTCTCTTTTGTTCCTAGTGACTGTTTGATCCTGCAAGCTGCTTCTGCAAAAGTGTATTTATGCAGGTGGGAAGGACAGAAGCTGGATGTGTGGCCCAGTGTATTAAATTAACCTTCTGGTTGGTCTTTGATTGTTGTTTAAAGTGACCCTTTTTTTTATGAAGTACAGGAGCTTGATTTTTCAGTACAAAGTCTTGCAAGATAAGTACAAACCAAGCCCTCTGTGTTCTTCCCTGTGTTAATTCCTCTAGGTTTTCCTAATGTAACAATGGCTCCTAACTGTGACCTAGAATCATCTCAAGGACCCACTGTACAAAAAAATAATCCTCCCAGTCAGCTTTCTGTCCTTAGTGAATCTGTCATGGATTCCCAGGTAATGTATATTTTGTTTAATGCATGCATGTCCTGTGGCTTTTTTGTTTGCACAAAATAAGACTATTCAAAGATAAATTTCCAAGCAGAACTAAATTGATTTTTGTTGATAGTATTCATATGAGACAAGGTTAAACAGAGGTGAGTTTCTTTTGTGAGACTCCGGGAATCATGGTTTTCTGACTTAACCCCTGTATATGAGAAACAAACATCATTATGTCTTGTAGAAGCTCTCTCACATTAGCATGCTGTCTTGGGTTGAAGACAGGTATCTGCTGGGGAAGGCAGAAGACTCCCTTACAAACCCCTCCCTCCGAATTACTAAAATTAAGCGGCTTTCAGGCAAGATAAGGGGAGGAATAACAGTCCTTTACTCATGAGTATAACAAGGTACAAATGAACAATAATTACAGTATTAATAACAATTACAAAGAAAAAAAGTCAGGGACCCCCGCGGCAAAGCCGGGGAGGGGGATGGGGAAGGCCTTGCTTCACGAACTCCGTAGGCAATCTGTCTTGTAGATGGCTCCAACAGCCCCTCTGAGGAGAGGGGAAGAACTCCGAGATGGAACGCAGGAGTTCTGGTGCAGGGATGGATTAGGTAGGTCCCTGTTCTTCCTGCAGTCTCAGCAGGGTGTTCCAGTGGGGTGAGCAGAAGCAGCAGCAGGAAAAAGAAGCTCCTGGGTTATGGAGAACTCCTTTTCCAAGCAACCACGGCTCCGAGTGTGTCCTCCGCTGCAACCGCAGAGCAAGAGTGATGATTTTCCCCTCTGCCCGATGCCTCTCTTTGCCCGGCAGGTCTCTTTGTCTTGCAAATACTCTCAAGTATCGGCCATTGGGGCTCCCCCGGCCCCCCCCTCCCCCACCCCGCAACAAATGGGAGAAAATCCTGTAGGAAGAGAACAAAAGGAACAACACCCCAACCCCCCACACATGCCCTCCATTTTAAATTCTGGAATTCTCAGGAAGAGTACAGTGTGATTACAGTCTAGGAGAAGAACTCGTGTCACTTAATTGCTGCACTTCAGAATGTGTCTCTGCAGACAAATATATCTGCATATGGGGGGGCACAGCCATTAGTATCCCAGCTCACTCTACAGCCTTCATGAATCCTACAAGTTGAACTTCTACTATTTTGCATTATTTTACATTTATTCAGATTTGTTGTAAACAAATTTTAAATTGTTTGAAATTTAATTTAGTTTGCCTTTGTGCTCTGTTTTCTTTTAATAACACATTGTACCAGGAGTGCTCACTGGGGTTTGGGACCAGGCATATGATGCTTCCAGTAAACTTTCCTCTGATAAAGACCAAACTGGCTGTTGGGAGCCAAAGTGATGGTCTCATATTTTTATGGTTCTCTACTCCCATTTGCTATTACCTGGCAAAAATATCTGTGATTTGAGTTGTGGTACTTCTGTGTTAGGTATGTTATGAATAAAAAACTGGGCAGGAGATTTTACTCCTTTTAATGCCTTTATTAAGAGAATTCAGCTCTGGGTAGGTGCAGAGATCGAAATCCGCCACTGCTTCCAATTACGCCAGCTCCAGCGAAGGAGGAAGTTCTTAACCCTGCTGATGAGCGGGGCTGAAGCCTCCCGTCTTCACGAGAGTCACCCTGGGAAGTGTCGTCCTAACGCTCATTGCTGGCCCAGTCCGTATTCCTTCGCGTTTCCCCGAGGTTACAGCGACACTCCACTAAAGCCCCAATCTATAGTCCCGCATTCTCCCGAGCAAGGCGCGCTGTTATTTTCTTTAAATAATGTCTAGTTTCGGAGTTTTGAGTCCTTTTTCCCTCTCGAGTTGTTATCCCGTGTTCCCGCGCGTCTTTATTTGCATATGTAAATGCTCAGTCTTTGATTGCGAAATCTGGGTTTCTGATTTCGCAATCGAGGTTCTCCTGTGCGCTTGCTCGAGTCCTTTCAGCCGTGCCTCCGCCGCCACACGCAGTCGTCCCGGTTTCCATCGGACCCCTTTGCTGTGCCGCTGCTCCTCCCTCGCTCCCGTGCCGCTCCGCCGTCTCTGTCCATCCGCGCCGCACCGGCCCCTCGCGGTCGCTCCGCCACACCGTGCGCCGAGCAGCGCCACGCGGTTGCTTCCTTCCATCCCAGCCGTGCTGCCGCCGCCATGTGCCACGCGGTTATCTTGCCTCTCGCTGTCTCCCGCCGCCTCCGAGGGACTCTGCCTGGCTGCGGGAGAGAGAGCCGGCTCCTCTGCCTCCACCAGCGGGAGGGGGGGGTCGGCTCCTCTGCCGCCGCTGCCCCGGCTCCATTGCAGCTGCGGGACTTCGGCTGGCCCCGCTCGGAAGCCCGCCGGCCCCGGCTCCGCCGGCCACGGCTTGGCAGCTCCAGCCCGACTCTGGTTCTCCTGGCCTTTTGGGAATCTTAGCAGCTGCTTAAGAGATTATTTCCCTACCTATGTTGTTTATTTTTAGAAAACAGCGTTTGCAGGGAAGAAAAGGGGAGGGGTGAGCTGGCACAAAAAAAACAGTAACAAATATTTCAGAAACTTATTCATCACAGGTATTTTGGTTTAGCGTTTGCTTTTCAGTGTTTTTTAATATAAGGAGTGAACTGCATCACCTTCATAAGCTATATCACTGGATGCATGCTGCACGATAAGCTGAAATTTTAAAAATAAACATGTACTGATTGTCTGCCAAGGTTCTGTGAGTTCTTACGTGCCTATGAAAATCACAGTTAAAGGCTATCTGGTGAAACCTACCCAGAAGCTCAGAAACCTGATAATTTGAGGAACCCTAATTCCAAATTTGGTTGGTTGTATTTAGCTATAAATATAGTACATGGGATTGTATTCTGTTCTGGTTGCATTTTTACACACAGACTAGAAATCTAATTTTGCAGGTCTCATTATGAAGTTGTTTAGCTTATAATATCAAATGACTGAAATTTTACAAATGCTATGGATTCGGGTTGCTTTTCCATATATTGCTTGCTATATCTCTGTTTTCGTACAGCCTTAACAGCTTTAATTTGTCCTCTAGTGTGCATGGGTATTCTTATTTAATATTAATTATACAAAGAAAATATTGGTTATTGAATTAGTCATTTGGCGTGTTATTTTCAGGGACTATTGTCAGTATCAGTATTTCTTAGGTACTAAAGTGCCTCAGAACTTCCTACAAAAGAGTGTGGGTTGGGGAATTTTTCTGTGTGGTATTTTTATTTTAAGTATGTTTTGGAGGGGAAGACTAAAACAAATGTTTTTGGGTTTTTTTTCTTGAAACAATTCCATAAATTTGATTTCTAACTTCTTATGAATTCTGATTTGTTTTCTTTGTTGTCTCTTGAAAAGGCTCTTAATGAAGAGGAGGAGGAAGCATTATCAAAAGATGGACCCCATGACATTTTGGATTTCAAATCCAGTGTCAATTCTGACAGGTCAGTACAAATACGCTTATTTGGGTTTCCATCTGCTTGACACTGGAAACAGGTGGAGTTAAAAGGGTGTTGAATGGATATAGTTAAGTTAGTTCTTCAGTTTCCCTTTGCCCTCATTTCCTGATCTCAGAATTCCAGGGAAAGGCCTTGTTGTAACATTGAGAATGGGCATGAAAGTGAACAGGGAACTCACCTGAGCAATTGCAGACAGTTTTGGGAGCTCTGTAAAGACAGATAATCTAGAATGATGCCATTGTCCTATTACAATTCACTGTTATTCTTATTTTGAATGTAGGCTACTTTGGTTGTTGAGAAAAGAAAATTCCTTGGTGAATTCTCCATTGCGGGTTGAAAAGGATATGAGAAAAACCACCTTATCACAGGAATCTAATGTGCCTTGGACTCCAATCAATGTTTCTCCTTCACTGGATCAGTCAGGTGAGATTTGCCAAATCACAGCAAGGCTTTTGGGCTGTTCATAGGATCCTCTCTGGAGTTCCTTTCCTGGGTGGGGGTGAGAGACAGAAATGTATACTAATTTGGTTCAGATGTATTTCCAGACTAAAAAGCCAGCTCTTATAATAACATTATTCTAGAACATATTACTATTGAGGACACACCTGAAATATTTCACATGTGCTTTTTTTTTGTTGGTTTTGTGTTTAAATCAGCCCTCAATGCTACCAGTGTAATCAAGAGAACCCGTTCAAGACTTGGGAATGAAGATGAAGAGGAGTTTGTAGACACTGTGAGACAAGTGCTGAACCCAAACTCACGGAAACAAAAGCAAATTCCAGCAAAGAGTTTAGTACTTTTAAAAATAAAATAACCTTTGTCCAAGGCTCTTAATGGCATAAGAAAATGAGGGTTGGAAGGGTTTTTTGGAAGTCATTGCAGGTAATACCAAAATTCGATGGAGTCCTTGAGTTTTGAGTGTATCTAAGGCTGGATGTTCCACAGCTCCTTGTCTAGCTCCCCAGTGTTCTGCACGTTTATTGGCAAAGCCAAGTCCATAGGAATATGGGAACCATAAAAATGTCCCTTTGATGCTGCCCATTACCTTATTGGTCATGGAGTTCTCTCCTGTGCAGGACTGTTCTAGTTCTGATCCATCTTTGTGTTCTGTGCTGCACAGATTAAGGATGCATTTCAGTCCACATACTCTACACGTTTGTCTGAGGGGACTGACATCAGTTACAAGCTGTAACATGAGAGTTGCTTACTGAATATGAGAAAGCAGCTGATGTTTTTCATTAGCAAGCTATTTCCATGCATTTAACTGGAAAGGAGGAAAAAACAGGTCTATCCAAGATGAAAGCACCAAACAATTGTGCTTGAGAGGTACTACTGTTGCAGCAAAAAATGTGTTTTTTTGAGGATCTGAAAATAGGTGGAATGATGGGGTGGGTGGGGGGGAGTTCTTTGATGGTCTGTTTCATCTTATGACAAGAGAGGACATTTCCTTTGATTTACTTCAACAAACAGTGCGATTTCATTGGTACTGTGAAGATCTCTGTACAAGCTGCAGTTCCAATCACTGTTTCTCTTTGTCTTCAGTGAAAAGAAAGCAAACTGCACAGAACTCTGTGAGACAGAGAGGTGATTCTCCAGCTAATTTAATCCAGACTGACCTTCAGAGGGACAACATGCCCAGCCTAGATGTTCTCAACCACATGATCCAGGAAGTAGAGCGTGAACTGGAGGAGTATGAGCTATGTACAGGTCGTGAGGTCAAAAAAAAAGAGAGAAGTGAAGGCCTGTCTGGGTTTACTCTGTCACTGGTGAATGCTCTCTGTCGTTTGATGCGCTACCTCAAAGAGGTGAGGGACTTAGAACTGCTTCTGGAGCATGAGTGAAGAAGGGTGTAAAGTTATTTTACAGATGTGAACTTTGGTATTTTCTGGATTCCAGTAATTTTATATTGAACTTTGATTATCATTGCTTATTACTAGGTTTGTGTGCAATTAGGAGTTAAAACTTTTGGTTTATCAGGAACTGGTTTGTTAGGAATTGATATTCCTAGTGAAAATGGAGGAGTTGACTGCAGTGAAAGTCTCTCAGTGTCTAAGAGCAAATACCAATTGAAATAATTTTAAATTTGTTGCTTACATATACTCAGTTGTAGCAGGGTAATAGCTATAGCACTGTCTACAAATGAATTTTCTTCCTTTGCCTCCCAAAGGTGATGCTGTTGTCACCAGAACAGTAGACCCAAATCCCCTATTTTCCTTGAGGGATTCCTTAGTCCTCTCTTACTATCCATAACAGGAACTTTACCTTAAACAAGAATGACCTGAAGTGCTCACTGTAACAGTGCACAGCTGGGAATTAACAGAATTCCATGAAGAAGACCACCTGTGTGCCAAGTAGAAGCTTTTTTAAAAAAGAAAGGGGGAGGGAAAAGTGTGTTCTGGTTCATCTGTATCTTTGAGCTATCGAGAGGCAGCAGTGCCTCACATATTTATATGGTCTGTGACATTTAAAACCAGATTATGACAGTTCCTGCACTCTTAATAGGTGCAGCAGAGTATATTATCTAAATGCTAATGCTCTATTTCATAGCAAAGCTAATAGCTCTCTAATGCATATGGAACTGTCTTATTTTGGTTCTTTTTCAGAGTGTATAATAAGTGAAAGGGGGAAACCCATCTTATTTTAAAATCATGGTTTTTACTTACAAGATGTATAACTTAATCCTTGTATTAGTCTGTATTTAATCTGTATGGAAGAATTTAATTTGATTAGGTCCTGTAAGTAAATAGTAAATAATCAATCTAAGAGTGAAAAGCAGCTGTCATCAGAAGGTGGACTTCAGCTGAGAACGTCTTATGTTATAAAGCAAGTTAAAATTAGTTAAAATTTTAATACCAAAGCAGTGAATTAAATTTAGTTCTTTTGCAGTTATAAGGGAGGATCTTAGAATTTCAGTAGAATGTTTTCTGTTTATTAGGAATACATCAATTTAATGGCATGCAATTTGTATTATAAATGTAATTGCAGTTATAATCCTGTTTAGATTGTCTTTAATTTTTCTACAGAACTGAGTTATTCCTGAGCCTCAGACTTCTTTCAGAGCTACTTCCAATAATTTTTCTTATGTTACTGTTCCATCCTTCCAGAACCTGATTATTGCTTGCAGAATTGTCTGCCACACTTATAAATTTACTACCTAAATTATTAAGTAGCAGATTGAAGAAGTCACTCAATCTGCATAATGTGGTTAATTGTATTCAGGCTTGCTTGAGATAGATACTGCATTTATGATCTAAAGTGACTTTTCTCCTTTTTGGGGAGGTTTAATTACAATTTGAGAATTTGCTGGGAAGAAGCCCAGCTTGTCTTAAGTGTTTCATAAAACCTGGTCCCTGTGATGGCAGTCATAGATCAAGCACTTGTGTGCACCGTCTTGCCTAGCCAGCAGAGTTAGCAGAATTCCAGTGCCTGAATTATAATTGGCAGTGTTTTTTAAGAAAATGCCTTTGCAGGGGATATTTAGGCAGCCCCTGATTTTAGTTAGACAGTCAGTCATTGTGGGGTTTCAAAGCTTTTAGAGAGATTCCTGTCTCTCCTTCCAGTTTTGCTGTAGAAAATCAGCATTGCAGTAAAGGATGTTGCCTAATTTATTCTCAAAATTGTATCTAAAAAGTAGGAAGAGAAACTTGAATTAATAAACACTTTCATGGAAGATTTCTGAAGTGATTAACAAACCAACACCTGTAAGTAGGAAATAGCAAATACAGAAGAGGCTAGAGAAAAGGAGGAAAAGAAACTTCTGAAATGTTTGCAAAACCATATGGAATTCTTAAAGGGAAATTGATAAATCTGACTTGATTTCTAAACTAATTTTTAGATCACCTTCCAAATGTTAGAATTAATAATTCCCTCCTCATCCCCATTCTCCTAAGAAAGCTGTTCCTTTGCCAGACCAACAAGACAAAAAGAGCATGGGCATATTCCCTGAATCTGTGCTGCTCTCTTTCCCCCTAACTTGCTTCATTCTCTGGTGCAGTGCTAAAGCTCATGTGATTAGAGCTACACCTGGGCTGAGGTGAAAATACTTTTCAGGGTATACCAGACCTAAATCTTACCTGGGGATTGGAATGGATGTTAACCCTGATGTTTTCCCTATGCATAAATGTAAGACAGAGCTGCTTGGAAGCTTTTCCTCCAAGACTAGGTTAGTGCTGTATAGGATTAGTAGATACAGTAGCTCATCCAAATGATCTAAGGCATCAGAAACTTCATCATTGCTACCAGGGTAGAAGTGCTTCTTTTGTGCTGTCTTTAATTTCTGAAAAGAGAGGACCAGGTATGATTTTTTCTCCATTTTCTGAGCCAGCATGCTTCACTTGGATCAATACAAAAAACCTTGTTCTCTCTAGCTGGATGGGAAACAGAAAATGGATGGTTTGCCTCTCATATACTTCAGGGAGGTGTATCTGCCTGTATTTGTGTCTAGTGGCAGTATCTGTGAGTTAGTCTCAAAAATATTTATTTACTCATTCATTTCATGTGGATGCAGAGCTGTTTGGTCATCATACTTTTGAAACCCTCTAGAATTTTCTCACTGATGGAAAACATTAGAAAGCAAGTACTTTCTCCTTTACTTAGTCAAATTTGTGTTCATTAATGAATTAGGGAAACAAAAGATTAGGCACAAGTAGCACAGGATACTGACAAGCATCAGTACCCCTAGAATTATTTGATTCCTGCATGAAGATTGAGTGACTTAAGAAACTGTATCTCTGCAGACAGAAAATGCTTTTAGTTACATCCTGTAAAAGCTATAAAGGCAGAAGAACAAGGATGTCTAGGATTCCCTACAGTGTTCTGGAGGAGCAAAGACAAACAGTAAGCTTTCTGGCAGTGCTCAAGCCCTGACAATTCGATTTTGTCAGGAAAGTAATGAAGTTTAGCAGTAGTGGGAAGAGCTGTTATGTTATGATGTCATAATGACTCACTCGTGTTTTCAAATATGAGTCTGTATTGGTTTATAGTAAATTTTCAATTTTTTCTCCCTCTTTAGACTGAAATGCAGCTGCATGAGAAAGAGATGATGAGACAGCAGCAGGAGGAAATGTTCAAGGAACACAGAGAACTGATTGATGCTCTGACGGCTGAAGTTCTTCAAGTAAGGGAAGAAAACATTGCTATGCAGGTACTCCTTACCCATCAGGATTATGTGTTAGAATTCTGAGTTCTGTTGCAAATATGAGCTGAGATGCATTGTCGCATGTTCTGAAGATTCTAACAATAAACAGAAAGAAAGCGATAAAATTGAGTGAGGAGTATGAAATGTTTGGAAAGTCGTTTGTTTATCTTTATTTAACTCCAAAGCCTGAGAAAATGCTGCTGTTTTTAGATGGATAATGTTTTACATTATCCATCTAAAAGTTTAGGCATCTTCCTTCACACTTCTATACCGTTAACACTACTGGAGCAATGACTAGATGTAATACTACATTTTACTTCTTTTAGTTTGCAGTGGAGGTATATTTGGTCAATGGCTACATTTGGGAATGGTCCAATTAAGAAACTTTAGGGAGAAAGTAGTGTTATAAGTAAGAAAAGGCAAAACAAATAATTTACAAATGAGAAACATGGAGAGAATAATATTTAATCCTCACTGGAATCCTACAGAATCATGCAGTAGTATTAAGAGGCCAGATTTCTTCTCAGGACTGCTTGTAGTCTGTCATTTTCTTATTTATGTTGGTAGAACACAAATTTCTGTAATTCTGTATATGTTATTTTTCCTCCTTTAGAAGAAGCTTCAGCAGTACATGACAGTAACAGATCAAAAGCTGATGTGTCTCACACAAGCATTTAAAGGCCTCCCTTTGATAGAACCTGAAAGAGAACAAAGTTCAAAACATTTTGGAATTGCAAGCAGAGGCCCAGCAAATGGCCAAGGTGTGTACAATGAATGTGTGAAGGATGAAAGAGTTAGTTTATCCCTATAGTGGAAAATCTGCTTGCACAAGTACCTCTTGCATGAGTGTGAATGTCACTTCTGTAAACTCACAGGCCCTGGGTTCTGCTGTGAGCATATGCAAAGGAGGAGAGTAGCTTTCCTCCATTAAGATGGATTCCAAAGTCAGTTTCATTCTGAGGGTCCTAAAAAAAACCCAGAAACCCAAAGAAGTGAAACCCAACAGAATCAGGATCTCAGCTTCCCGTTGTTGAGCAGCCTGACAGTCCGAGATTAGTTCTTCCGTAAGACACTGGAGGTCGCTGCTGGCCAAAACAGCAGCAGCTAAGGCCTGGATCCAACCAGCCAGAGAGGTCTGTCACTTGGTGTTTGACTCTGTGAGAGGGGAATGACCGGCTGAGTGATGCGTGACATGGATACATGGATACAAGCTAAACGAAGCCAGTGGGTTGGTGGCCAAACTAACCAAACATGACTGCTAACCACCTCTCTCTCTCCACTGAGTTTCCTCCCAGCTGTCTTTCCTGGACAGTTGTTTAAATGCATTGCTTTCACTCTCAAGGTCAGTAACTTATTGTGAATCCCAAGATTTCTTGGACTTGTTTGTATTTCATAGTTAAATGTTGGTTTTGTGAATCTTTCTGTAGCTAAAAGCTTTCTTCTTGGAAGAATTTTCTTCTTGGGAAGAAGCTACATACTTTTTTTTTGGTGATTGACCCCAGGCCTCGTAAAAGCAAACAAAAGGAAGCCACCCCCCCCCCAAAATATAAAATCCAAACAGTTAGGAAAGTACCCCTCAAAAGAACACCAACCTAACACCCAAACCTTCACATTCAACAGTTCTGCAGCACTAGAATTTTCAAATCTTCTTTCCTTACTTTTCTTAATTAAATAGAGACAAATAACTACTTTATTTTTTTACTGAAGAGCTGTCTCATTCAAATTAAATTGTAAGATCAGCAGAGCTCAAAAAAGCCTTGAATTGTTTTCTACACCATGTTGCTATCAAATTCCTAATATGTGGCACTAGGATGAGTGCATAAGTCTGATTTTTCTCAAGAGAATGTTACCAAATGCAGCTCAAATACCTGTTCAAGTCATATATCCATAAGTCTTGTGCATGAGCTACAAACAGATCTCATACTACTATCGTGAGATTGTGAGGCTATGTGTAAGAGTTCTTCTTGCTCTTATGGCCAGTAAAGTTTTATCATTTGCTTGAGTGAAAGAATTCTGTACCTGGCCACCAGAAGAAAGGTAGGGAGTGTGTGTGTGGAACATACTCTAGTCTGTCTTTTCAGGTATCTGAACATAAGAGTTGTTATTGACATTTTTCCTACATTGCTATTTCACTATAGCTAATTTTTCTTTCTTTTTGTTTGTTTTGTTTTGTTCCTTTGTTTAACTTTTATCCCTGCTTTGTCTTTTTCTTTAGAAAAACCTGATGTCACCTACTCTGAGCCCAGGACTGATGAAGGCAATAGGGAAAACATGCTGAACTTTCCACAGGAAGGAGTTCCTTTCACGTTCCACCCAGGGCCAGGTACCTCAGATGACATGAGACCTGGTAGAAGCTTTCCAGCTCACATCTTCCAGCCAGCTGTGCTGTTGTCCCCACCACAGCAGAAGAGCAACCAGGAATTGTCTTCCCTCCAGAATGGTGAGATCTCTGACTGCAATAGACTTAGGAGTCTGTGTTGTGTGTTACTGTTTCAATCTCACACTAGTGCTGAAGATGTATTTTCCATGGAAAAATTTTACTCTGTATGCCTAGACATATTGGCCCTATAGCTGGAATATCCTACTGCTGCACCCAGATGTGAATTTTTGTTACTATGTCTGTTGCTAGACAGCCTTTACATTTCCTGTTTTCCATCTCCTGGCAGGAGTCCTGTCAGTGGCAATCCAGACTGACATTTTTATTCTGTACTCATTTTGATTATCATATCTGTGTGATTGCTGAAGCTCTTTGTCAATGACCTTCAGCACATCATTTCAGATTTCCATCTGCTGATGATGTAATCCAGCCTCCATCACTTTTAATGGTGGGGTCACTGAAACCTGGAACTTCCCTGTTTCTGCCATGTGTGTTGCAGACACACCAGGATGTCTGTAGGTTGTGTGCTGCTGCTTTGAGCCAATCTTCCCAGCAAAGGGGTTTTTGGAAGCTGTGAGAGACATGTTTCCATTGGGTTTCATTTAATACACAGGAAATTATGGAGGAAATCTTGGGTGAAATTGTGGTGCCAGATAACCAGGTAGCTCAGTCTTGTCTCAGTATCCATGGGCTTTGAGTTTTTTAGATTGGTAGCTCAGTTCTGCTTCACAGGAGGAAGAGTTCATCAGGGTGATTCGGGAAGGTGTTTCACATTTACCCTTACTGAAGTGAGAAGAAGGAAGCACTCTGTGATTCTAAAACTCAGCTGTTTCCTGCTGCAATTGTCACTGTAAGCACATGCATCCCACTGGACATGCCAAGGCCCTGGATAACACCCTTGTTGAGAGGCAGATAATTACATCTATGGCCAGATTGATGGTGGCTGACAAGAAGGAATGGTACAGGAGTGGGTTTTTGGGTTTTCCTCATTTCCCTTCCCTTTCAGCTGTGTTGTTTTCTAAGCCTTTTCCAAGTCAGAAAAATAACCAAAAGTCCTTTTGATTTTTAAGGAGTTGGCTGGGCAATTGGAAGTTTGTCTAATTCAGCCACTCGGTGGGGTGCTGTGAAGAGGTACATAAACAATCTGGAGGAAATTAACTAAAGGTGTTTTTCTACAAACAGCAATGTCTGGTTTCAGTCCCATTGAGAACTGTCAGATGTCTTCTGTCATTTGAAACAATGCTGAACTGTATTCCTGGATTTCTCTAAAATATATTATTACTCTCTTAAAACTGATGCTAAACGGCTCAACAAATGTTAAACTTAATGAATGTTTCTTTATGCACAAAGATTGATAAAACACACTTGAGTCTAAATTTAAGTGTTCATCTCTGCTCAAGAGGCAAAAACTAAAGCTTGTGAAGGAATGGGCTATTTGGTGTATGAAGCATAGAAAATGTGGTTTTGGTCAGAAAAGTCACATTAGACTTAGCGTGTAGCAGAGGACAGTGCTGTAACTGTGGTCATGTTTTTGTGGTGTTATCTCTTTGCTGATGATGACAACCACAAAAAAATACCTGACTACATTTGTTGGCCACAGTGCTTCCTCTTTAGGGGCTAAGTAGTTAGTCTTGCATTTTTTTGTTTTAGTATCCTAAAAGTTTTGTTAATAATTGATATAAATATCAGAACTGAAACAAAAAATTTATCAGGTAAGGTAACTGAATTTTGGAAAATGGAGGACTAACTAAGAAATAGTATTTTATCTGTCAGCTAAGAAATTCAAAACAATTTATCTCAGCAACTTCTCTCTCAATCTCTAATTAAATAATTTAAATGTAAGACTGTTTGCAATAGGAAATACTCACCTGGTGAGTTCTTACAGCAGGATATCACATGGAATGATTTTGATCAGTACCATAACACCATTCAGGCCAGATGTTACAATTCAAATTCCTGCTTGATTATTGGTAACCTGATGCAATGAAGTCACTCTTAGTTTCATCAGTGAGGAACACATGTCACTGTCCTTACTGTTCCTTTATTTTGTGTTTGTAGTGTTTGCAGCCATTTCCCAGTCTACTGAAAGAGAGCCATGCAAGGAAAGGAGCTTACCTTCCTCCCTGAGGACACAGAGCACTACTGAGGAAACCTGCCCCATCCCTCAAAGGCAGCCAATTCCTCCTGCAGACAAAGACTTGGGGAGTTCCCATAAGAAAATCAATCTGTCCTGCCCAAGCGACACTGGAGAAAACAGCACAGCTGAAGGGTTCCTTCAAAATGGTGATCTGCTGGGGCAGATAGCTGAGCTCACATGGCAGAATGCTCTAATTAAAGCTCAGCTGAGCAAATTCAGAGGTGTCCCTGGAGGCAAAAGTGATTGTCTACATCAGCCAGACCTGACACAAAATGTAAATCCTAGTCCAGACTCTTCAAAAGGACAGGTCAGAATTTAACAGAAAAGGAAGGCTGGATCTCCTTTCTGATGATCTTTATTTCTGCTTTCCCTTATTGTCAATTACTTTTTGTTTGCTTGGAAACTTGTGATTTTTTTCATTATTCCATAAGCCGATCGGCAGTAATTTTTCATATCAGGCCTGTGTTGTACTTGGGCTCTGAAGAGTGTGCAGTACATTTATAAGGTTATGCTGCAAGGAGAGGTGGTGTTGCAATGTGATCCAAGCTCTTGTAGTTTGGAAACTATTAGCAGTGAAAGCACTGCACCAACACGCAGCTTCTTGTCAAGCTTGTAAAATGCATATTTAAGGCCATGTCATACATCTCTTCTGCTACTCTGACCCAAAAGCAGTTAAGATTCAAGTTAGTGCAAGTACATCTTTTGCAAATCCTTGATCATAGTCTATGTGCTTGTTGAGTCTATCTTGTCAGTCCTCTTCTGTGAAAATCCCAAAGATTTTGGGAGAGACCTTGAAGGCTTCAGTTTAAGTGGAAAAAAATAACCTGTGACTAAGCAGTTACTCAGTAGGATCTCAGTGAGTGAAATTAGTATCACAAAAACATCACTGCCCTTGCTGTTGTCTTTTGTTTTGTCATAGTGGCTGATTGACTGTTAAATTAAGGATCCTGAAAATTTTAAATTTCTTCATTTAAATGTAGGCTGGGAGTGTTGTCACTTTCTACGTTAGGTTATGTTGTGTGATATTTGGTTGTACAAGGTGATCTTAGTAAGTGTTGTTTTTGTGGAAGCAGTTAGTGAGAGGGAGGGGAAGAGGTCAAAGCAATCAAAACCTGGCCTAAAGATGAGTTCCTGGACACTTCTGCTAGAAACCCGCATTTGCTTCCCCACATCCTCCTGAATGTGTCTCTCTGATTAAGTATATTCTTAACTGTAGTTAATTGCTGGGTGTTTATTGGTTTTCGTTTGATTTGTTGTTTTTTTTTCTCAAAATATATGGACAACAGCTGTATTTTTCGTATTTGATGGTAGACCAGTATAAAACATTGTAATGTTTAATCAGTTGAGGACTTAGATACAGGACAGTAAAGGGCTAAAATCAGATTTTTTTACAAAAGTGCTACACAATTATATTTACTTTTAGTTTGATAACTATAAATGTATAGAAGTACTTGAAATATATTGTATGCTTTCCTTAAGGGTGAAAATTGTAAATTTTTCATTAGAAGTAATTACCCAATTATCCAAGTAGAGTCATCTCATGGTATCGAGGAGCTTGGAGGAGAGAATAGCGGAGCTGAATCGCCAGAGTACAGAAGCACGGGATAAACTGTTGCAGTTGATAGACCAGCAGAAATCAGCTGCTGCTGACATGGTCCCTCCAATGCTGTCTGCTGTTCCAAACCCACCCCTGAATTACACTGGTAAGTACCCAGCTTCAGGAGAAACATAGACTAGTAAGTGTTTTTCTCCTTTCAAGTGTCCTTATCTTACTGGATGAGTGGTTGTGGTCACCAGTACACTGGCTGTTAATGACTGTGTGGTGCAAACACTTCTTACTTCAGGGAGCTAAAAATGTATCAGCAACCTCTGCTAAAATTATCTGCTCAGTAATTAGTTCGCTGCAAGTACTGTGCTTGGTGTTAAATCTATTCTTTGCTGTATTCTGGTCTGAAGAACAGATACTACATTGGGACATAAGTAGGAACTTCTTTGCAGAAAGGGTTGTCAGGCATTGGAATGGACTGCACAGGGAGGTGGTGGAATCACCATCCCCGGAGGTGGCTTAAGGAAAAACTGGATGTGGCACATGGTACCTAGGTCTGTTTGACAAGGTGGTGTTCAAAGGTTGGACTTGATGATTTCAGATCTTTTTCAACTTAATCAATTCTGTGATAGTCTCTGATGGGCAGCACTGGGCTTTTTAGTCAGTCCTCTATCATGCAGAATCTTGGGTGAAAAAGACTAAAGTATTTGCATCAGGCTTCTAAAACTCATGGCAGAGTGGTCATTCTATTCTCAACCACATTTTAGTTTGTCTTTCAGGTATTCTTTCCATCAGACTGTCTTGCTCAGTTACTGCCTGTGCTAATAGAAAGGAATGACTGGAGCTTCCAGTCATGTAAAGAGGTAAATTAGCTTAGGGAATATATTTGATGGCTCAAGATTCATAGATTAACTGCCATATGTAACTATAAAAAAAAATTTAGTTTGCAGAAAATCAGTGCTGTTTTATCATTTCATGGAGTCATTGACGTTATAAGCAGAGCTGCAGGTGACCGTGTACAAATGCTTTGTCTTGGAGACCTGTCCTTTCCCCTTTGTGAAACCACAGAGGATGTATAAAGGGGGAAGGACTTGCGGAGAGGAAGGAGGGGGAGGAGGGACCAGTGTGTGGGCTTTTGCATGTAGGTGCCTATGCAGTGACTTGTGAGTTGGATCATAACACTTTCAATGCTTGTTTGGCTGCTGTAATGTAAATTCAACAGGGGAAGTAAATCTTAAAGCAACAGAGGTGAGAGATCATAAGTCTCTAAGCCTCGAAATGCCAAAAAATATAGAAAATTTAACCATGGAGGAATCATTCTATATATGTGAGCATTGTCTGTAGTTGCTCTGAGTCTCTGCTTTCATTGTCAGTCATTTTCAGAAAGTGGATGTGAGGTCAATGTTTAACCTGATGTTTTATTTCTGGTCTGTATATCTCTGCAATTGGGAAGAGTTTGTGATGCCCCTGGAAAAAATGGTAAAACAAAATGAATGTTGTGCAATGTTGCTGTGTTCTCATCAGAATCAAGAATCAATCAATTATTTATTGCCTAGAAAATGCAAGAAGGACAGCTGAAGTGCCTGTTCCCATAGCAGTGGCTGTGGACAGCTCTAAGGATGACAGTGTTCCCCATGCCAGTATGACCAGTATAAGAAGGTAAAAGTTCACTCTTTACTGTTTCATATTTGTAGTATCTTAATTACCCATGTAGCAGAAATGGAACACAATGGAGAAACTGCCACGTGTTTTTTTGGCTTTGTGGATTTTCCCTTACTTTCTCACATTAAACTCTGCAAGTGGGACAAAGTTTTGCTTTTTCACAACTTCCTTTGCTTGTATTTAAAATATCTGCAGTCTAATACAAGATAGGTGACATGTATTGTTGAAAACGGCTGATGAGGGGTCTTAACTTGGGATTAGAGATAATATTCTAGTAGTCACTTCCATTTTTCAGTTTTTTAATCTTCTTTTGAATATTTCCAGGTCTGTAGGAGACTGCAGCAAACCTTGTTCACCTTCAAATGCCACATCAGAAAATGCCAAATTAACTTCTGTCAGCCAAAGACCAAAGGTGAGACTGAAGAATCTCCAGCCAGAAAATTTTAATATGTTGTCATAAAAGGGAAAAGGTAATCATAAGAAGGATGAAGGGAGGAGAGCTCTGTTCTGTTTTAAATATCCCAAAGCTATTATTAATCAGTTCGTGGCATGTTGGATTACAGACAATTGGTAAGAAGAGACCTGAGAACTAGTGACATTCATTATTTTTTGCCAGTGTTGTTTACCAGCGAGCAACACTTTTCTCCTGTGGCGGCTTTGTATGTTAGAACTGGAAACCTTTAGAAGACTTTCCCTGGTGGCTCCAGAGAATCTCAAGTCATCATTATGATGTATTGGTAGAGCCACAGTCAAGAGGCAAGCAAGCTCTTACCTAGCTGTTGCACAAGTCAGTTGCTGAAAGACGAATAAATCCAAATGTAAAGAGGAAGCCCCAGTCTAGATTTCTGACTCCTGATGTGCAAAGAAAAGGATTGTCTGCAGTGACATGCTTTCACAGGGAACTCTGCAGTGGCGCAGTCTGATAAACCAGTCATAACAGCTGTTTATAGGTTTGAAAGCAACCATGAACACATATTAAGAACTTATTTCCTGGTGTCCAAAACAAACTAAATTAGGACTGATAATGAGAACACAGGGTCCAGGACTTCCTATCCTAACAGCAAACTGTACATCCCTAGAAGGGAAATTTGAAATTATTAAGGTAGCTGAGGCTTTGAAGTAGGTGGTGTGGCTCCCTCCATGATGCCAATGGCAGACAACAGTCCTAACACACAAGTCTGTGGGAAATTTACTATATATGAATATCAACTGGTTTCTTCTTTTACAGGTAGAAAAGCAAAAAGGAGGATGGTTTGCATTGTCAATGCACATTATGTAAATGAAGCTGAGCTCACGTATTGTATTTTTAAAATATTTTTTAATGAACTACAAATAAATCACAATCTCTAACTACATACAGCTTATCTTGGAAGTATTTTTGTGTCAGTGCCATTAGTATAGTAAGGTCCATGTGCTTATTGTATTTGTGCTCTAAAGAGCACTCTAGGAAGCTCTGGAAATGAGTTTCTGAGCTGGACACACTGCTGTGACCTTACACCTTTTCACCAAAAGAAATCTTTTACAAGGTTGTGAACTCAGGCTGCTGGAGCTTTACAAGTGAGCACCTTGCTACCTTTGTTAGGGATGCTGAAGGCAGGAGGTTTTAGAAATTGCCTTTGAAATTTCCTGGAACGTTTATTTGCACAAGATACAGGAATAAAATGTCAGGCAGAACTGACATAAGGAAAGGTACCTGCATTGAAAAGGAAGCTGGAGATTAAGAAGCCAGTCTCTTTCTGGTGGATAAGGATTTGCATCAGAATTTATTCTTTCTGTGGTTTGCAGTTGCTCCCAAAAGTTGTGTTTTCTGTGCAGTTAACATGTTAGAGATTGCATCTGGACTGGAGGATTGCTTTTCAAAAATCTTGTTGCAGTCACAGAGTCCTTAGCAAGGCCTCTGTGATGAGAAAATGCATAGTCATGCTTACTAAGACCCTCTGTTATCTCCCTATAACACTATTGGCTACATTACAGAAGCCCAAAGACTATAGGTTAGTTCAACCTGGCCCCAAACTAATTGGCTAGTTCCCCCAATCCTACCTAACCCTATAAAAACCCCTACATCTGCCCAGTTTGGCAGAAGACGCCGTCCCTGGACCCCTTCATGGAACTCCCAATAAAGACTGCTATACCTGGCAGGCTAAGAGCTGGAAATCACTAAGCTGAATATCACTAAAGAGCTGAACTGCCTGAAAGCCTCAGGCTGAGCTTGCCAGGCTAGCCCTGTGGCTAGGGCATCTGCTGGAGATCTCCAGGACAAGAGTTGTTCCAGGGACTCGGACCTCGCTGTCCGGGCTATCAGCGGCAGCAGGGGGTCGTTGCCCCCTAGCACCCCCAACCGCATTAAAATCTCATAAATTTTTTTTCTAGTAACTATAAAGTGACTATTTGAAATTGAAATCAGAATCCTTGTTTGCTATGTACTAAAATATGCGCTCTTTGATATAACAGAAAACTGATATGTATAATTGTATTAAGCTGCTTTGCTGTGTGTTTATGTAATAGTCTAATGACCATGATTCTTATATTGGTTTTATTTGACTTTTTAAAGTAGTCATTATTATGTTAGTAACGGTTATCTGTACAATTTAAGAGTGTGAGGAAATGCTTTATTATTTGTTCCTTATCTTGTAGTAAACCTTGCCAAAAACATTAATGATGGAGATCTAGAAATAATTTGCAAGTCTGGGAAAGAAAATAGCTGCAAGTATCAAAACCAGACTTTTTTTTAAACTGTGAAATTTCCTCCTAAAGATAGTGATAGGTTGGAGCCAGCCTCTGTCCTTTCAGTCAATTCAGTTTTAGGAGAATGAAAAGATAAGCATATTTCTATTTTTTTTCCCGTGTTTTGTTCTTTTTAATCAAACAAGGTTTCTTCTAAACAGATCTAGAAAATAAAACAATAAACCCACTGGGATTCAAAAGAGGATCTGGTGAAATATTCATTGATGCTTCAATAGTGTATTTTTTCAGTGTTAATTCTGGGAACTGAAGAATGTTTATATTTCTGTATTTTGTGAAATAACAGTTACAACTACTTGGAAGAAATCCATCAACTCATGAAGAGACAAGAATGCCAAAGTTAGGATAGGACTACATAACCATAGTGCCACAGGTTAATGCTGTTGTCTCTGCTAATGATTGCTACAAATGGTAATTATTCTGAGAATTCCTTTTAGGATACAGGATTGGAATTAATCCTTTGAGTTGTCTCGTTTTTGTGACTTGGAAGTCTCTAAGTGGGAGGTATGCTTCCACTCCAGATGTTTCCAGTCACCTCCCACCACCTCCTCCACAGCCTGTGACTTCCTGTGGTTCAGGCAGGAGTCACAGAGTGTTCCATGGCTAGGAAAGAGCTGCGCCTGGGATGTCACTGAAGTGTAGTTGCTGGAATGCTGAAGGCTAGTAAAGCTTAAGGCAGTGTCTGAGAAACTGCTAGTGTAGGGAGTTTTATGGGAGAGTTTGTTTTTTGTCTCTTCTAGACCAAGACACAAACTGCATCTCTTGCTAGAATGATTCACCAACTCAAGCTTTGCTGCCTGATAAGCAGGCTCGCTTGTACCTCTCCAAAACAAATTTGCTGATTCTCATTACATTGACATCAGCTCCTGCAGGGAGCTAGTCTTCCTGCACACCTGACGCGGCCCTCTAGAGCCTGGCAAGCTCTGACCCACCACACTATGGTCCGGAAGGGCCACGCCGAGTGTGGGGAACTGTCACTGCAGGTGTTGTCAGTGACAGAACCTTAGAGCTTTGGCTCTATGGAGGCAGACTGCTGTCGAGGGAGAGACAAAGGGGAGAGAGAAGGCTCTTCTGCTCGCGGGTTCCAAAGGCACAGTTTATCGTCAATGAAAGGAGGAGAACAAAAGAGCCCCGCGCACTGCTGTGCACTAGGTTAAATACTGCTATAAATCAAGGGGCAGGTACAAGCAAATATCCAATAAGGGATCCCGAGGGGAGGAGTAAGGGAGGAGCAAAGGGGTTACATAATCACTTGGGAACCACCAGGGATAAGGGGAGGAGAAAAGGGGTCACATGGGCCAATAGGGCGCGGAGGATTGGGGATTGCCAAAGGGGTGGACGCTTCAGGGATTGGCCCATGTGGGGATTGACAAGGAGGAGGCTGGAACAAAGGGCAGGGTTGAGATGATGGACGGGGAAGGTACGTTGAGATATGTTGAAGGGCGGTTTAGGGGAGGGTACAATTGAGGAAGAAACCATTAGGACAAGCAAACAGGGGAACATAGGAACAAACTACAATAATATAATTAACAATGAAATCAGGAAAAAACATGCGCTGCAACACACACCTGTTGCAGGCAATCAGATTTTGTATTTACTTCTGTGTACATACATGTGTAAAAGTATGTTTGGTCAGGCCTCGTACTGACCACAAGTCTCATCTAAGGGAATTCCCTCCCCTGTCTGCCCTGCAGCGAGGCCAGGTTTTTGTTCCTAGCTGTATCTCAGTGAAATAACCTACTGTAATAGCCTTCTGTCTTGTGGTCCTAGCAGTGAAGAGAAAGGAAAAAAAAAAACAACTCCATTTTTCTTCTCAGCATCAGTATTAAGTGGGCACAGTATCAAGCCTGACAGAGTTCAAGAAGTGATAGGACAATACTCTCATGTACATGTTATGGTTCTTAGGGCTATCCTGTGCAGGGCCAGTAGCTGGAATTCAGTGGTCCTTGTGGGTCCCTTCCAAATCTGAGTATTCAATGATTCTATGATCTTTTTTTTTTTTTGCATGTAGAAGCTCAGAGCCTTTCAGATCACTTCCCTCTCTCAAATGTGGCTGAAGGGAAGCTAAAAAAAGATTAAGGTCTGACATCACAAAGAACTTGCTTTCTTAGAAAAACCACCTTGGGAAAAAATCCAGCTACATCTTCCCTTCAGAAAATGTAGGCAAGGTTCAGGAGAGATAAAAAAGAATATATATAGCAGCAGGTGGCTGGAAAGCTGCAGGGAGGAGGGGAAAGCAGGAATGTCTGGTCAGAAGCGACAGCAAGGGCAAGTCTGCACAAAGCCTGTGTCGCTGGGTGGTTTGGCTGCAGCTGCTTTGGTCTTCAAAGAGCTGGTGCCAATTGAAAGGGATAGTGCTTGACCACTTCAAACTCTGTGTTTCCTGTCACAAATCTGGAGGACAAGAGAGATCCACACATCTTTTACTGCTTTCTTTCTATGTTTCAAGTGTTACCTTATCTCAATGCCCTATCCACTTCCTGTTTGCTATTTCAGGGTGAAGCAAGCCTGTGTGTGATGATTGTGCACCTTCGATTAGCGAGTGGCAGAGGTTTAGGTTGCCAGGTGTGCTGTTTGGCCGCTTTCCTCCTTCACCTCTCCCAGGTCACACTGCAGTGGCTGAAGTCCTGCTGGAGCACAAGTTTGATGTGTGACAGCAGCAGCTCACAGAAATGTACTTTGGAGTCCAGCATGAAAATGAAGAGATGCAAGCTAATGTTAAATGAGGTAACTTGAGATTCAATTTAGTTTTGTCTCCAAAGCTCAACGTAAGCCCAAAGAGAAAAAGCTACTGGCAAATTAAAGAGAGAGTGTGTACGTGCGAAGGGAGATGTCTGGTAGCGAAGGTGTTTCTCTAAAGAGCGAGTTCCCTTAGGAATGCTTTGTAGAAAATCTGTGAGAAATCCAGGACAGAAGTCCTCTGTCTCTGTCCCAGGTGGTGTTTCCAAGCAGGAGATGAGTGTTGTCCTGCTGCAGCTGTCACATTCCCTCATATGCTGTCAGCTTGCAGAAATTTTGTCATGTGGGGCTTGAGCTTGGGGCAATTTACTTGTGTGTGTTTGAGGCCCAGCACAAGTAAAGGTCAAATGGCACCTTTTTTTCAAAGTATCCATGGTTTTAAAAAGGAGAGATTTAGGTTAGATGTTAGAAAGAAAATCTTTAGTCAGAGTGTGGTGAGTCTGTGGGCATCAGGCTGGATGCAGAAACTGAGGGCTGGGGATGACACCAGCCTCTGTGCCTTACAGAAATGCTCCTCTCACCAGTCAAAAGCCACATAATTTCAAATGCATCTTTAGCCAAATGAGGGAGAGAGTCTGCCTAAATTGGGAGATGTTTGTAAATCCTTTGCTGGATTTTCTGTATGAGGTTGATATAAAGGGGAAGAGCTGTAAGCTGGGTAGCTGGAAACAGTTTGTGTAGAAACAAGTAATGACGCATCCAGTACTCCCAGACCAATCCTGGCAGCTCTGCCATGTTCAGAGAAGTCTCTGAAACACAGTAACTCCCAGGGCTGACAAATTCACAGCAAAACTGGGCTTGTTGGTCAACAGGAAAGAAGCCAACAGTATGTTCTGCTTCTCTTTTCTTTGTAAATTCCCCAAAAATATAATTTTCCACACTCCTCTGGCCACCATTAAGCTAAGCTCTGGCACTTTGACAAATTCTCAGGTTTCTGTCAACATGTCATCCTGTACTTCTCTGCAGTCCTGTTCACTAATGACTTCCATTTCACCACTTTTTTCAGCTTATTTGCTTCTTATGGCTGGATATCCAGAAACAACTCCCTAAAATTATCAAATAAATAAGGACAGGAAAGCATGAGGCATCCAATTCAAAATTTAATAGATAGGCTATACCACACTGCTCACAGAGTCTGGGAAGGAAATTATGCTTTAAAGATTTTTTTGAGCCTGCTATATATTTTACCAATATTCCTTCAGAAAAATATAAATGAGAAAACAGCATAAAGCTTTCCCCAGAAGAGACTAATTAGGAGATACAATAGAAATATTAGTCAGAAGCCCTTAACGAGAAGGGAGAAGGAAGCAAATCTTCCATATCTCAGTGTAATCATCTAGTGCTTAATGATAGGAAGTGAGAAGCAGATAAACAGGAAAAAGAGGAAAGAGCTGGCAGCGAAAGAACGGTGGGGAAAGAACAGGATCACACAGAGCAGCTACTCTGGGAAGCTCTGATAGACATCATTAACAATAGGGGCAGGAAAATACATTTAAAGAGGACTTCATTTCAAGTAAATCTTGGGTCAAACAAGCATAATTCCATCAGCTCCTGTGGCAAAAGGAAAACATTGGCTTAAGTTTAATGACATTTTCATTGTTTCATTTATGCAACTGTGTTCCTTTATTGCCCTCCAGCATATATAAATTAACTCTTGATTAATTGATTTTTAATTATTGTTTTTTTAATCCATTAATTTTGATCAGTTACAAAGCAAACTCTGAGTAATCCAGCATGGGAGAGGGTCTCTGTCAAGTTCTTGCAGTGCTTTGCAGATCAATGTGCTTAATTGAAGATATGCAGAGAGCTCCACTTTACATGTCCATTGCATTCCCTTCCACAATTTAGGATGTAGCGGCACAGGGGCTTCCTCTACTGACTGACAGTACCCAAGAAAGCAATATTATGGGGAAAGTAATCAAAGTGAATCATGAGTCTGTAGTAGTGCAGCTCCTGTTTTGTGGGTCTCTGGGTTAGTTTCTTGGCGTTTTCTTTTCTGTATTTCTGCTTTTCCTTTCTTACCCTAAGTCTCACATTGCTCCCTCAGCCCATTTCACTACAACTTCCTCTAATCATCCTGAAAGTGCTCCTGCTTTCTGCTGGTAACTCATAAATAGATTGGTCAGCAGCGATCTGTGCTCCAACCTGATCAGTGGCCGGGCAGGTGGTCAGCTCAGATCTGAGCTGGATTCTCAGATTTCCTCTGCCACTGCCAGTCCGGGCGTATTGCACCATCTCTCTGCAGCAAGGGAAGATGCTGCTGTTGTCTAGGTAGTTGACCTTTTCTGCACAAAGGTGTAATTGTGACTCTTCCCCTGTTTTCTTCCCACACCCATATTTACAGGACCAATTTACTATTCTTTCCTCCAGCGTGATTAAAAGAACCAGTATTTCTTTGTGACAAAACTGAATATTGTTATCAAGTCATCTTGTCTCACAATTACTGCAGCTTTTATCCTCCCTAACCTCTGCAACCACTGCACTTGCTAACAGTTAATCCGAAGAAGGCTGTTGGAACATCTTTCTTCTTTTGATTGGCTTTGATGTTGTGCATCTCATGACCTAAAACTTTGGTCTTGTATAAGAGACACAGAAATGTTTGATTATATGAGAAGATGATTTCTGTGTTAAGCTGTTGGGCATCAGAGTGGCATTAACATCTGTTACAGATGTTTACTTGTGTTATATATAGATATTAAGTATTTATCTACTGCTCTGTAAATGGACTGTCTGGTTCTAAAAACAAAAACCTGACTTATGGAGAGGCTGGTAAAAAGTTCAGTTATTAAGGGCTGAATGTAGTACACTAGGGGACACTTTATAGCAAAGAGCTTTCTCAATACAAGGAAAATTGGTTTCAGTCTTTGAAGAGCTTACACATCAGACTGATAAAGGCAACCATGTAGATGCCATCAACATCCAAGGACCATCATGCAGGGCTTCGCTAACGTTCGGCTTTCCAAGCCTGCCTTTTGCAGTACTCCTAATTCCCAGGTGCAGCGAATGAAGACAGGCACTAGCCCGTCCCGGGGGGCAGTCGCAGGGGAGCCCGGCCGCCTCGCACCGTCTCAGTTATCACCGCTCTCGCTCGGCTGTGCGCGAGTTCTCCAGTGAGCCGAAAGAAAAACTACCAAGGCCTGAAGGTATCCGGCAGACCGACAAAGACGCTGCAGAGGCCAGTCAGGCGGTAAACCTGTAAGTTTTGAACTGGAAGAAGTGGAAACGCGATCTGCCGACGGTAAGTGTGGGAAGGGGCCGTTTCCCCACACAACCGGCGGAGACAACCCCATAGGTGCCAGAGGAGGAGAGGGGCGGGCCCGGGCCCGTCCCTCCCCGCCTCGCTGAGGGGGACGAGCACAAAGGTGACTGCCTTCGCCGGAGGCGGAGCGGCGGGGTAAGCAGCAGCAGGGTCCCCGAGCAGCCCCCGGCCCTCACAGCACGGTCCCCGCACTCCTCACGGGGCGGCGCGAGGCGTTCCCAGCGGGAAAGCTCAGCGGAGCGGCGGTGAGGGGCCGAGCGGGCTGCCGGCATGTCGGGGCGCGCTGCCCGCTGTGCGCCCAGCCGTGCGCGTCGCCACGGCTGCTGCCCTGCCTGCACTCTCTGTGCGAGCCCTGCCTGCGGCGGCTCGGGCCGCCCGAGGGGCCGCCGGGTGCTGCCCGCCCCGTCCTATGCCCGGTGTGCGACGCCGAGGTGTCGCTGCCGGCTGGCGGCGTGGGTCAGCTCTCCTCCGACTGCCTGGCCGGGAGCCGCGCCGGGGTCGCGGCCGGGTGCGACCTTTGCGCCGACGGGGCGGCGGCCGGGCGGTGCCTGACCTGCGGCGTCCGCCTCTGCCGCTTCTGCTGCCGGGCGCACAGGTGAGGGGCGGCAGGCCGGGGGCTCCGGGACACCGCGGCTGAGGGGCGGCGGGCGGGTGCAGCAGGCAGGGACCCACTCAGGGCGAGCAAGAACTGACGTGTCTCCCAGTTTTTACCCACCCTTCATCACCCCTGCCTGGAGGATCCCCCGCAGGATGCTCAGTACTCCGGTGGAGACAAGCAAGCTGCCAGCATAGAATCATAGAATAGGAGGAGTTGAAAGGGACCCACAAGCATCACAGAGTCCAAGTCCTAGCCCAAGATAGCCCCACGAATCCTGTGAGTGTTGTCCTGCCACTTTTTGAACTTCATAGGAATAGGTCCATCAGCCATGTTATTGGCCATTAAGTCCAAAATCAAGCCACCCTTTGCCCGTAGTAGTGTCCACATGCTGGTTTGCATTTCTGGTATCACTGAGCAACAGGCATGAGTATGGGCAGGTACTAGGAGGACAAGAGCCTCGCATGCTGTACTCTCCCACTTTAGAAAAGACATGTCTCCCAAAGGAAAATGGGGAAGTTAACTTGCTGCTCTGCCTCTCTCCACCTCCAGGACCAATTACTGTGTGTATGTATAAAGGCACCTTAGGGAAAGTGAAAGGAGACGTGGAAGTCCTGCCTAGTGTGGTTGCTACCTGCTAATGATCAACACATGTCCTTGCCTGCTATGTGTTGTAGAATTATTGCAGAAATAAGAGGTAACTGCAACAGAGTTAGCAGTCAAAAAGGAGAGGGGTGTAGTGCCCTGTAAGCCAGGCAAAGGACAGTCAGCACTGTAGAGGAAAAGTGGTGTAAAGCCTGAATGGCCTACTGAAGCAAAGAGGTGACAGGCAGGGTCCAAAAAACACCCAGCAGCACAAGCCAGGGAAACCTCAGCCTGGGTTAAACAACTCAGCCTATTCCCTCCAGGTTTGCTGCTCTATTCCACTTGATTAGCAAATTCTTTCCCCAGAAGGAACTGAGACATATTCCTCCCTGCCCGGCCCCCCTGCACATATTGGTGCCTGCGGGAAAATTGTTTAGGCTCTTAGTTACCTTTCCACTCTGGGTGTAATTTTCAGCATACCATTCTGATTAGCTAATGCCTCATACCCCATGGAGCTGCTGAAGAGTGATAAGAGGCCTTGAATAGCAGCCTACTGCTCTGCCAGGAATAACTGCAGAAGGGAGAAAGCAGCAGAAAAAAGAGCTGGGCAGATTGTGTAGTCACAGACCCTTGGTTTCTTTGGGAAGTATCCTGAACATCTCTTGGGGTTTTTCTGCAGTATGAGCGTGCAGACAGGAGTTTGCTCCAGCATGAGCTGCTCAGGAGTGCATGTGGTGTTGCTCTGGGGAGCAGGACTTGCCCTGGTCCTGCTGGGGCTGCCTGCGCCCAAGAAGCAGATTTGTTTTTCCGACGTGGAAGTAATCTGATTTTTGCAATGGGGTGTGCTGTGGCTGACCTGGAGTCAACTGGAGTGGAAAGGGGACACCTTGTCTGCCCACTGCACACATAGCTATAAATCAGGTGTCACCACAGCCATTAATCAAGTGTCACCCAGGGCAACAGGATATTTCTTAATGTGCGTTTCCCAACAGACCACTGTGGCTCAGAGCTATTCTTAGCTTCTTGTACTGTACTGCTAAATTATGAGAGGCTTAATAATCAGCAGAATGCTGACAGGAATGATTTTTTTCCAAATTATCATGACTGACCATATTGATTGGTCTTGATTTTAATCTCTGGTTATTGCAGAGAAAGTAATTTGGGTTTTTTAGGTGCTGGACTGTTCCCAGTTCCTCTGGACATCCTCATGGATGGGATGGGAAAGCTGTTCACTCCCATTAGCCATCCAAACTTGCTAGAGATAGCTACAGGCTGTCAAAAATCCCCTTCTTCCCATCCTCCCTGGAACACAGTCCAGATGTAGATGTCAGGATATGCAGGTTTCCTTTTGGGAAACTGAACATGGTGGTGCAAGCTGCCTTCCCTTTTCTACTCTTTCACAACCTCTCTGTTCTTCTCAACCTGTTATGCCCAAGAGCTGTTCGTTCTGTCCCCAGCCTCATCTAAGACCTAGCCCAGAGGGAAAGAATACAGGGTCAGACCTGCAGGTGCCAGTTTCTTTCCTTTACGTGCTCCAAAGTGCACCACACTGGAAGACCTGAGAGCAGCCAGAGTTGGCCTCGGGCGGGGAGAGGTGGTTTATCCTGAAGGAGTTCAGTGGGATTAAATAGCAGTCAGAAAAGGGGCCACTGCCAAACCTGTGTGGCTCTGAGAGCACTGGTGAGCTCGTAGGAGACTCTTAGTACAGCACAGAGAGGCAGGGGAGACTCACAGTGTGAATGGGGCCAGGAGGGGGACCCACAGGTGGGACCTCTCTGCCCAGTGCCAAGAAAATGGTTGGAAATTTTTGTAGAGAGACCTGAGCTAGTCCTGGTTATGACACAGCCCCTCAGTGATGGGTAAACTTCAGATCTCCTGGTACACTTGCGCACTCTAACCCCAGGATTAGCTGGCTACGAAACCACAAGCTGTGCTATTTTTTGTCTTCAATAAGACGTGTTTCTTAAATTGACGTGTAGGAGGTTTCTCCTCTTGCTCCAGTGTCTAACCAGGCCTCTCTGCTTGTGATCGCCCTGGGGGGATGACTTGAGATGCTCAGTGTTTCCTCATTCCTTAGAGTTCAGTGCTTGGGCTCAGCACTCCTTAGCTGCATTCAGGTATTTAAGTAGAACAGCTTGGGAGGATGTATCATGCAACACGGGGACTGTGCTGTGCAGTGTGGGACCTTCAGGCACCTGGTGTTTGACTTGTCTCCATAGATGCTGTGACTATGGCAGCCCAAGGCCAGGTCATTTTCTGGAGGTATGGTACTATCTGCACTTGCCTTGGCAGAGGGGAGGGAGGGAATTGCAGTTTTCAGACTCTTGGGATTTATCACCCTGCTACCAGGAGCTCTCAAGACAGCAGTTCTTTGCAGCTTGACTGTACTGCACTCACTCAAACTACTTAAATACTGGTACAACTTGTTTTATACAATTTGTTAGGCCATGTATGTATCAGACAGCCATGTGCAGGTCATCAGCTGTAGTCAAGATGGAGATGCATATCCTAGAACTCTGGATTTGCTAGAATTTGCTATCCCAGGGTTGAATGCTGTGGTAGATTGGGGTAGCAATGGTTGAGGAAAGGTGTAAACCTGCTGTTATACTTTGGGGGTTCTATGGCTTGAGGAAGGCCCCCATCTTCTGCTGGTCCTCGAAAAGTTGCTTGTGTTTCCATCACATCAGCTTGCTGTGGGGAGAAAGAAACTGTCCTCCAGAAGTTTCCTTGCTGGGAACTTCTAAGAGAAGCTGTAAATAAGAGCTGGGAAGACATTCTCAAAGTGTTTTGTGCCTCTCATTTCAAATACCCCATTTCTTTTGGAGCTATTGACCAAGTGCTGGTGAACTATAGTTGGAAAAAGAAGTCATCAAAATATCTACTGCATATCCTTATTCCCATTTAGTTGCAAATAACCCCTACTAGATGGATAAAAGGGCAAATTTTTCATCCTCTAGTGAACGTGGACTGAGCTTTCATCTAAACCTCACTGCTTGAACAGAGACAGCAATAAGCTGTGTCTTTCCATCCCAGGTGTGGACTTTCCAGGGTCGATGGAGACAGAGGTTCCAGTGGTGTGTGAGACAGTCCTGCTGGCATTCATTTTGTGAAAAATATTTCAGCTGTTACCAGTATCTGTCCCACTGGAATGGAACAGCAGTGGGGAGGAGGACAGGCCACATGTGAAAAGAAGAGACCTCACACACGAGCTTTGTTACATGGAGCATCAAGGAGGAACTAAATAGCAATATTATCTGCACCTTTTCACTCACAGAAATGAGATTGGCTGTAGACACAATGTCAGAGTGTAAATATTTCCTGGGCACTGTATTCCTCATGTGTCTGGAATGCAGGCAATGACCAGCTCTGTTATTCTCAGGCAGCAGCCCAGGCAGCCTTTGTCAGGGAAATTAAATAACTGATGGGTGTGAAAAAATGCATATCTATGTCTTGTTGCTCTGAAAACCTTCCTCCTGCTCTGCCAGTGCCTCTGCCTGCCCTGCCAGGCAGCAGTAGGTTACTGGGAGAAGCAGACTTCCTTCAGGGACATTTGCTCTTCAGGCTAATCCTGAAATGCAGAAACAGACCAGAGAGACAGGTGAATTTTCCAGGAAGTTTCAGAAAAGCAGTGGGAGATTTCTGCTGATTTCAGGAAAAAACCAAAACCAACCAAGGAAACAAAAACAAAACAAAAAAAATCCCCAACAAAAGCAGCAACAACACAACCTGCTGAAGTATTGAAGAAAGTTGGGTTCTCCGATCATCAGGTGCATATTGGAATAGAAACCCTGTTTCTTTGGGTTACCACTGCCATCTCTTTTCCACAGTAAACTTTGATATAAAGAGGAAGGTAAGGGACCTTCAGTATCTTAATCTTCCAGTTCTTTTGATCCTGTAAGCCCATTCCTGAGGGAAAGCTTAGTTCAAGTGGGGCTAGAAATCTGGAGGATTAGGACTGCTGTCTATCACAGCCATGCTGCAAGCCTCTCCCTGTTCCTGGGCTGTGGTAGCAGCATTCAGGCAGGGAATGAATGGATGAATTTAATGCCAAATTTGATTCCAGTTTGATTTCAAGTTTGGCTGATGGGGAATAAGACTATGGAAAATAGGGTAGGAGGCACAGAGCAGCATCTCACAGGCTGCCAAATTGGCCTTGGGAACTGAGGATGGTGTCAGGGCTCTGACTGGTGCAGTCTCAGCCACCTACATCAGTCTGTTTCTATGCCTTTAAAACACTGGAGGTGTCAGGGGTGCTAATGCACACAAAATTGCTTTTTGCTTGAAGTGCTTGAACTGGACTACTGCAAGACATAGCTACCCACCAGCATGTGGTGGCTAGGATACCAAGTTCCTCTCATTCACTCTGTGCTCCGGATCTACTCATTGCACACGATGGGCACACAGCAAATGTTTGTAAGGATCTTGTGATTCCTGGATCTTGCAGTTTCTGCAGAGGAAACTCCAGAGGGACTAATTTTTCATCCCTCACAAGGGATGTTGAAGTGGGCAGTGGCATCTGTATACCCAAAAAATTGCCATTTGCCTTGTGGCAAATGAGCAGCTCTTTCAATCAGCTCTGCAGGTGCTCTGGAGCAGGATGGGTAGCTGCTCAAAGCTTGCAGTGCTTTGCAGCCTTGGAGGCAGGTGGCAACAGCACAGGACAAAAGCATTGGTGTGACCTGTTTGTGCTGTTTTGTGTTTTTCTGTGAGTAAGCTGAGGATGGTTGTAGACAGAAGAGTGTGAGAACAGAGGTAGTGTTCAGGCCAGAGGCTCCTTTCAAGGACCAGAGGCAAGTGTGGTGGCGCTTGAAGCATTCAGGGACTGCACAGGAAGACATCCTGGTTGCTTGTCTCCCTACCATACCTCCTAGCATTTACTGTAACCCTCTGGCAGCATCCCTCAGCTCTGAGCAATTTCTTCCTTGCCTGTCCTTAGAAGAAGGATTGTAAGATATGTAGATAAAGGTGAGTCACAACTATATGTGACAGCACAGGGTGGCTGCTGCTTGCTTTGTGCTTCCCAGGTGTGAGAGCTGAGGCTTGGCTGAGTTTATAGCAGCTATCTCGCTCTAGGATCAACTCCCACAGTGGAAACTGGTAGAGGTCCTCAAGGAGATGGATGCTATTCAACGTACTTGAGACACTTGGCATCTTCCCCAGAATAGGAAAGCACAGGCTGTCCCATGGTGAGCCTGCCTGGAACCTTGAATGACTCAGGATTGAGCTCCGTGGGATATGGCAAGGCTTTGCTGGAAGCTGTCACACTGCAGGATCCACAGGAGCCATCAAAGTTCCCATCCCACAGCCCTTGGAGGAGGCAGTGGCTGGGTCCCCAGCTGCCTAGTGCCTATGACTGGATGATATCCATGGCTTTTCTCCCAGTAGGGTGAGCTGTGATCCACCATGAGGGATTAGGTGGAGAATGCTTCCATCCCAGCTGTGACTGAAAGCTGGTGACAATGGGGAAGAAGCCAAACATGACTCCTCCCAGCTCTGAGGGCATCTAGGCAGAGCTTGGTATAGATGTGAATGTGTGTATAGATGTGTATGAACCTTTTTCTGGAGGTACCACATATTTTGGTGAAATAGACAGTTCTGATCCCTTCTGAGCATGTGCAAACAGGGCTTCCTCAGACAACTTCCCACTGGCTTTAAGGATGAGGATGCAAGGGAGACATTGGGAGGGCAAACAAGTCTGCAATATCTCCCTTTTTCTCTATTTCCTCTTTCAACCCACCTTCCCTTTCTTCCTTCCCTCCTCATCCCTGCAGGAGAAACTTGTTCACGTGGTACAGTTTTCTAGAGCTCCATATCAGCCCTGTGATCATGGCATCTGTGGAAATTGAGCAAATCACAGATGCAGGCACACCTCAGTGGTGGGAGGAGTCCATGGTTGTAGGGACACTCTCCTGTGGGAGGCTGCCAGTGTGTTGGCAAAGTGTGCTGCAAACCAGTAAATGCTGCTGAAGCAGAGCAGCTGGTTTTGTGTGGCAGAAGGGGTGTAACCTCTCACAGCCTGCAGCTCTCTGGGCTTCTCTGTGAGGAGTCTCTGTGAGACTGCTGGGCATGAGCCCCAGGATGTATCTGTGGGTTTTGTGGGGAGCTGCTTCAGGGTTTGCTCTGGTTGGGAGCTGAGTTTGCTGCCACAACTCCTCAGTCCCCAGGAAAATGTGCCCTTGACCATATGACAGCTCCACTGGGTATGGTGGGAATCCGTACCCAGCCATGCTTCTGGGGCTGTTCAAGCTGGGCTGTGCCAGAGAGGTTTTGCTTGGCAAGGCTGGAGCTGTGCTGCCTTTCTTCTCCTCTGGCATGGCTGCTCCACCTGTGTGGCTTGGCAAGTGGTCCTCTCCTCCTCAGTCTCTCATTGAACAGCCCATTACCCATCTCCACATGGAGCATCCCAAATCCAACCAGCTCAAAAAAATGGGCCTGTTTGCAGACCCCTCCTGCACACTCTCTGTACCTGGTGCCTCCTGGGGTCAGGGGATCTCTGCTTTCCTCACTCCCTGGTCACTCACAAGGCCACCAGGGACTGCCTGACTTGCTTATGCACCAGGGAGTGCAGAGAGAAGCATCCTCCACTGGGGCCAGCTGCCTGCTCTCAAAGGCAAAGTGTGGGTTGCCTGCCACATGGTTCCCCACTGTTGATGACAAGTGCTGCTCACCTGAATGTTCAGCACTATTGTGGTCATGTGCTTCACCCATCAGCCTCATTCTGGGCCTCATTCTGCAGATAACTCTGCAGGTGGACGGTGCAGGCATGGGCTGTGATGGAGGTGGGCTCTGCACTAATGCTGTCCTTTCCTTTTTCCCCAATAGCATGACTACAGTCATTGTCATCCTGGTTGCAGTGATCGCCCTGATCATTAGTTTTGGTGTCTCAGGTATGTGACTGCTCAGATTTCTTGCAGTTACTGGCAGGATGATGAACTTCTGCCCTGCCTTTCCCTCTGTGTGTCCGTCCTGTGCACAGGCTGAGGTGTGATCATGTGTGGAAGGTGTAGTTGTAGTACAACCTGTCTTGCTCGAGATGTGTCACCTGAAATTTCCTTGAGCTTGGAGCCCCAAACTTACACATAAAGTCCTGCACTTACTTTGCTTCTTCTTCCAGATGAGATGATGGGATGGTATTTATTGTGAAATCAGAGAGCATCTGCCAGGATGGGGCACCTCTCCCAGGCCCCTCAGAGACAACAAAAATGTGTTGCTTTGGTGTTGTCCAAAATGCAGCTTCCTTGGAATGTGCTGAGTGAAGATGGATAGGGAAGGGCTGCATGGGAAAGAGGACCTGGCTCTGGGAATTCTCAGGCTTGCAGCTTAGGATTTGAGATGCTGACTTTTCTTAAATGAAAGAAGAATATTTGGATTTCAGTAAGGGGGAAAGAGCTGCTATTTCTCTGCCAGCATTATGCCTTTCAATCACATTTATATTGCATAAAGGGAGGTCCTGACTAAGAAAAGACATAAAAATCATGCTTTTCTGGCAGCTGCAAAGTGAAAAATCCCTGATACATATAAGTAAACAAGAAAATATCACATGAATTCTTCTCAAGCAAGTAAGAAGAGCTTCTTTTTGAGGCACTCTTCTGCTAAAGAACTACTCCTGTGCTTTATCTTGGCATACAATCTACGGGAGCTGACCTTTAGTAGCAGCACTGGTAGCTGCCTCTGGTGGCCTTGCTGTGTACCAGTGCCTGTTCAGTCTCAGGCTTGGTCTATGACAGCCACAGGGCAGTCTGACTTTTCTCCAGGCTTGCTGCCTCACCTTTCTCCAGCCTCCTTGTTCTCTCCTTGTAGGAAAACACTCCATCAGTGTGATGGCACTGATGTCTCCAGGGAACATTGGCCAGCACAGCATACTGGGCTGCACTTTCAAGCCCAGCATCTGGATGGACAGCATAGCAATCCAGTGGGCTAAGGAGGGAGTAGCTGGGCTGATTCATGTGTTTAAGGGTGGGAAGAACCAGCTGCAAGAGCAAGATCTATCATTTCAGGGCTGCATGGCCGTGTTTGCAGACCAGGTGATCGGCAGGAATGCTTCCCTGGAGCTGAGGCATGTGCAGCTCTCTGATGCTGTCACCTACCAGTGCTCTGTCACCACAGCCAGAGGGAGTGGGGCAGCAGTGCTGCAGTACAGGACAGGAGGTGAGGGCTACAAACAGAAAAATCCTGCTGCAAAACACATGCTAGTGTGGCTTGGTTGAACCTACCTGTGCTTATGATGGTGCTGCACCCCTGAGTAGGGTGTTTTTCTGGCTTTTACAGGGATATTTATGGCCTTACCCTATATTTTGACATCCTTGTTCCAGGAAAGGTTATAATCTTGATAACATGGTAGCTTGTTCTCTCTAGAATTAGGATATATCTCCAGCCAGAAGTGCTGCATAGTAAAAATTGTAGCATATTTAATATATTATTCTCAGTTTTTCTAAAGTATTCAGTTTTTGAAAATTACCACCAAAGCAACAGACCTCTGATAACACATTTATCTGAAACACTACATATTTACAAGAGTCGGTCATCCAGAAGAGATCTGGAAGCCACCAGGTTTTCAGCCTCTTCCAGTGAGATGAATTTAGCTGTAATAACAAGTCACCTCCTAAGTGGTCACCTCATATTGAGACTGATGGATGGATCCCTTGAGGATGTCCTCCAGCCCGCAGTCTCTGCACTCTCTCTCTCTCATCCCTGTGGCCAGAATTGCTGCCCTACAGCTCAGATTGGGTGAGGAAAAGACCTCAGACCTCTCCAAGTGAAAGAAGGTTTTGGCTCAAGCCTGAGGGTTGCAAATGTTCCATGGCAACTTTCACCTATCCATCCCTCCTTGAAACCTTGTGGATCTGCTTGCTTTTGTGTTGCTTGATTGCATATTTAAAGTAATCCACACAGAAAAGGCATTAGAAAGAGCATGTGAAATGTTATATTGGGTTTTATTTCCAACATAGCTGTAATAACTGTTCTGTGTGGACATACAGGCATGTTCTTTTAGCTGATTTTCTTTAGCTCATCCTTTCACCGATTCACCTCCAGGTCCTACCACCCAAAGCCAAAGCTCAGGAATACTAAAGGCAGCTGTCCTGTGCTTTGGCTGTGTAATCTCTCCTTATTCCAGGAAAGAAAAAGTTGCACCAGGGGAAGTTTAGCTTTAATACTAGGAAAATTTTGCTCAAGAAAGGTTTATCAATCCCTGGAACAGGCTGCCCAGGGAAGTAGTGTAGTCACCTACTATCCTTGGAGATTTAAAATATGTTTATTTATGGTTATGTTATAGTGGTGGACTTAATGCTGGGTTAACAGTTGGACTTGATCTTAAAGGTCTCTTCCAACCTTAATGGTTCTGCAACTCTGTGAAGCTGTAGGTGTTGGTAAGACCCCCTTCTCAGTGAGTGGAGAGGGTGAATAATCTTTTCCCCATTACTAAGAATAACTAGAAGACACAAAGCTGTGTCACGACCGCAGCACATCGTGTCAAGCTGGACTGTCAAGCCATGTCCTAGGAGTCCTAAGATTCCTTGTAGTTATCCCCTCATGGCCCAACCTGTAAAGAGCTCTGTCTGAGCCCGCTTTTGGCTTGGCTACAGGCGGTGCTGTGCTGCTAAGCAGCCTGGAAATACCTGGGACCAGTAGATGCAGTTGGATATTTCATGTCTATATATCACTTGCCTTGTTTTGACTGTCTCCCTGTTTTCCCTACCAAAGCCTTCAGCACACCCACAGTGCAGGTGGAGAGCAGCAGTCACGGGGACACACTGCAGTGCAAGGCCTCGCACTAGTTCCCTTGCCCTGCCGTACACTGGACGGCCTATGGTGACACTGGGGAACCCCTGCCCCACTCTGCCAATACCAGCTACGAGCTGAACCCCAAAAACATTGCTGTGAAGGTGGTTTCCCTCCTGCACAAAGTCACGGTTAATGCCACCTACACCTGCATGATTGAAAACAGCATTACCAAGGCTACGGGCAACATAAGAGTGACAGGTAGGGTTCAACAGCACCCCGAGACCATAGGCATGGGGGAGAGGGAGTTCCAGCAGTGTTCCTGGTACACCATGGGGTTCCTGCAGCATCTGTGTCAGTCAAGGAAGGGACTGAAAGCATGGTTAATCCAACCACTTCTCTCTGTCCCTGGGATGAATGAAAGGATCTGTGCTTGCTCCTGCTATGTCATATGCTTCTCTTGAATTGTCACCTTGGCATAGGGACAGAACTGCCAGGGGACCAGAAAGAGGGACACACTTCAAAGGAGTGTATTGCTTGGATGTTTATCAAAACCAAACCAATCAACCAAAGCCCACATCTTTTCTTACTTTCTTTAGCCAGTTCAGCTTAGATCCCATTCATATGCCAAACCAACAGGCCCCCTCAGTAGTTACTGTGGACAATACCTCTGACTCTAGCCCAATCTCTTTATTTAAAAGGCCATTTTACTCACAGAAAATCAAACTTAACAAAGGTCCTGAGTATCTTCTCCTGTTCTACACGAGAAGGGCCATAATGCTTCTATAGCCAGGACTTCATTGCAATTGGTCTCCAGTACAAGAGGCAGGGTCTATCTTCATCCATATTTTAAAAAATGGGAAGGAATAAATACACACCTTATTTGCCTTCCCTGCTCTGTTCCTGTTCTGGTAGCCTCTCTCTGTTCTTCTGCTACAGATTTCAGCATTACAAAGGTGACCAGCTTGCAGCTGTTGAACCTGAATGCAGACTCAGTGTCATCCTCTTTTCCAGCACGTCACTGGATGCTTCTGCTTCCCTTGTACCTGCTGTCAATATAAAGCCTCTATAAAGCAGTTGGAGACTGCTGGACCTGGAGGTAAGCTTGGGAAGAGAAACTCATATATGTACAATACACGGAGATCCCCTTAAGGAGTTTGGCTGCAGCAGCAGACTTATCTCAAGCCTGCCAGAATGGGAGAATGTGTCTTTCCCCTCTGCCCATCCTTTCCCATCCCCACCTTTAGGTCACTCCCACAGGCTCCCTGATGACCTCTCTCATCACTTTCTGCAACCTCTTCTTGCACCATCAGCTGTCAGCTATTACTTGTCACTTTGTTCTCTTTCCTGTGCACCCTCTGGACATGGCCTGCAGTTTATGGCTGCAGGGCAGCACGGGCTTTTTCCTCTCCCTCCCTGCTCACAAGACCTGCTACAGTACAAGCCTTGCTTGCTCTCAGTTTACTCACACAACTCCACAGTACAGTGTGCTGTCTCCAGTAAATACTACAGACATCTTGAGCATGGCTAGAGGGAGCTGCCAGCCTGAGCAATCCCCTGCAGACCTGGAATAAGGAGGGCTGTACATAGCGAAAGCACAGGACAGCTGCCTTCAGTATTTGTCAGCTTTGGCTTTGGGTGGTAGGACCTGCAGGTGAACTGGTGAAAGGGCGAGCTAAAGAAAATCAGCTAAAAGGAACATGTCTGTCTTTCCACACAGAACAGTTATTACAGCTACGTCGATGTCAGGACTCATGTCAGGCTTTCCTCCCTCTGGGGCAGAGGACTTTAGGAGTTCCTGCCAGTTCCAGAGCACAGAGTAGCACAAACATGAAATTAGCTGCTTCTTCCTGTGCTATTTCTTACCCACACCAACAACAGGATACTTTGTTTGGCTTCACAAAGAGAGCAAGGAATGCAATAACGAGGATTCCATAAAGGAAAAGTTCTGATTGCAGGACAAGGTATGTTCCCTTGTCTGATCTAACACAGGGACCAGAATTCTGATCATGGGCAGAAGTTCAGACACAAACAGGAAAAGGGTTTCCTGCACTACAGCTGAGAACTGCTCCTTCAGAGTGCTAAAAGCAAGCAAATCTTAACTCCCCTCAAACAGATTTGATTCACCCATCTCTTAGGTTGTGATTCTCTGAGTGTATTAATAAAACTGTGAATAAGAGAGCCAGTTAATTTCCTCCATCTTCTCAGAATGCTAAAATCAAACTCCTCTTCTGAAAAAGATGTGAATGGCAGAACAGTGATGGGTTAGACAACTGCCAGTAGGCTTGGAATATCCTGGCAAAGACAAACAACTTCTGAAGTCCTGCATGAGGAGTGATGATTGCATTTGTAATGTGAAATAAGAGGAACAGATAAGTAGACACCGACAGAAAACAGTATGAGGAGGAAAAGGAGACTAGTAAGATACTACTGGAAGGTTCAAATTCAAAATCAAAGTTATTAAACCTAGATATAACAGTAGAGCTGAACTTTCCTTTTCCTGTTTTTTAAATAAGTGTTATCTGGCACTTCTATTTCCATCTGTTACTGTGTTATTCATATTTCAGGACTACTTTCAGTTGCACTTTTTAACCAGATTTGATTTTTGTCTTATCACTTACGGTCAACATTTTCCTCAGGCTGAGATAGTTTATTTTAGGGTTTTTGTTTGTTTTAGTTTTGTTTTGTTTCAAGAGGGTGGAGAGTAAGCTTTAGTAAAATCATTTCTGTTTTGCAGAAAGCACCCACAGAAAGTACGGCTGTCACAGCATTTGCAGAGACTTCTGCTTTAAGCTATTTTGGCAACCTTCTAGGATGGAGTCTCAGAACTTTACTGCATGGTGGCATCTATCAGGTCTTGTGCCACTAACACTTTGGTCTCAGAAGTGGACAGCCGGCCTTGAGAGGGAAGATACTTCACTCATGCCCAATAAATCCACTGCCTGTATCACAGCTCAGTGCCTCCCTTTTCTCACCAGCCCCACCTAAAGTTCAGGCTGCTGTTCCTAAACTGCAAAACAATGCCCAAATAATCTTGTCATTTAGCACCATGATTTAGTCTCCAAACAGCAGCTTACTCACTTCCCTTCTATTCTTGAAGGAGATGCTTTAAAAGTGTAATTTTTTGTATTTCAATAACATACAGACCATATCCTGTGAGAACAGTATAGTTTTGCTAATGGTCACCATACAGCATGTAAACCTGAATACTAAAATAGATACTAAAACACATACAATGTTCTTTAAGTAATATTTTCATAGCTTTATTTAGTAGATACTACCACACAAAATACACACTGTGTGCCCTAGCCCCAAGGCAAGGGCTGTCACACAGATGTCACTGGACACCTCTCTTCCAAAATGCAGCCCAGTATCCCTGGTTGACAATGGCCCAGTGACCATTCAGGAATTCCACAAGTCACAGCAGCTGCTTGACTGCAGGCTTCACCCTGTGCTCATAGGCTCGTGCTTCCAGTGGAAAGGACATTAAAAAAGCTCCTGATCCCAGTAGGTATTTCCATAATTCCTCTCCTACTGGGAGAGATTAAGCAGTGGCTCCCACTCAGCAGGAACTGGATGTCCCCCTCATCCTCTGGCTGTTCAGGCAGTGTAAAGCATCTTGTCCCACTTCCTCCACCTTCAGGCACAGCAGGCTTGGACGAGGCCCCACTTGTGACACAAACTCCACTTGACCACAGCAAAAATTTCTCATCTGCAGGGGAGCTGTGGGGGAAAGATACAACAGATAACAACTCAGTACAAGGCTCAGGCTCTGCTCTAGCCCATAGATGCAGAAGCTGCTGGGGGAGGGAAGGTCTTGCAGGAGTTGCTTGGCATCTGCTAAACCTCAAAGGACAGCATGATGAACGATTCCAGGATACAGGAAGATGAATGCACTTTATCCCTCCAAACTTGGAGGAAACATTGTACACTGTGAAATGCTATGAACTATGTGCTCACAGAGCTGATGCACTGAGTTTTGTATCCCCTATCAGTATCAGCAAGCTGCCTTTATGGAGAGTGTACATGACAGCCAGAAAGTCTCCACTGCAAAGCATCCTGTGGTGAGCTTAGCAAATCAACCCTTGCAGCCCCTGGACTCAAACTTAAGCACTAGGTACTTGTGCAAACAGTGTGAAGAATCGATGTGAAGAATGTACCCTTAACACAGCAACTGCACAGTTGTGGCAGCATGAGCACTGACCTCAGCACTCATGAATTCAAAACACTTCATTGTTGATTTCTAGGTGAAGATTTCCAGACCTGCTATTGACCCTATCTGCTGTCCTATCTAAAGTAAAAACCCACTTGATTTAAGAGGTCTGCACAATAACTCTGGCTGATGAGGTTCCTGTCCCAGACAAGGACTGGGAATCTTTTTCAAAAACAGTTTCGTGTTTCTGTATGAAGCAGAGAAATTAATGTATGTTGTTTTGGGGATTTCCATAACATTATTTTCCTATTTTTATAGACATAGATCTACTAAGGCACAAGTCAGTTCTACACTACAGAAATCAAAATTCCAGGAAAATCCTTCAAAGATCTTGCTTTGTGGACAGTGAAGGCACCTCTCCTTCCCCAGCCTGGTAAGATGCCTCCTCCCTTCCTTCTCACACTAAATATTAGAAAAGCCAGCAGTACTTGCTTACCAGGCTGCAGGACCTTGGAGGGCTTCCTGTCTAGGCTGAAATCCAACAGAATAGGACGACATATGAGAGGACTCCTGCACAGACTCCTTAGGTAACAAGCAACAAGATCCTCAGGTTCCTCTAGACACTGAGAAAGGAAAGAGTGTGTTGCCAGGGAGTGTTCAGAGGGAGGCAGGGAGGCTCTGGAACACCCAGAGCAAAAGGAAATCCTGTCCAGCCGAGACCTGAGCCCAGCAGGCTACAATTGCTGCTGGAATAACTCACTCACCTGTGTTCCAGGAGCTTCCCCGTGCTGAATGCACACGCTGCCCCTGCTCTGCACACAGTTCTGCACAGCTTCCCACTCAAGAAGGCTCAGGCCCAGCACTGCTGCCACATGTTCATTCCTGCACAGCACCATGGCTTCACCTGTTCCATCCTCTACCAGAACCCTGTGCAGAGAGCAGGCAGGCTGGGATCAGAAGGAGGGCAGGACAGTACCTGCTCCCTCACAAGGGTCACATTCCAGACAATAGATCTCAGTATAGAGTTTGTTCACATCTCAGAGGATGTGGTCACTCCATCTTTCCTGTTTTGTCCACATCCCATCCTTGATATGATTTTCCCCCTCCTGTTTGTGGTGTAATTTGTTCCCTCGTCCTCACCTCTTCCCAGACCTAATCCCTACAGCACTTACCGTGCACTGGCTTGCCTCACTCCTGTTTGTGATGGACATGGAGGATTGTGTCGGGTGCACCTCCCCTGAAGAAGAACAAAGCTACAGATATGTATGGGTGGTGTAAGTGAGAAAGGGAAAGGCCATTGCTTATTTTAACCCTTCTATTTAAGCAGGCAAAGGTGTAAAGAATTTCACTACATTTCCAATAAGTGTCCTGGGAAAAGTTTACATGGTGAGAAAAATCACCTACCACAAGGTGTTGATCCCCAGTAGCAGTGAACATGGAAAGAGCAGAGCATTAACAGAATAGGATTGTCCTCTTGAGTGACATCACTTCACCCCCAGTCCTAGCTGTCAGCCTGCCTGGCATCAGATACATACTTCTAATCAGTTATCACTTTGGTCCCTTTATACTATGCAAGTCCTTTTCACACACTGGAAAAGAGGGTATGCAATTGACATAGGAACTCCCATTTTTTCTACATGGTAGCAAAGGATATGTGAGAGATAATTTATGAAAGGTCTTGCAGATTTTTTAGTTTGTGGAAGCTTGAATACCTCTTTGAAGATGCAGCTGCAAAGTGAGCAAATCCATTGCAGGCACACAGTCAGTACACAGGACAAGTGGCATAAAATCCGGGCCTGGGCCAGGTTTTGCAGCTGAGGTCTCAAGCTGGATAGAAACACTAGTGAGGGAGATGAGGCTTCTCCTGCAGGACTAGAAGAAATAGGAATTTGAGAAGCTTGAAACATAGAAGCCTTTCTTGGGACACTGTAACATGAGACCAGACCCCACACTTACATAGAAGGAAAAGGCAGGTGAGAAGCTGGCAGAGATAGGACACTCACACAGCTGGAGGCTACGTATGTGCAATAAACATTATGGAATCTGCAATATGAAAGAGCAGATGTCATAAAGAGCTCACAGAAACCAAACACTCCATTTTCTTGAGATGGCTGGGCTGATCCTCATTTGTAACATGGTAGGAAAATAATTTATGGTAAGGGATTGGGAGACAAGAAGGTGTGGACAAGAGATGAGGAAAATCCACAGATTAAGAGATGTTTTCAAAGACAGTAGGAGAGATCAGGGCTCTAAAGACAGGAGCACCTTGAGATCTTGCGTTCCAAGTTCTGGAAGAGGATCTTGGCTCCAGGTAGCAAACCCCAGAGATGCGTCAGGTAGGTGGCAGTAATGTAAACGTCCATGACAAGAGGGGAGCCTGGAGCAGCTGAGACACTGAGCTTCACGCTGTGATCCCTGGACAGCAGAGTCCCTGAGGAGGCACAGAATCACACAGACCATGAACTGTGGTCAGGCAGCATGGCCTGTCACTGACCTAGGCCTGCTAGAGGGGTTCTTCCTCCCATCATGATGAGGCTATCACCATTCCACCTCCCAGTTTGATTTTTTCTTTCTGGGTACCACATTCCCATTCCCATCTTCACATATGCAGTGTGCAGTTTTCAAGCCCTTTGACATGCAACAGGATGCAACATCCTGCCATACATCCACTATTCCCACACAGTAGGACAGAGAGCCAAGTGCATTGGCTCTCTGAAACAGAAAGAAGCGAGAACCAATCTGTTGCTTCTCAAGATGCTGCCACAATCTTACCTTCCTGCTTTGGAAGGCCAGCGACCACAGGTGGCTTCTCATTCTTGGGAGAGGCACACAAGGTCCTCTCCACAATCTCCCCACAGAAAGAAACAAGGGAACCTGTGAAACTGAGAGCAGACCAGAATTTTTGTTCTGCCTCAAGGGCAGAAGGGAGTGGAAGAAGGTCTGACTTCAAGATTGCCAGGAAGAAGAGCACTGTTGGTTAAACCCAGTTTCCGGGGAACCTGCCCTTGAGCACCTGAGCTACTGGATGGAGGGCAGCTTGCTGCAGCCTACCCCTCCCAGGGACAAGAGGCCCCTTTACCTTGCTTTCGGCTGCTTCAGGCTCAGCAGTGAAGACAAAGGCTGAGGCATGATAGCCTTCCTATCTGCTGAACTCCTAACTGTTTTTCTGAATTAAAGGAAGAAGCCAAGTAAAGAGAACACAGTTTTTGATAAAGCACTGGTGAAAAATCCAGTGTACATGCATATCACCTCAGATTAAACATCCTTTGAACAGAAAAGCTTCTAACCTTAATACTTGTTTGAGCAAGGTATGCTAAAAAATCTAAAAAAAAAAATAAAAAACAAACCCCAAACCAAACAAACAAACACCCCACAAAAACCACCCAAACCAACCCAAACAAACAAAAAACATATGTTCAGTCTGATTTTCCCTGCTGTGCTTATTTCCACTTCTGACAGGAATCTGGAGATACCCTTGGGACTTAGTCCACACCAGCAGTAGCTCAACCATTTTCTAGACATCATTTTGCAGTTTTGTCACCTACAACCCTTTTAGATTCAATAACCAGGATGGGAGAAATCTGAAGTACTTGCACACAGGTTTTCTGTACCATATTCCTAGGGTTATTGCACTGGATATTCCATTGCAGTTTAATATAGCACTTCCCAATAAAAATTACTACAGAGCCACTCCCTGAGACACAGTCACTTGTAATTTGGGGCAGACCAACATACCTGCTGCTAAGCACGTCTGGAATGGAGGCAGTTCGCTGGCCCATGCCTGTCAGCACTGACATGGCTGTCAGCTAGAAGTGAAGGAGACACAGCCTCAGATGGGTTGCAGTTTACAGGCATCCCCAGCCAAAGCAGAAAACACAGGCTCTGCGTGCTCAGAGCTAGGTTAAGCAACTCATACTTCCCCTCCAGATGAATTTTGAAGCAGAGAAATGTGAAGCTCAGAAGCAGCCTCTGATGGAACTTAGATAAGAACAGTCTCACCAACAAATACTCTGTCGTGATAATTTTCTACCTAGTTCTGGAAAGATCTACAAGTAGCCTGTGAAAGCCCTGCAAATAAGGGTCTGCATACCTGGTGCTCAGGTAGACAGGAGATCCAGGTCTCATGCTGTAAGTGCCAGCTCTCTTGGACACGCAGGCACAGGGGGCAGGATGGTCTGCCCAGGAATGTTGCTGGCACAGGTGGAAAATGGAGCTTCTCAAACACTTCCAAGTCCTGAGATAAGAGTGATAAGGTAAGAGAGAAGAGTATTAGAAGGAAGGAGATTAAAGTTATATAGGGAAAAAGTGAAGAACAATGGTTTACAGGACAAAAAAAAATTCCACTGAACTCAGAGCTCTGAGAATTTTAATCAAACACAGGATGAGCAGTTTCTTGGAAAGACAGAAGGAAATTCCAAGCCTCGAAAAAAGCTTAGTCACCCTCTAACTCCTCAACTCCCACATACAGTTCAGCAAAAGTGTCCAAGAGAGAACAGCACGACAACGTCTATCTTACCGAGCAGCAGGGCACAATGAAGCGATACAGTCCATCCACGTGCAGGAATGGAAACCATCGCAGAGACTTGCCCATAAAAAGCAGTAGTGCCTGGTGGGGGAAGGGATGAGAGAGAGAGACAGAGAGAGAGAGAAGGTGATGAGAACTTTTAGGTATGGAATGAAAAAAGAGTGCAGTGCAGTAAAAAGAGAGCAAGCCCACCAGAGCATGTCTTGATTGAGAAGCAAGGTTAGCACCACCAAGAGTAAGAGAAGACAGATGCATTTACAGGAATTTTGCTTGGGGTGCAAGAAGGAATTTGCTGGCACAAACACACAACTGTACCCAACACAAAAATCACTTTCCCATTCTTACTAAATAACCACACAGGCTCAACGAGAAGCCAGTTTCCAGATTTATCAAACCACACCCCAAAGCTGTCTCACTTCCTGCTGTGTCACACCCTCTTTTCCATCACAGGCAGCCTCCTCCAGCTCTGATAGATTTCCAATTTCTCTGGGGTGGCTCCAAAGCCGTGGTCTGCCCAGCCACAGCACTGTGGCTTGGAAACTGCACTGCAGCTCCTGTGCTTCTTTATCTTCTTCTGCGCGCTCTTGGTAATTGCGCAACATGAGACCCTCTTTCTGGGTAACCAAGAACAGGTGAGATACACAGCTCATTGTTCTGGTGTTGCTCTGGTGCCCCTGACAGTTCTCATCTCTGCCAGTATCTGCCTTGGGATCCCCCAGTTTCAGCATTTTTGCCTCTCGGGTTTCCAGCTCAGATGTTGTGCTGCCATGTTTCTTCTGCCTCACAGAGGAGCTGTTTCCACTCCTAAGGCCTTTCTGGATCTGTCCTTCAGCAGCATGGAGAACCTGAACATCCTCAAAGTAGAACTGCACATAGACACTGAAATGACAAATGGTAACAGTGAAACTCCCCGTTTCTGATACGTGGCTGTCCAAAACAAATGTTTATCTGGGAAAAACACATCTGGTGAGTGCCCCACAGCTACTCAGCAGGAGCAGTGGGAAAGAGTGGAGGGCAGCTCCCAGGCTGCATGTACTCTGAACAAAAGGGAGATGGTGGCTTTGTTACTGAGAAAGAGCTCATTTTATGCAAATAGCAAAGAACAGTTGCTTTGGCACTGAAATGCTATGTTGGTAAGAAGGCTTATCATAGTCCAAAATACCCATGGAACTGGAAAGTGATGATTTTACCTGCACACTGAATATAGGGACTCACCTAGTTTTTTTCTCTCTCACATGCTCCAGATTTTCCAGGTGTTCCCAGGAAGGAAAATCAGTCTTATGGAATCTCTCCACTACAAGCCGGTAGTGTTCCACCTGTAAGAGTGATCCTGCAAACACATCAGAGAAAAGAGCTGAGCTAAATGAAAAGAGAACATAAAACCAGTAAGGTCAATATCCTCATTTTAAAGTCACGAGGTCAGGCAGTTCAGCATCTCCACAGAACTTCTCCTCCTTGTTTTGGAGCTGGAAGGCAGAAGAGCAAAAGCTCGGCACTCAAATGCAGTTTAATGGGACATACCTATGAGAGCAGTCTGGGCAAAGGGGCTACCATCCTTATGGGAGATTACACAGGGAAGTGTGCTGCTCTTGTCCTGCAGCTGGAGGGAACTGCTCCTGGAGGAGACCCTCAGCACACCCAGGAGTTTCTATAACAGAAAGGAAGCTACAAAGAGCATCAAACAATTCCTGTCTTTGAAAGCCATAAATCAAAGTAGCAGCAGCTCAAATTCAGTCTGTTTTCAACATGCCACAGTGAGAACCAGTGTCACTCCCTAACAGGAGGAAGATGCATGCACTGGAGAGGGTGCTGGAAGGCACGGTGAGGGCCGGGAGCTCTCAAAGCAGGGACAAGAAAGAGAATGAGGCACTTACCAGCTGGGGCTGGAAACTTTCTGCTGAGAGTGTGCAATAGGCCCACGCCAGTCTGCGGTTCAGCTCCTGGGTGCCCATATGCTGTGCCTCCAAGGGGGAAAGCAACTGTGACAGACTGCAGGCTTCCCTGCTCTTCTGCTCTGCCGCACAGCAAATTGCAGACAGAGATGGGGCCTGGCATGGAGGGCTCAGGGTCAAATACTTTGAACGAAAGAGAGAAAGAACATATTAGCTGAGTTTCTTCCCATCAGACAAACAGGAAACAGCTCAAAGAACATTTACGCACTTTCTGCAGGGGACATTGGTGTATTTCTGATAGCATTTCATTATAAATATCTCTTGCTTCCTCTCTGTCTGGCACCATAGCTTGCAGGAGGGGGACAAGGAACTTTTCAGCAGCTCCAGGGTTTCGGTGCTTAGAGCTAAGCAGTTGATGGCGCCCAAAGAAACAAGAAAACCTGAAAAAGAGTCATGACCATTAAAAGCACAAGCAGTCCTTGCATTTTAGTGAGTCTTCTATCTAAGTCAGGGACTCTTTCTGCTTGTTTTGAGTGAATATGCTGCAGAGGACAAGAACTAAAGACATCACAAAAAAACCATGAAGTAATTAAAAAATAGAGCATTTAAGGCTGATGCAAATTATGTTAGGCAGACAAGGAACAGGAAAATCCACAGTAATGGACAGACTGGCAAAATCTCAAAACTCAAATGACCAGAAAAACAAACGTGAATCTCCCTCTAAGCCACATATATGGACCTCCATGCCTTTTGGCTGGGCTTGATATGATTACTCATGTGAGGTACACTTGGCGTTTTTTCACAGAATGCAAAAAAATCATAAGTCAGAAACAACCACAGACTATTCTTATTCCAGTATTTCCCTCATGTAGAATCAACTTCATAAGTTTAGCTTACTTCTTTTGAATGGCTGGAAGTGATCAAACTGCCAGCCAAAACATGACAGAAAGTGAACTCAAATGAAAAGAGATAGCACTCACTGGAACAATTTTTAAGCAGTACCAGGACTGAGCAATCACATTTAAAGAAAGTGGAAAAGATAATAAAACCTGAGACTTTTAGCTAGCATAACTTCTAAGGCAAAGCTGAAGCTGTTTTACTGGTAGCATGTCAAAATTCCACAGTGCCAGTAAAGCACAGGAACACTGAGCATTCTATAAACTGCTACTTGTCTGAGAGTAAAATGTATATACTTTTAAGTCCAAGGCAGCGGTGATGGTGATCAACCATAACTGCTTCAGAACAAACACAAATATTCTCACTAACATAAACCAGAAGTAAACCCAGAAACTGGCCCCCAGCTGTCCTGTGAACAGAGTGCAGTGTCAGGTAGAGTAGGAAGCCATGTGGAAGATGTGGAGATAAGTATGGGTGGACAAATCTGCCAAGACAGAGACTCTCAAACAAATGATCACACCCCTGGCAACACTCAGAATATCTCAAAGCGATATGCTGAGCAGCTGCTGCTGCTTCTCTGCACAGTCAGGACACAAGAGCCTTCCTATCAATTGTGATCTAGTTGTAGCACCAGTTTCCAGCTTCAGCCTCAGTGCCCACCTTGATCTGCCAAGCAAACCACATTGGCAGGCAGACGCCCCTATGGTGCTTCTATATTTCAGGACAAAGCATTCCAGGCAGGATTATGTGAGTACAATTCTCTGAAGCACTGCAGCTTCCCAAGACCTTTACCTCACCTGCATTTGAAAAATGCACCAGCTTTTCTCATAAGAGCAACAGCGAGGTAACAAGCAACTGGACACAATGTGAAGTCTGGATAAATGGCTTACTAAGGCAAATAAACCAGACGCAACTGCTGCTTGTAATATCCAAGCACAGTAATTTCCTGATTCTTTGGTCTAGGTAACCTACAAAGCACATTTAGGCATAGCCTGACTTCAGAATAATTGTCCTCACCTCTCCTCAAATGTCTCCAGGAGGCTCACCAGCCAGAGGTATAGTGACATTCCAAGATTAAGGCGGAAGAGCAGCTGTAAGCAGAGATTTCCTGAAGAGGCCAGTGGCTGGTAGGGGGTGCTGAGCCTGGAAAAACTCTTCAGCACAACCGTGCTGCACAGGCAAGCACCAAGTACAGTGAAAGGGAAGGACACCAGAGGCTTCTGTAGAAGGTGGACATCGATGAGCTGGGATACACAGACATAGAGTATAAGAGAAGAGACTGCCAGTCTGCCACTACTCCCCAAAACTGTTACCCCCACCTTAAATCCTTTTCACTCTACTGGATTGCCTATAATCAGGCCTAAGGCACAGAGCACAATTTAGGGAGGAATCAGATAATAATTATATCAACTCTCATGACTGAGTCTAGGCAGTAAGACCTCTACTTTTGTTCCAGATCCTTGCTGAAAAAACTCCCATGTTCCTGTAGCTTTCTGTTGACCCACACACTCACAAGCCATCCCCAGGGCCTGAGCCTTTTCCACTGAATACTTCATGACCCTGCAAATGTCAGCTTACCTCCACACAGGCTCCCGGTCGGAGTCCCCGTGCAGAGTTCAGCAGGGGTTGGTAAGCAAGGCACAAGCAGACTTGGTTATCCAGTAAAAAGAGACCAGCTTGGACATTGAGTATTTTGGTGACAAATCCCTAAACAGAAAGCAAACAGAAAGTAAGAGGACTATAGAGAGTCCCGAAATATAAGAGACTCACAGGCCTGAGCAGTAAGAAAATAAACTCATGATGAAAACAATGCCCCTTGCAGGCCAGGAGCTGAAACCCCAGTGCATGAGTGGGTAAAGGCTAAGCCTATAAATCCTTACCACATAGGAGATGATCTTGGACTCTTTGATTGGTCTTGGCCTCTCCTCTTCAGCCTCCAACTGCAAGGAGCAGCTGAGCTGCTCAGCAGTCTCAAGGGAAGAAGACTGAGTGGATTCTCCTTGCCAAGCACTGTTCAGTGACTGCTCCCTCACCTGCTCTGCACAGTAGGGCAGAAGGCAGGAAGAAGTACCGGTGACTAAGATTGTTTGTCCAGATTTCTTCAGACTGGACATACTCAGGCCTGTAATTGTGTACCTGTGACCCAGCTGGAAGACATGATGCCACAGCAGCTGGCTGGGTTTCTAGAGCAGAGAAACCAAAAGCAACATTTGCATCAACTCCAGTGAAAAAGACTTCTTCCCAACCCAAATAATCCCACACAAAAAACCCTTTTCCAACCAGAGGATTGCCTCACACTCTTAGCAAAAGGGCTGTATCTGCAAGACATTCAGGGACACTGCAACTGCATGAGGGAAAAGGACTGTATTTCTGCAGGGCACAGAACTAGACTTCTTACATACCAAGACTACTGTACACTGGGTGCAATAAAAAGGTATCACTAGTGAAAGGAAGACTAAATCAAACTGGGAAATCAGTGGCAAGGTTCAAAGAATTAATCAGCTAGCACATACACAGATCTAGACAGTGAATTTGTGAGCAAAATTCCAAGGACTTACTTGCACCAGCACACGGACACAAACAGCGGCGGCAAAGCACTTCAGAAACAGAAAGAAGAATGTCTTGTGGTGAACACAAAGGAGAGGCCCGAGTCTGGTCAATTCCCCTGCTACAGTAATATTTGATCTTTTCTTAAATGGAATCCTACAGGGAAATTGAGGAGACAACTGAAATCAGAGATGAAAAAAGCTCAAAACTATCCCAAAAGCAAAATAAATAAATACGCAGCATGTACTTTCTGGGAATAATGGATTCAACAAAGTAATATGGTAAATCTCCCAGAGAGGTTTTCAAAACATATGGCTGCAAAATTTGTACTTTAACTTTTCTACACAAAATCCCTTTGACATTTTAGTATTTAAAGACAGAAGGAACAAATTCACACACTCCATGACAACAGCCAGGTTATAAAAAGCTTTACCACTGATGCCTTAAGTTTTAGCTTTTATAATTTTTGATTCTGTGCTGGTTTAGTGTGTAGTTCTGAGCTTCATATTAAGAGTTAGTAGGCTTTACTCACAGAGTAGGTAGACAAAACAATTCCTTTCTAGCTTGGGATCAAGGACAATTTTTAGGCCAAAGAGTGTAAACAACAGTGAAGAAAGAGAGGGAACAAGGAGGATGGAGCTTCATAACCTGAAGCTATAATTGGACAATATGCTAATGGACCAAAACCTATAAAAGTGTGAGACCTTGTGACTGGGCAGCCATTTTTTGTGATCATTTGTCACAAACAAGAAACTAACTGTTGGTCTAAAGAAGAAGAAAAAAGTCACAAGCAATTCTTCTGCAGAAAACAGAACTTGGATTTGTAGGTCCATGGAACATGACACTGTGGAAGCTCTGAGCCTATAAACACGAGGCTTGAAAGCAACAACAGTCTTTCTAACAAACTTGACACAGAGTGAAAGAGCAGCAAAACAGAATGATGAGAGGTGAGAGAGATGGTATTTCTTGAATCAATCCTGTTTGTTGTTTCAAACCTACATTTCAAAAGATTTTAAAAAAAGTAATTTTAAAAAATTATGTTGATAATGTTCATTTCAGCTTGAATATAACCATCCCACTCACTCTGAACAAAACCATTCCCGATTCCAAAATATCTGAACAATTATCTAACTTTATGACTTTAAAGAAAAACCCAACCAGTAGTAGACACACAGTAGTACCAGCACCTCAATGTAACATTTCTGTTGTAACATTGAAAATTGGTCAGATATCACTCAATAACAAAGGAGCTTTATGTTAGAAGCCTGAGAATATATATTGAAATATGGACATAATTTTCTTGTTTAGAAAGGTCCCTTGAACTAAATCAAGCACTTAAGCTTAAAATTACTTTCTTAGAAGCAAATAAACCAAATAAAAACAAAAGATAACAAAAAACCCCCAAAACTAAAGCACCATGATTTGTGACATTTTATTGTAATTAAATTACACCAAGAATTCTCTACTCAAGAAGATAAAACATGATTTAGCATGACTTAAAATTATCAACTCAGTAAGATTTGCAATTCCATTGGCTCATTTTCACATACTGTAAACTAAAGCACAGTTACTTTTACCAGCTGACATTTCACTGGCACTTCTACCTCAGTAATCTGATAAGAACTTGACCAGTGGCTCATATTAACATCCCATTAGAATACAGGATTACTTTCAATTTTACTTGTTCACTGGAGGTTAAAAAAAAAAATAAAAAAAAAAAAGTAGTGCTAATCAAAAGAGTGAATTTTAGCCTCAAAGACAGTTGAAGCAACACTGTTCTAATATTCTTTCTATAATTTCAAATCGCATCTAGAAATACTTAAAATGGTCTTATTTTTTCAAATTACAGAATAAAAACTTCCAATAAACTCCTAGAAAACAGATGATTAAAGAAAATTACTTTGTTGTATAACTTCCACCACTCACTGTTATGCTTCCACATGTGGCAGATATAGAATTGGTCTCTTTCTAATCCAAGTGTTCTTCATGTTACCTGCCAAGCCACAGCAACAGTGCTACGATGGAGTTGGGCATGGTAAGTATTTACCTGGAGGTAAGCAGTAGCTCAGCTGCTGGGGAGGTGACTGGAATGCTGTGAAGTACTTCCTTGGGGGCATTTACTGGCACTGGATCCACCAGGATTTCCAAGTACCCTGCTGCACTCTGGCCTGTCTGTGGTATATATGACCAGCTTGGGAAGACAAGCAGAGAATCCAACCACTCCAGTTCAAAGTGCAAGAGCTAAACCAAAAGATAACAAGACTGAAGCTTGAGATGAGTTCCAGTTTGTTTTCTCAGCACTACTTACGGTGTTCATTACTAATACACCCTTGTATGTGCATTACAGACTCTTCTCCTACTGCCAGGCTTCATCACTAAATGAGAGCAGTGTTTTCTGCCCACTCTCTTACCTTGCTTCTGTCCTTCCAGATGCAAATCTGGAACAGTCTTACTGAGCTCTACAGCTAGTACTTCCTGGTTATAGTCACAACCCCACAGAAAGGTGATCATTAATTCACTGAAAAACTTAGTTATTTTCAGACTGTTTTTCCAAAATTCTTGCCTGCTGTCTTTTGCCCCTGTATTTTCAGTTAGAAGTTCTTACCAATACAGCTTTTCCCTAGACTTTGTCTCCTTGGAAAGCACAACTTCAGTGCTCTGTCATCGCCACTCTTTGGGTTATTTATTTGTTACCTCAACTCCACTTGCAATTACCTTCAGGAGGCTTTTAAGTCAACAGTCATGCAAGCTATTATTACCTGAAAGTATGTCATTAGTGTATCACTGAACATGCAGTACAACTCTCCAGAAAGTTATTTCTGCTCTACTAGCTGGAATTCAGCAAAGAGTGGGAAGGTCTCCCAGGCCACCTTGTACTGTGGTGAATTTAACAGAACTTTTCTGGCTGTTTCTTTTTTCCATCCCAGTACATTCAATATTTCTTCTCCTAGCAATGGCACATTTCACATGTTCTATCCTCTGCCCAGGATGTGAGCTTGCTGTTTTCCTGCCTGTTACAGAGACCTTTTCTTATTTCCTTCTCTAGACTCTGGCAGAACACCTGAAGCCCCTGGCGATTTGTGACACTGCCCCAGAAGTGGGAATAAACACAGAACCCCTCAGACCCAGGACATACCTCACATGGAATTATCCCAGTACTGTCCTTCACGTATATGCAACCATCTGCCAGCTTTTCTTTGTTTTCTTGCCTTCCATCTGCTAAATAGCCAACGAGGATCAGGTAAGTCCTTGTCAAAGTGCTCTGCGTGGGCAAAGGACCTTGTCCTTGACAAGACCATTCCTTAAATTCATTAGTGCTCCAGCTCAGGTGGCTGCAGCACGGTATCTGCTGCTGATGCTGTAGGTCAGAGATGGAGATGAAACTGGGAAAAATCAAAGAAAAAAAAAGCAATAATATAGCAGGATATTATGAAGAACTCAGTTTGCAAAGTGCCCTAACAGGAACAGGGGGACAGGGGGAAGAGGGACCACTGGCAAATGGGACAGAGGGGAGAAACTACATCTCAGGGGTAGGGGTAGACCAGACCCACCACCTTAGTGCAAGCATCATATAAATTCAGTGCAACCAAAGAACCCAGTGTAAACATCAAATGTAGTTCACCACAACACCGCTCTATTCACAATACCCACTTGCTCAGTAGCAGAAGATAATCAAATTCAAAGGGTGTGAATTTGAAGAGTTTCACTTGATTATTCAGGGATCAAAAGTTCAAAGCAAGAAACTAGTCCATATGAGTGATATGTCTGAACCAGCAATAAATAGTAATTAGGTATAGAAAAATCAGAAGACAGAAATTAATGCAGGTACTTATGCTCTGCATTTGCAGGAAAATGAACACGGGATTAGCTGAAAATTCCATTAACTGAAACTGCTCCATATTCAGAGACAGAGCACCACCAGGAATAATACTGGTACCTATGATCCACAAAAGCACAGTGCTGCTCATGTTTTAATCAAATGTGCTGAGTGCTTTTTGGGAGAAAGCAGAACTATAGCAGGACACTGGCTCATGGTTATCAAATACAGAAGCAGACTCTCTCCTCGTGCTCCAGAGCTTGGTGGTTAGCTATGGATGTAGCACACTGCTCACAGACCACTGGCCTCACAGGAGATAAATACCAAGTACCTTCAACTCTTCTTTACAGATTCTTATGAATATAAACCAAAGTCTGGTTCAAATGTCATAAAATACACAAGAAAAATATGGCTTAAATGAGATAGGCTTAGCTGGTTTGAAGATCAACCACCTACATTTATTAACTATTAGTTAAAGGTCACAAGTCCCTAATCAATTCCAGTTGACCTTTTCTCCCAAAACTGGCTGTGCCAGAAATTTGAACTCTCCTACAAACTGGAGCAAGAAACAGATCTGGACAAGTCAAACTTTCCAATATGGATATCTCTCAATAAGCTGCATGTTTTTCACGACGGTGAGCATCCAAAAGCCATTTATCAACTAAAATATGGACCATGTTCCCCATTTTTAAGAGCGCACACTCGAACGCTGAGCTCAGCTGGCCAACACGTCGAGAGACCACGCCCAGGAACATCCTCCTGTGCGGACCAGCAGGATCCAACCGGGAAGCTGCCGTGCGAACGCCGTACAGTGCGGCAGCTCGCCTCGGCGAGATGGCCCGCTTTGGTTACACGCTCTACCCACTGCAGACGGGCGGATCCGGTACTTAATCACACCGCAAGGGCGGCCGGGGGCACACCGAGGCCAAAGAAAGGCGTGTGGTTACCCCTTCTTGACAACATCCCTCCTACAGCCGACATCCTGGGCGGGCATGGCGCAGGAACGAGCCGTGCCGGGCTCCCGGGAGGGCCGCGCGTGGGCACCGGACCCTCCCACGCCGCTGTCACCTGTAGCCGAGCGGCAGCATCCCGCCGCCCGCGCTCCGCAGGCACCGCAGCACCGCCTCCAACGCCGCTGCCTCCTGCCCGTCCGGCCCCGGGAACGCCCGGCGAACGAAGTCCCGAGCTGCCCATAGCCAGCGCTGCTCCTGCGGGGGGAAAGGAGAGAAGCGGCGTCTCAGCGGCGGGCGGCGGGGAGGGCGCGGAGCCACGCGGGCCCCTCACTCACCGCCGCGCTGGGCGCCGCCATGACGGACCGCGCCGTTGCCGCGACGACGCGGCGGCGGGAAGCGCGCGGGAGCCGCTGGGCTCAGCCCCCTCCCCGCCCTCCGTCCAATGGGCGCCGCCGCCGCGGCTGTTCCCGCCCATTCCGTGCGCGCTCCGGCAGTGTGAGGGACGGGCCTGGGGCGGTGCTCCATCGCTCCCTTCCGCCAGCTGGCATGGGAGGGAGAATAAAACGCGGGTTGAGATAGCGACTGGGGGATATCACATGTCGATTACCATCACCGGCAAAGCGAGTTGAACTTGGGGATAATGAGTGAATTTACTGCTAACAAAATCGGAGCAGGATAACGAGAAGTAAAATAAATCATAAAAACACCTTTCCCTTTCCGACCCTCCCGCCCCGCAGCGGCGCAGGGAGAGAAGGAATGGAGATTACGGTCAGTTCACCACACGTTATTTCTGCCACTGCGCAGGGAGAGAGAAGGAGTCAGGGAGGGCTCCTTCCCCTGCTCCAGTAGCTCCCTAGCACGGACTTCTCCAAGGAAAACCTTTACCACGGCAGCAGCTCTTCAGAGCTGTTCCAACATGACCCACTCTTCCACGAGCTGCAGTCCTTCAGGAGTAGCCTGCTCCAGCGTGAGCCCCCCACAGGATCACAAGTCCTACCAGGGAACCTGCTCCAGTGTGGGCTTCTCTCTCCACGCGTTTGCAGGTCCCTAGCAGGAACCTGCTCCAGCACAGGCTTCCCATGGAGTCAAAGCCTTTTGGGCATCCACCTGTTCCAGCATGGGGCTCCTCCATGGGTTATGAGTGGATCCCTGCATCCTCATGGACCTCCATGGGCTGCAGAGGGGATAGATACCCTGCTTCACCATCTTCAGTCTTCATCATGACTGCAGAGGAATCTCAGCTCTGGCGCCTGAAGCACCTTCTCCCCCTCCATCTCCACTGACCTTGGTGATGCAAAACTGGTTCCTGTCACATGTTCTCGCTCTTCTCTGGCTGCAATTACATCTGCGCAATAATTTATTTTCTTCCTTCTTAAATACATTATCACAGAGGCATTGCCACCATTTCTGACGGGCTCGACCTTGACCAGCGGTGCATCCATCTTGGAGCCAGCTGGCGTGGCTCTGCCAGACCTGTGAGAAGTTTCTGGTAGCTTCTCACAGAAGCCACCCCAGTAATCCCCTCCCTACCACAACCTGGTTGTGCAAACCCAGTACAGCTCTGCAGGCTGGGAGTAAAGCGGCTGGGCTGTCAGAAGAGCTGCCAGCCACTGGTTGTGTGACAGGAGGGTGGGCTCAGTCCCTCTGGGTCTTAGCCCATAGCCACAGGACCTCAGGAAGCACTGGAGACCTGGCAGGCTGCAAGGAGGTGGCAGGGATGGAGGGAGGCCTGGAGTTCTGGTGAAAGCTGGGAGGTGGATGTGCATTGCTGTGTTTGACGTTTGTGTAAATGTCAAACGTGCAGTGGGCTGTGAGAGGTCCCTCCCTGAACTTGGGAGGAGTCAAATGTGAAGGTTCATAGGGATTTTTCTGACATTTATGTGGATCTAGAGAAATGGGGCTGTTTTTTGCCTTTTTTTTTTTTTTTTTTTTAAGGCTGAAGCTCCATGAAGATCGAGGTATATGCCTCATCCACTCATATGATAGCAAGTGCTAAACCTGAAACAGCCCATTAAAAACATGATTTCCTCCTTCACAGAATGTGTGCCAGAAATTTCCCTTTAGGGGCTAATTTTGTATTGTCCTCATTTGAGGCAAGGAAATGAACAGGACAAAATCTTTTCCACCTCTATACCTGAAGATGGCTGCAATCTGATAACAAGTTATTCTGCTATTTCCTTCCCTCCTGGGACTTGCAAATAGAGAGTCACAGCTGTTCCAGGCCAAAGTGTGGAAAAATGCCACACTTGTTTTCTCCTGTGCACGTTGTCGTTGGCTTCCACACAGCAGATAGGCAACTCCATTGTAGCAACAGTCTGTGGAGGTGTTTGGATTTCTCCGCAGTAATTCAGGCAGCCCATGGAGTGAATTGTACCCATGTTGTATTGAAATGAGCAAATTCTTCCAAAACAATGCTTAGTAGCTTGATTTAATGTCTTTTACTGGAGTGTAGAGACAATTCCAGAAAGTAAGGGGTAGTCTTAATGGGCAACAAATGAAGGGGAGTTCTTTATCGTTTAGCACTCATTCCTAGCTGTATTTTTGTATTGCAAACATGCTAAGAGGATATAATAAATTAAGCAGGGCTTACACAGAATGTCATGTTGATTTTGCTTATATTTGCACTATCTGTACAGCTGGTTCATTGGAGCATACAAGAAAATGTGTATTTTAACTTAAAAAACTACAGGATGGTCATACGGACTTTAAAAATGCTGATCGTGGCTGAAAAATGCCATTCTTTAAAATTAAGGCAGTTAAGATGCAAAAAGTCTTTTTCTTACAAGTAACATGGTTAATTTTTATGCAGAAAGTACAGCTGAAGAGTGAAACACTCCTGCGTCAAAGAACTTTAAGATTTCAGTAGACCTAGACTGACTCCATTCCCGTGTGTTCTCTAGCAGCTTTAGCCACTCGATGCCGTTGCTTGTCCCTCTGGGTTTTTAAGGAATACTGTCGACGCCTGTCCTCGCGCGGCGGAGGGCGGGCGGGGCTCGGCGCGGCTCCGGGCCGCCTCCCCCTCGCCGCTCTCTTTCCTGCTGCCGCTGCCAGGAAGTTGGAGACGGGGTAGTCACTCTCCGCGCTGCTTCGGCAGGCGCTGGGTAGGGCTGGGACGGCTTCCTCTGGACCTGCGGCACCCTGCCACGGGGATGTAGCGGGCCGCGGAGCCATGCGCGGCCCGGCGCTGCCCCGCACCTCGCTGGGGACGGTAAGTCACGGCGGGGGCTTCGCCGCTCCCGGCAGAGCGGGGCCGTGCGCCGGCGGGACACCGTGTCGTCCGGTGACAGCTCCGCTCCCGATCTGCTGCCCACCGCGGGTCTCCAGAGCGGTGTCCGCCGTCGAGCTTTCGGGCCGGGGCGCTCTTCGACTTCCCTGATCTCCGTCGGGCTCCCCATCGCCGCCGGTCTGCGGGCAGCGCGCTTTCTGCTCGCCCTCTCCGGGGGGCTGGGGCTCTCGTCTCGGCAGCCCCATGCCGGGGCGGGCAGCAGCGGGGGAGGGCTCGGGGAGTCTGCGAGAGGGCGAGGGGGGCGGTCGTCGTCGCAGGCGAGGCTGGTGCCGACGCCGGAGCGGCAGGAGCGGCGGAAGCGGGTCGGACAGCTGCTCCGCGCCATCCGCCGGGTGCCCGCGGGCAGCNGCGGCGGCACTGCCGCGCTCGCCGCCTCCCTCCCTCCGCTCCCTGCCCGCCGCTGAGCACCGAGTTGTCTGCCGCCGTTTCCGGGATCTGTCCCTGACTCAGGGAAAAGGCGTCTGAGCTTACGGGAAAGGCGGTGGATTCCTTGGAGCCCGCGGCGCGGCCGTTAACGCGCCGGGCGGTCCGGGCGCCGGGGCTCGCCGGGACACCGAGCCGCCCGGGCCGGGATCGGAGCCGCCCGGGCCGGGATCGGAGCTCTCGCCGCTGTGCAGGGGCTGGGGACGAGCCGCCCCCGCTTTGCTGTGCAGCCGGCCGCACACAAATGCCACTCTGCGGGCGTTTAAACAAAGATCAGTGGGTTGTAGCTACGCCCCAAACCACGGGATTTGTATAAAATCAAGTTCAGCTTTGCCTGTAGATCTTCTTTCGCCTTCCCGGGCTTCGTAGGGCAAGACTTTTAAGCCGCCCGTTGTGATTTTGCGGGCGAGGAAGTTGCAAAAGAAATCGGAGAGTTTTATGAATAATCTGGTTGCCAAACGTGAATGGCTGCCCAGTATCAGCACATGAATGTTAAAGCTGGGAGAGTGGTGTCAGTCAGCATCATGATGTGGCTATAAATTCTGCTGTAGAGGTTACAAAGTCAAACTGTTTAACTACCTGAGCATCCTAGTAATGCATTTTTGTACTTGGCTGTACTGAACTTGGGTTAGTTAATTTGCAGTCAGAAAGTTACAGCATGTGCAAAGCTGCCTTCCAGAAGGGTTTGGACTTGGTTTGTTTTTTTTTTTTACTGCTTGAAAAGTTTGGAAACCCGGTAATAGACTTCAAGCTAGCAGCTACAGGACAAAACAACTAAAGCTGAGGAGAAGGAATACCTTGACTCTAGCTGTGGATCACTTACCATCTTGGGACCTAGGTAGGATACATAAACTTATGGACAGATTTCAAAGCAGCAAACCTGAAAAGTGTATTTCTGGCTTTAGAATAGAGGTGCACACATTTTGATGTAAATTAGATACTATGTGTGATATTATTCATTAAGCTGGCAAAAAAAGAGAAAGCTATTGGATTCCACAAATTCATTATATTATCTTTAGTTAAATAAGATACTGGAGGAAGTGTCCTTCTCTGGGATTTCTTTTTGAAGATATTTTCCTCTTCCTATTTGCGTGTCATTTCAAGTTGGCAATAACACTCTACTCCCTACAGATAATGTTTATCTTTTCAATAAAATCATGTTCTTCTTTTTTTTCTTCTTTTTTTTTTTTTTTTCCAGAGTTACATGTCTCACTCTGTTGCATGCTCTTCCATCTGTTATTTACTTTGGATATCATCCTGTTTGCTCTTATAGCCTTTCTTGGCCCCCTGATGCCTCCCTTCTACTCTTCTGATTCTTGTGTGTTTCCTGTGATTCTTCAAAATTTCCTGTAGCCTGTTTCCATGTGTTCACTCTTTCTGCCTGTCCTTAAACTCATTTTCAGGTCCTCTGTGTTTTCCCCCATGCATTCCTAAGTTTTTCAGTTGATGAAATGGCATCTGTCTTCACTGAGGCTCAGGTGTTTTCTGTCTCATTAAAAGAAAAAGAGTATATATATAATTGAAGTTTCATTTATTAAAGAAAATTCCATTTTATGAAGAAAAAAGACAAAATAGCTGTAAGGGTACTTCTGGCACTGATTTCTTTTTAAAGTAAAGGGAGAGACTGCCATTTTGAAGTTAGAAGTGACATTATATAAAAATTGAAAACCAGGCCACCAAGTGCATTGTAAGAAAGAGCTGTTGGGCCACCAGTCTCTTCCAGTAGTGACCAGTCACAGGTGTCTGCCAAGGGTTTTGGAGCAGGACAAGTGTACAGCAACGAAAAATAAAAATACTTTCCTGGCTTCTAGTGGGCTGAGACTGTAGGAATTTCCATGTTGAAATGGTGTCTTCATCTTTTGGATCTCTGACTGTACTTTCTTTCCTTCTGCTGGTGGGTGTGGTGATCAGTTTTGGAACCAGGACAGGTTTCTGATAGAGAAACCTCTCCCCTTTCTCAGGGAGTCCTGCACCTCAGCTACAGTTGGCAGTAAAAGTACCTCCCTGTGTTTGTTTTGTCTCTGCTGCTTGTCTTATGTGATGCCTCTTAATTGTATTGGAGGAGACAGAGAACACTCATCCCAGTTCACCTTCTCTGTGGCATTCATACCTTTGAGCCGCTACAATATCCTTGGCTCAGGTTTCTCTTTTGTAGACCAGTATATTTTATCATTCCTTTTGTGGCAGTCAGTCTATATCAGTGATGGTTATTTTTACTTTCCTTTGTATTATATCTGGGTTAATTTATATTCTTAAGACTGGGACCAGAACTAGTTAAGACTGGGACCAGTCCAGATTCAGTCCTTTATATATTGCCATAACAACACTCTTGGTTTTATTCTCAAATCCTTTCCTAATAATTCATAGCATTTGATTGCATTTCTCATTGTTTTCTCCAATCAGATTAATTGAACTTTTACTGCATATTAATTTAATTTCAATTTTTAGGACTAACTACTTCTAGCTAAATGAAACACTTATATTAGGGTCTGTGCTAAGTACACTTATGCGGCAATTTTTGTTCTCACAAGTAACCAGTACTGTCAGTTTGGATGCCTTTCTCTTTTCATTAAGTAATCAATTTTCTGCATTATCAGCATTATTTGTGGTAACCCCAGTGTTGTCATTTTGCTCTTTGTTACTCATTTTCTTTAGTCGTTACAAAGAGGTTTTGTTTGTATTTGGGGCAGATGCTTTGTGTTCTTTTTTGTAATCCCTGGATAGCTGAATGCCTCCTTTGCTGACACGTATCTTTGTGTTATGTTCTTAGAAACCTGACAGTGGAAAGCACATCTCAAAGCAACGTCACTACATTTCTCTATTAAACCAAACAGGAATATATCTGTTCCAATGAGTAGGACTTGGCATTTGACAATTACTTGACTTAAAAATTCACTTTGTGAGTCACTGACAAGGGGCATGAGCAGGTCCGTGGCACAGCATGGGCAGGGGCCAAGGGCTCATGCCCAGCTGAAAATCATTTCAGGATGGAAAAGTAAGAAGCCCACTGAGCCTTCCCGTGGCTCCTGCTCCATCAACGTTCCGATGTGAGGCTGTACAGCAGCGCTGTCAAATTCAGCCCTGAATACAGGCAGGCAAAGTGCTGGGGTGTTTGGGGTCAGTGAACGTGGCTCTCACACAGTGTTCACCACAGCATCCTTGGAGGGAAAACTTCCAAAGAAATTTCCTTATGGTTGTTATATCACCTACTGACTTCTTCATTATTTTCTTAATCTCTACTAATATGAAACAAAGCTTTCTAACTTTATATACTTTATGATATTTTATGATGTGTGGTGCACAACCTTTATAGATAATCACAGTTCTTCTTGGCTTTTAAGTTAAGCTTTCTAAGGCCTTTCTTCATTGTATCAAAGCTATTACTAGTCTCCTGATTTTAGACAAGGTCTGAAATACAGCATTCTTTCATCTGATCTTCATAAAATGGAAGATTATTTATAATAGTAGTTCTTGTAGCCTTCTTTTGTCCTTTCCAGATTTTAGTGAGCAATGACAAAAGCTTCCTGTAAATGTTGCTCTAATGCACATTTCTCAATGTGTAAAGCAGAAGTTCTAGTTTCCCTTTCATCTTTGTATAGCAAACTAAAACAAATGCAAACTTCAAAGAGCTTTTGGAAATGGCTGAAGCAGACCAAGAGCATAAGGGTAAATCCTGTACCCTGATTCGTTAGCTCATTAGTCTGAGCGAGATACTGGTTTTCGTCCAATCCTCCAAGCTGACTAATTTTTTATGACTCATTAAAAAGGATAACAGATTATTCATATGTAGAATACTTGTGCTGGGGTGTGTATCATGCTAGATTCTTAAGTCAAAGCAATTTGCTGTTACAAAATATTTTGAGACACTCTGATGACTCATATTAATGCCTCTTATTTGCAGGTAGTTACTTAGTTTAAAAATGGAATTTGCAATATGGAAGCCTGTTTTGAGAGAAGTGGTTGATTAAGTTATTACAATGGAATCTCTGTGGTACCTGAGGATTAAGGATGACAAACTAAATATATTTATATGAATTAAATATTTATGTCATTGATGATGTGATAATGCTGAGACTGAAAGACTTAATTCTTAATTATTTACAGCACTGTATAGATAGTTATAACTACTACTATGGTGTACTGTTTTTTCAAGCAATATTGAAGCAACAGTATTAGAGATAGCAAAATGACCTGTGTGTCACTGTACCTGCTCCCTCCACCCTTCCCTCTGCAGGCAAGGAGCCTGGCGGGTCACAGCAGGGCTCTGGCCATTCATGCTGAGTAATCTGGTATTTCCCAGCCTCGTGAGCTGATAATATGGTACAGCCCTGACATGCTGCACTTCACTGTGCAGTCCCTCTGTTTCAGGTACTGTGCTTTATGTCTCCTTGTCCTGAGAACACTGTTCTCAAATGCCCCTTATTTCCACCCTCTCACACATCTTTCTGGCATCTTACTCTATTCTTCACTTTTATCTTTGCCCTTCCTTTGCCTTACTCTGGGGGGATATCACCTCACTTGGAGCTCTCTGTGCATGGCCTGGTGAGGCAGAAGCAGGAACAAGGCTGTAAATTGTAGTGGTGGCAGTAATCCAAGAATATTTGAGTGTGAAAAATTGTGAAAAGGGCTCCTAACTCCTGTCTCACCTGTCAAAACCTTGCATAGAAGAGCTTTTGTGCTTGTGCTGTGCCTTTTGTCATTGTAGGTGAAGTTTTTGGCAATAAGTGCTGGCATGAGGCATGGGAAGGAGCTCGGGTTGCCTTATGTGTGAGGGGAATGTGTGGGGAGCACAGCTGTCACCCAGAGGGGTGGAATGTTTTAAGGAAGCAGCATTCTGCAATATTTTGGTTATTTCTGCAGCAGTTACTGCAGAAGTAAACCGTAGAGTCTTGCTGACTCTGTTTTCCCTGGGTAATCCCTACTTACTCAAATGCGTACTTATCAATCAGTCCTCACTGAAATGAGTAGGTATGAATCAGTGGTGTGCATCACACGTGGTTTGAGTTATGACTTGGCTCAGGTAATACACATTGTCTCTGTGAAGTTGCCCGGTTGGTACTGGATTTTTATCTTGGCAAGTGGAGTGTGCTGTACATCTAAGAAGCTTTTTCACTTGCAGAAGACTTCTAAACTTTGCCTTGGCAACTCTTATCAATGACTTGAGGCTTCAGTGCTTGTTAAATGTAGATAAATGTGGCTGGCATCTAATCACCTCCAGTGTTCCTCAGGGCTCAATTCTAGGGCCAGTTCTGTTCAATGTATTTATTCTAGATAAATTGAAGCATTTAGCAATGATTATTGGAATGAAATTGAACTAGTGCAAATGCTGGATCCTGAATCTGGGGACAGAGTTACTGCCAGGCACAAATCTAAACTGTGAGGGGGGTGTCTGGGAGTGCCCTGCAGGGCCGGCCCTGAGGGTGCTGGTGGGCAGCAGCTCAGTGAGAGTCAACAGGATGTGCCCAGAGGGCAGAAACTGTGTCTTGGGGGCATCAAACATGGCAGTACGGCTGGGCAGAGGAGGGATCAACATCTGTGCTCAGCGCTGGCCTGAGCAGCCTCACACAGAATTCTGGGAGCAGTTTGGAGCCTCAGAATTTAAGCATTTGAAGGTCCTTGAATGTGTCCAGAGGAGGGAAACTGCTAAAGAATTTTTTAAAATCAGGCTCTCATCTCCATCAGACAGGTTTATTGGTACGAGTCAACTGTGTTACATGGTAGCTTATGCCAGGTGCCTCAAAAGAAGGACCCCCAACAAAGAAATCCCTGGGCAATTACACTCCTATATTGATAATGTAACTCCCTATCCCTGAAGCAACAGTCTGGATCAAAATCGTTACTATAAGGGGTCTTCTGACTCTTCATTGGGTCATTCTTTCACTACCAAGTCATGGGGTTGCCTTCATATCTTCTTAGGTTGGCTTTGCTGAGGATTTTGATCTGTTCTGTAGTCCATGTTGTAATAAGGTTGTTACAGTTCATATACCATGAGTTATGTGCCTTCCAGCTGAAGCAGAACAGACTGTTCTAATTTCATGTATTACCTGAATTTGATGAAGTTGTTCATTGGTATAAATCAGTGCATTGCTGAATTGCTTGGGGAGCTGCTTAAAAGTGGTGGTTATTTTTTTTTTTTTCCCATCATGTGAATAATTTTGCTGGATGGCCAAGTCCTTGGGGTATGAGTCACTTGTGACACTGTTCCTCAGATTGCGGTCTGTAATGTGTTAACTCTGCTTTGATGACACAGACATGCTTTCACTTAATCTGAAAAATTAAAACACTTCTGTTTTCTTTTGGCTTTGAAGGTGTATCTGACCAATTTTCTCTGTATTTTTGGCTTAATCTTTGGTGCTTTCATCTTCTTTCTGTTGGCTGACTTGTGTGACTTACGGGCTGACTGTTTATATTCTCATATCAGGGGATTAATCACTTGCTAGAGAATCAGGATGTTTTTGTTGTTACTGTGTCAGACCACCTCTGTGAAGGATCTTTTATCCATTTTCCTGCAAGCAATGAATCTTGTAATGTCAACTGCTGAAATAATTTTTAGTTTCACTGAAGAGTTGTTGGAGTGCTTACCATTATTCTGTGGTCAGCTAATTAAGTCTGAAATGATATCTATTTAAATATGTGGTTCTCTTTCTTCCTGTTCACCGTTTTAGCATGTGGTCTATTAAATATGTTAGAGCTCTCTGAAAAATGATGTTTTAGCTTTGTCAGAGTTGCAAACTCCATCCTTCTTGAGGTTTTAAGTTGCTTTTATATATGTACCTTTCTCCCCCAAGGCTTTAATTCTGAAAGAGAAGCAGGACAGTGTAAGGCTGTCACAGCCATTTCATTCTATGTCTTTTGTTAAGGTTGCTACCACAAAATTGGTATCAGCACTGTGGTTTACCCTTACTGGTTTATTTTGCTTTGGTTATAACCCTCCTAGCTGAAAAACAAAAAAATAAACCCCAAAAACTACCAAAACAAACAAACAAACAAAAACTCTGAAGCTGTTATTGTACTGTTGAGCATCTTCAAAATAAAAACAAAACCCAACTTTAAAAAACAAGCTGGGAAAACATGAAATTAGAGGGAAGGTAGTGTAGTAAAACTTTGTATGAGATTATATTGGCAGGGCAGTGTTCATTTTCAAAAAAGTTAATTGATTTTCATCATTCACATGATCTGATGCATAGAGTTCATTGGTACATCTGTAACGTACTCAGACATGGCTGACCAAGACATGGCTGTCCAGATGGTGTGGCCAGGATCACTTGTGTGCGAAGAGGATGACAAGTGATGCGGGTTATGAAGTCTTCATCATGCTGCTGGACTTCTTCATGGTACTATAAAGTAATTTTTGGACAAGTCTTTCATACTCTTCAGGAGTCATTGGTTGCCATAGGATGGGTCTTTGCTGCAGAAATTTGCTGACTTCAGGTTTTATAAATCTTGGACCAAGTTTTTACCTGTTTTTTGTTTTCTTGGGGTTTTTGATCCTTTTTGTTGTTGTATGTTTTTTCTTTATCTGAATGTTTGAAATGTTTGCCTGAAATCTGTTTTTTTATTGGCCAACAATAGGAGTTGTGTTTGTGATATGCTGCAATCTTGTTACCATCCTTCTGGTACAGGATCTTTCGTTGATGAGTCAGTTATGCTGTGGTCTTACCAGAGCGGAGACCTTTTGGCCATTACATAAACAATATATTTCTCAATTTCACTGCTGGGAATAGTGTCCTGAAAACAGCGTCCAGGGAACGGCATCCTTCATTATTGGTACAGGCTGTGCTTCTAACCCTTGGTTCATGTGTGTGGGTGTACAAAGTCACACTCTCTTACACTCATATGGCAATCATGCCAATCTTAATATTTCTGTTAAGACTGGCAAGACAACAGTAACTTTAAAATGGAAAAATATAAATAAAATCTTAACGGAGTTAAAAAAAGAAATTGCATATTTTTGTGTCGCACTGTACGGGCTGATTGTTAACAGCTGCAGTTTAAGAGGAAGAATGTACATTTGACACAGGCAGAAGTCAAAAACCTAAGTTTCCCACATTTCTAGGTCTGGCTTGCTCAGGAGGCGTTTTGGAAGATTTCCTATACTTTGTAGGCAGTGAGGTCCTCCTTTGCCATCTTATTCCAAAATTCCCATCTTGTGTATTTATACAGTGGAACTGCAAGTACTGGGTGCATTCTTCTCTGTGGAACTGTTTCTACATGGACAGCCTTACTGCCTTCTTTAACGAAAACATTTCTTTGCTCTTGTGTAACTTCAGCATAAGGCATTCCATGTATAAAATGCACATAATGAAAAATATTTGTTTTATATACAACCAGTTTGCCATAGAGGTCATTGAACGGTATATTAATATCACAGATGGCAGGCATCGCTTTGTTGGGGTTTATTTCTGTAAATCATCTCCCCACACACATTTGCCAGTGGAAGGTCCCATTACCAGAATCAGCCAAGAAAACCGATTTCATGATACAATTTAATTCTAAGTGCTGAAGTCAGAGGTGCAGTCTGCAGGAGGATATAATGTTTTCTCTCCTTGTTTCTCTTCTCTCCTTCCCTCCCTCCCTCCCTTCCTCCCTCCTTCCCTCTCTATTTACAGGTTATTCTAATATTTGTCTGTGTGTTGACAAAGGAATCTGTAGAAATCACTCCAGTGCCATATAGACTGCAAGTCCGTCGGGTAGCTTTGGATGGAAGAGACCCCTCCAACCCTTTGAGGAGAGAAAAGAAACATATGCACTGTCAACTGGGACAATACCTACACCCCAGAAAGACCCACTGCTGCATGAGGTGTCATGCAGGTACACAAAATAAATACAGTAGTAGTGACTTTCACCTTGGAGGCATTTCCCTGTCCTGCACTCTCAAACTGTCTCTTTTCTACAGCTAATCAGCTCTCCCTTTGCTTGGTACCTGACCCTACCCAGATAAATTCTTATCCCTTTTATTTATTCTTATTCCCTTTCTCCTCTTATGGGCTGTCAGTGTCATCCACACTGGTGAGAGGAAGCATAGTTGGTCCTTATGCCATCAACTCCACAGTTTCTTTGAGGAACCAGTGACTCCTGTCCTCCCTAAGACAATGCATTTACCTTCTTGTCAGAGCTCTATTAAGTGATTTTCTTGCAGGTACCTACAAGGCAAAAGACTGTGATGGGCCTGGCCAGGCAACTGTCTGTCTTCCGTGTGCCCCTGGCACATTTACAGCTGTTGATAACACCATGTCTAAATGCTTCCCGTGCACACGCTGCCGTACAGGTGAGTTACTATCAGATCTGCAGGATCTGAGGAAAATGGGGGTGGATGAGGGCTGGAGGGGATGGCAAGATGAGTGAGTGAGCTAGGAAAATTAAGCAATTGAATGGGTAAGAGTGTGTGGGGACGGACTGGGGACAGCGGGAATAAGGGTTACCAAATTAGTCCAGTTTGAGCTATAGTTGGCAGGCCTTTCTGGCCTTTTTCTGTGAAAATTATGGGATAACAATACCTATCATCACAGTAGTGCTCTCAGTTGAAGGTGAAGGAAGAGGCTGGAGTAATCATTTCTCCTTTCTTTTCTCAGAACTCCAGCAGATAGTAGAGACCCCCTGCTCTGCACAGCAAGATACTGTGTGTGGCTGTCAGAAGAATCAGTATCAGATTGATTCCAAGTCTGAATACTTTCAGTGTAGGAACTGCAGCTTGTGTGCCGATGGGTTTATTGCCAGCTGTGAGTATGGCATGGATACTGCTCTAGTGCAGATGTACTGTAGTAGGGTAGACTTTCTGATATGCGGCAGTGCCTTGCACTGAAGGGATGGTAGTTTCAAAACAACTCTGGGGTTCATCTGTCCTCTTTCCCCAGAAAGACTACTAGTTTTTGCCCGCTCTGGCATCAATCCCTGTTTCCTATCATAGGTGCTTTCTTTTGTCTTTGAACGGTTTTTTGGTTTTGGCTGTTGTGACGAGCTACAAGCTACTTTCTACTTAATTTTGGTCCCTCTGCCTTGTCTGTCCTGAAGCATGGTCTTTATGTTCTGGAGCAGTTTTCCCCTTGCCTTCCTTGTTTGTCTTTCTCCTTATGATGCTTCTTGCATTTCCGCTACCAACTGCTGAAAGCACTTTGAGTACAATGGATGAAAATACCTCTGGTCCCAGTGCTCAGCTGGACTGCTTGTCAGTCAAGTTGTTGAACAACCACAGAGTTCTGTGCAGTGTTCTAAAGTAAAGAGCTGCTAGTAATGCTGAGCTGTACCCAGTGGCATTGGGCATTACATTCGGATGCCAGTGTCTGGGAGAAGTACTCATGTTAGCTGTCCCAAGGTGCCTCATCTCCAGTCAGGAATCAGAGATCTTAAGCAAACTCTGCTCTCTGTAGTCTAATTCTTTCCATGTCCCTTAAGTGTCTTCTTTTCATGTGATGACTGAGAAAGCACGAGTCAGTATTGGATGCAAGACGAAATAATTTTATTTCCTTGATTATCTCTTTTATAAGGTTGCATAGGTGGATCTGACTGTGCAGCCCAAACAAGACATCACACATCCATACACATTCACACATTGACTGGTCTTCCAAGTCTGCACTTACATACATTCCTCAGTGGCTGTCTTCCAGTCCAAGGACACACACTCCCCTCTGAACATCTTATTCAGCTGGTCCTGATCTGTACAAAAGATAAAATTATAATTAATTTAGTCCTTGTTCTTTAATCATCCAGCAGCCCATGCTTCCAGTCCAGCTGCTCCCACACCCTACCTTATCTTAAAGTTATCCTCTCTTCTTTGCAAACTATGCTGCTCCTGATCCCTTTCCCATCACTTACCCTGCCCAGTGTGAGGTTTGCTGTTTCACTAGTGAATGTGTTCCCTCTAGTGCTCAATCATTTTGTCACAGTTTCCACACTTAAGCCTCTTCTCAAGTGTCATCTTTGCACATTGTTCTTGAGCAGCTTCCTTCCCTCTTGGCTGATGTAGAACTGGTTTATTCCTGTCCCTCACTCACCACAGAATGAATGCTCCTTGTTCTAGTATGTTTTCCCCTCGTCTCATGCAATTTGATGTCACTGTTCTTGCCTGCTCCTCCCGACACCTGTTTTACTCAGGCTCTCTCCTGTGACCTGTTTAGAAGCGATAATTCCTTCATTTCTTACCTGTCCCACTTAGGCATCAGAAGAGTGCTTATGTGTCCCATGACTTGAAATGATTTCTCCCTGCCCCAAACTGACTTCCTCACCAGTCCCAGCTGCTCAGGGACCACTTCTCCCTCATCTTGGCCTGACTAATGTGGTTTCCCCTTCCTGTCATGCTTGAACTTGAGTGACTTTTACTGCTTTTTGCGCATTACACTAATTTCAGCTGCTCTGTAATTATAGTACCTTTCCAAGCCTCTACAGAGGTGCCCTCCTTCAGGACAGTGAAACTCTTATTACTTTTATCCTCCTCCAACTCTGTTTTTATGTGTAGATCAAATCCTTTATCTCTTCTTCAGTAGCAGTTTTCCAGGCTTAAAAAAGGATAATCTCTCATCCATCTTGGAGTGGATTTTTTTCCTTTTGTTTTCTTCTCTGTCCAGATTATGGCAACAGTTTCTGTTGGTTTTTTTTTTTTTTTCCTCTACAGGTTCAAAGATCAAAGATGCAATTTGCAGGTGTAAGCCTCACTTCTTCCTGTCACGTAATAATATTTGCAAGCCTTGCAACAGGTGAGCTTTTTTACTCTGTATGCCCCGCCAATGAGTAGGAGAGACAGCAGGAGCTCCACAGGGGGAGGAGATTCTTCTCATGACTCTTTCTGTCTAGACATAACTTTACAATATTCTAATTGCCTTTCTGGGGCAAGTAGGTCTTCACCTCTGACACTCCCAGTCTCCTCCATGTAGGCATCAGCCCACTAAGAACCCAAAGTCACTAGTCACACTGCATTGCTCTGCTTTGCAGGCTCATCTTGACTTGTCTGTTAATCAGGATGGTTGCAAATAGCTAGAGTTTCATTGCATGCGTGCTCACCTCTCTGATTTGCTCTTTCAGCTGCACTGGAGAAGACTGCTTGTGGTGTCCTAGCCCAGTTGCTACCTCACCACCTTCATCTGGGCTGAGTGAGTATTCACAGGACTGAAGGGCAGTGGAATCTTTTCACTGTAGAGTGTTCTTCCATTAATGCCTTTTGTAAAGGGTTGTATTTTCCACTTTGTCAAACCATTATCCTTTTTCTCCTTACCATTTGCAAATCTTCACTTGCTGTTCTTCATCTAGCACTTACCTCCTACTTTCTTAGGCACTCATGCATTTGTTCTCTTACTTTTGTCCAGATGGAAACCTTGTACTTGGCACCCTTGTTGCAATATTTGGAGTTATCTCTATGCTCTGCATTGCACACAAAGTAGGGAAGCTGGTCCAGAAAAATAGGATAGTGTCATCTTTCTACTCCTGTGGTGAGTACAGGGGCACGTGCAGTGATATTGATTGGGATAGACAACGTTTCCTATGTGTGGGTGCACGTGTGTGAGGGATGAAGTGGGATCCCCTTATTCTGCTCTGCTGCAAGGCCAGAGTAGCACAAGAACTAAACAGCCAAGGCTCTTGTTCTGCATCCAGGCACCTGGAAGTGCCAGCTGTGACTGGAAGTGCACATGAGCTTATTTCTGGGACATGTATTTTGCTACAGAACATTTTTGAGGGCAGGATTGTGAATAGCTGCTTTCCTGTTTTCTCTGGGACAAGAGGAAGTGAAAATAATTTCTGCTTTCTTTTTTTTTTTTTCTTTCTTTGAAGTTTCTTTGCCACAGACAACCAAGGAGTTGATATCAGAGGTGAGTCTGGTCAAGATGATGGATATAAGAGCTTACCTTCCACTTTCAAATATGTTAGCCTGGGATCTGGAGTAATAATTTTCCCCATGGGCTGTTTTCAGGCCTTGTATTTTCAAGTGAGCTGAGTAATAGGGCTGTTTAACTCAGAAGTCTTTTCCTGTAGAGGGTGGAGCCAGTAACACTTTACTTCCCCTCTTCTAGAGGATGCTCTTCAAACTCCTCGCCTTTTTTTTTCCCCCCTCTGGATGCATTTTGTCCAAATAGTTGGTCCTTAATCCCCTTTTCTCTCTGTGTACCTCAAGCTTGGAGGATTTAATTAATTTTATTTCTCTTCAGATCTTGACTCCACAAGCCTCTCAGTGCTGCTGCACAGTATTCTCTAAGGTCCAAGGTAACCCTGCAAATAAGATGGCCCAGACAGCAGCTGAGGTGGGGTTTCCACAGCCTTAGAAAGGAGGCTGATGGGAAAGGTGGCATGTGGAGCTTCTAGAATGGTTGTGATTTTGGGTCCCAGCCTTACTTGATTTTGTAAAGAAATATTTTTTTTCCAGACTACTGTTTTATGGTGCCAGAAGAAAGTTAAACTCTTAGGGTTCTGCCGCAATAAATATTTGGTGTCTTCTGCTGAAACAGGACATGCAGGAAGAATTAAAATCTCAACACCCACTCCCCACCTATCTTGGATAAATTTTAGCATATAAAGCTAGTAGTTACTTTCCAGAGATAGGTGTGTTGTGCTGCTGCTGTGGGTGATTCTGGACTATGTAATGTGTTTTTCAGGTTGAGGAAAAAAGAAATGAAATTTCCATCCTTCCTCTTGAATCCCAGAAGGAAACAGAATTGCCAGTAAATGCAATCCTATCACCTACATCTGTGCCACAGAGTTCACATGAGTTACCAGACTGTGTCAGACCTGCCAGGAAGACACAGCTTCCAGACAGTAAGTGAAACTCCTCCATCCTTCTCTCCTTCCCCAGTCAAATGAGAACTTAATTATGCAGATGCAGCTAGGAGTATGCTGGACAGACCTTACCCAGTGTACGTGACCAGGATGTGTACCCGTGCACAGCACAGTACAAAGGCAGAAGCGTGTCCAGAACCTGTGAGTCTGTACATGCTAAATATTTGTGCAAGGCCTTTCTGTTGTCCCTTTCCCTACCAGCAAAATGGATTGTCAAATGCTGTCAGTCTTTGTGCCTCTGGGGTTTTAATAATTTCAATAATTCATTCTTTTTCAAGAATGTATGGCAGCAAAGCCCCAAGCAAATGTGCTTGGCTCTGCTCATAACGTTATACAGGGGCGTATGGAAACATTCCCATTACATTTGGAGGGATAAGAGCAAGTCTGGACATCACATGAGTCTGTGTGATTACTCTGGAGAACTGCAGAAGACTTGAACAAGACAGCACAGTGCAAGATACCAAGGCAACCTCCAGCCCTGGATTATTCACATCCTCCTCAAGGTCGAAGAATCTTGCTTCTCACAGTTTTTTTTTCCCTCTCCTTTCTCAGACCCCACTATCCTGTACACTGTGGTGGATCGTGTGCCGCCGTCTCGGTGGAAGGAGTTTGTGCGGCGTCTGGGCCTGAGTGACCATGACCTGGAGCGGATTGAGCTGGAGCACCGGTGCTTGCGAGATGCCCAGTATGAAATGCTCAGACTGTGGAAACTGCACATGGGCCGTGCTGCCACTGTGGAGCGCATCAGCTGTGTTCTCAACCAGATGGAGCTCAGTGGCTGCAGTGACGCTGTTCAAGAAGCTTTGCTAAACCAGAACTCTTCTCAACCTTGCAGCCTCCATAACCATCTTTAATCTATTTCTGCTTTAGTTGCCTCTGACTATTAAGGGGGGGATCATAGCTGTCTTTCTTTCCATGTATCTCCCCATCTTTGTAACACCTGTGAGCTGGTTTTGTTGGAGAGAGCAGCAGATTATGCCGAAGGAAGGCTGAGGTTTGCTTCTTAACCACTGTGCAGTTCAACAGCTTTAAGCCACGGCAGACCTCTGCAACACCTCCTTTCCCAAGGAGGGAAGGCACCTCATAAAGGAAGTGGTGTGTGAACTCTGACCAAGATGCAAATAGGAGCTCTGAGTGACTTGATCATAGATCAGCTTCTATAGACAAGTTGCTGCTGAAACCGGTGCTCCACACATCATGTGGTGGGTAAACTTGTAGGGTGCTTTGGATAAGCTGACTGTTCAGATGGTAAAGTACTCACTTCTTGCAGATCTATTCCTCTGCAAGATCAGCCAGTTGAAGTGGCTCATATTGCAGCTGTTTAATTGCTAAATCTGACTCAGAGGAAGTGGTGGGAGGATGTGCCTATTTCTGGGAGCAGGAGAGCATTGCCCCCTCTCGGTGCCAGCCAGTAGCAACTAGCAGGTATCGCTGTAGCAAAAGACTCCTGGAGATTCGGAACTGGTTTTCTCTCTGTGAGAAACAGGAGGACATTATCCTTTTCACATCATATCCCTCAGGTTCCAGAGGAGTAAGGATTCCAAGCCAGTGAGTCAGATGAGAGGGTTAGGTGCTTTTTTTCTCAAGTTTCTTTTCTGTATTTAGAAATCATGTAAGTTAGCATTAACAAAACGCCTGCCTGTGTGTTTGTCCAAGTGCAGGGTGGCAAGGAGTGTTTGCATCTACCTGGGTGAGGTGGTACCTGTGCATAAGCATAGGTAGCATGAGCACCTCTGCAAATCTGTGCTTGCACACAGGTTGGTAGGCTTGTATCTACCTGCTTGTCTATATATGGATGATTCAATGAATCTAACTGCAAATGGGACTGTTTATGTGTCTGTGTAGATGTTTTAGCCACTGTTGAATAACTTCACACTACTTCCTGGACTGCCTTCTGTGATTGCTGCTTGGCTGTGGGAGCCATTTGGTACCATCCCCAGGCTCTCCCCATTACTTTCTCACTGGAATTACCCTGGGTGAAACAGACATAGAAAAAATCAATTAGCCTGCACCAGATGCAGGTAGTCCACAGGTCTGTGGATTTTTTCAGTCTCTAATCCCTTGGCCAGAGAGAAACTTTCTGTTGTAAATACACTAAATGTTCTGAAATAAAGTGAATATTTTTACCATTGTTCTGGTTTTGCTCATATCAGCTTCTTTTCTGTGACTGTGGCTGGGGGTAAAGGAAAGGGAATAATTTATGAAAATGTCAAGAGTGTGTGGCTTGGTGGTCTTCTGTTTTGTTTTTTTTTTTTAACACCCAAGTTTTATGTACCTTGGTATATAAAATTTAGGTGCCCTTATGTCACAAGAAGCTAGCTGAGGGCAGAAAGTAGGACTGAAATGAAATCCAGTTGCAGATCTTCTGAGATATTCAAGAATATGAATGCCAGCACATTTAGAGTGAACAATATACAGTGAGTCATTTGGATTTTTATCTGTCTTTTTAAACAGGAAAATATCTTTAAATAAAAGAATAATAATAGGTGTCCTAGGTTACAATGTAACATATTCCAGAAGGTCTGTATTCTATCTCCATCTGCATGAACTGTTAAAATTAGGAGGGGCAGTGTTTTCCTTACCTCCTCCCCCGGACCATCTCCTGTTAATGGGCCATTCACACCTTGCCCCATGAGTCATAGATAACTCCCTCCGGGAGCCATTTGTGTTTAATGGGCNCACCATTCAAACTGGACTGCTGCCAACACTTTGACTGACAGGGTGTCAGGTTGTATTCTAACTGTTAGGGTTTGTTTTTTGTTTAATACTGCATTTTCTAATTTTCCTATTAGGTTGTAGTTTGTTGGGGTTTTTTTGTTGTTTGTTTTAGTTTATTTTGTTTATACATATTGAAGAACTGTTATTCCTATTCTCATATTTTTTTGCCTGAGAGTCCCTTTTAATAATTTGAAGGGAGAGGGTTTACATTTTCTATTCCAAAAGAAGCACCTGCCTTCCTTGGCAGGCACCTCTCTTTCAAAACCAAGACAAGGTTATACTTTAATGTTAATCTTGCATGTTTTTGTCTGAGGAACCAAAGCGTCGTGTTAAATAAGGAAGAACTACTCCTATTCCACTTGAAAGTTTCCTACTTGAAACTTGGAAGTTCCTGACAGTCAGTGACAAAGCTGGGAACTGAAGTCAATTTTAATTCTGAGTTTGAGGCTTTGTTTTGCTATGCCTACATCCTATTTTAAGGGAGGATGATTTTGTCATTGGGGTTTTTTTAATCAGAAACCGTAGAAAGATCACTGTAATACACTTTTTCCTTCATAATTCATGTTCAATAAGCACATGTTCAACAAGTATAATTATTAGAAGTACATGCTGTTGCAAATAGAAACAA
>VXBU01013333.1:5199-171546 GCA_013400315.1 Bombycilla garrulus
TGTTATTTTTTAATGAGATAGAGGAATAGGAATAAAGTGTCCTACTTAACTTGGGATTTTTTGGGGTTTTGTTTTTTGGGTTTTTTGTGGGGTTTTTTGTGGGTTTTTTTGTTGTTTTGGTTTTTTTTTTCTTCATAGATAAAAATAGCTGCCCAAAAAAAGGAATATATGAATAAATTAGTCAGAATCCTAACAAGTGAGGCCTTGCAGGTCACCTTATTCTTCCTTCACCAGTGTGGAATTATTCTCTCTTTGCCACTTGGAAATGCAGTACCTAATTAAAAAATTGCTGAGGTAATGTATTTTCTATCATTCCACATTATTTTATCAGAATACTATTTATCAGAATATATTGTCATTTGATAGTAATTCTTTTTCATGACTAGCGCAATAAATAACAACTCTCCCACGTGCAGCTGTGATTGTGCCTCATTTGTTTGAGGTAAGGCACAGACACAAAAGATAGTCCTGTATAAGATCTTTGATTTGCAAAAGGTGGAAGAGGAATGTGTTCAGGGAACTGAGACTCATCTTTGACCTTTAGCATAAAAAATGTGCTGCCTTTTAGTTGGCTTTCAAATTTTTTGGTTTCTGGAATAAGCAGTGTCACATTTTCAAGCACTAAAGGAGACCAGAAACTACAATTTAGAAAAACATAACAACAGCTGACATTTTTCTATGAAATGTAGCCACCTAAATAAAATGGCTAACCAGAACTCTTGGCAGCAGTGAAACACAGTTTCAATACAAAGATAAATCAACTTGCTCTTTGGAAATTCAGATATTTTTCTGTGTGAGTGTATTCCCTCAGTGATTTTGTAAGTTTAAGAAAGTTATTTTCATTTATTTATCAAGTAATAGCAAGGTTAGCTGTGGCAGCTCAGCATGGGCGAATAGAAAGATCATGCATCACTGGGAGTGGAAAAGAAGGAATACAAAGTCACCAGATGTATGAAGCAGTCATGAGAAAGGGATGGTGTGGTATCCACCTTCAGTGGCAGTCTCTTGAAGCTCTTTAATAATTTAGACTGAAGCAGCAGCTTCTTAGTATTTAGGTTAGGAAATAAAGAGTTATCTCTACTCCATTTTTTCATTTACTCATCTGTACATCGAAATGCTTATGTTTATAAACACTTTCATAGGTAGGTATGTGTAGACCTGTGTGCCATAGATAAACACCTGCCAATTGAAGTACTTCATAACTTTTTTTTTTTCATAATAAGGAATGCAGTGATTAAAATAAATTCTTCCTACCTGATTTCAACTTTTTCAACAAGAAATTTTATTGCAGTGTGAGCTGTAGAAGCTGGATAAACTCTTCCCATGAGTTTGCAAGGGAGAAAAGATGAGTCATTAAGACATAAGCTGTTGTGTCTTTTAGGACATAATTCTGTTATCAATTCATTGTGCACTGTTCACGTTCAAAACAAACAGAGTGTCCCTAGAATAAGTTTTGTTTTAGGCTTTATCTCTTCACACAGATGGCGCTTAACAGGCTATTTGACAAGACAGTTTTTCTAATGGGACAGCTCTGGAATTCCAGTTGTTTGGGAAGGAGAGCTCTGTGGCCTGTGGTGCAATGTTGCTTCAGGCATTCCCTTTGTAGGTGACAAATGCTACAGCACAGCTGTTTGCCCCACGCAGAGATGCACAGCTGTGCTACTCAGGCAAAGGGGTTTGTCTCTGCCATGCTGTTTCACAATATTGTGTTGCAGATTTTCACAACTTCAGTGTTAAGCCAGCAGAGGGAGCTCTTAAACTGGCAAGAGTATGTTACATTGGACGCCTCAGGAGATTACTGCCTCAGAGTTACTGTACTGAGGGGAGGGGCTGAAAATGTGAGCGCTTAATTATATGGGCCTCATTGTGCTTAAGTAAAAGTGTTGAGTAGGCCACACACTTTGTTGAATAAACCTACGCTGCTGTTTATCAAAAAGCACAAACCAAGATCTTGTCAGTATAATACAATCTTAAAAATGGGAAAATTCAGGCTTGAAGGTACTCCAGGTTGTTTCTCATCCAAACAAGTGGTGAGGCAAGAGTGCTGTAAGAGCTGAGTAGTTGCCTTACCCCCTCTTGAAAACCCACAAGGATGGAGACTGCACCTCCTCTTTTGGCAGCTGTTCTCACAGGCAAAATGTTCATCTGCGTGTTTCAGGTTGATCCCGCTGTGTTCCAACTTACACCTGCTGTTTCTTGCCCTGTCGCCGTGCACTGCTGTGAATCATTGATCTAGTGGCTCTGCTCCTTCTAATGCATGCCAGAAGACTGCTGGCCATCTCTGCTGCCAGGGCACTGCTGGCTCACATTCATTTCACTGCCCACTGGACCCCCAGGGCTTTTTTACACAGAGCTGCTCTCCAGCTCTCAGTCCCCAGATGGTGTCACTGCAAGGGGATATTCCTTCTAAAGGATAGCAATTTAGGCTTAGCCTTTTTGAATTTCATAAGGCACTGTTGGTCCATTCCTTCATCTCAGCTAGATCCCATTTTTCTATGAGTTCTTATATCTATACTCCATTGTTATTGAAATCAACAGTTCTGCTGCCTTAATGAATGTACTAGAATCATGTATGAAGCTTAAAAGTTTGTAGGCTTGTGGATTACAGATTTGTACACAATGTTACTACAACTTCAACTTCAAAATTAGATCATAGATTTCTAGTCTATTCAGCAAATAACAGAGGTACAGAGTTTTATCTTTTCTTTGAAAGATAATACGTCAAGAAGAGAAATAGTCTTTCTTATATAGCTTACATATCTCTTGTGTGATATGATAGTCAAGGTACAAGGCACAAATGAACATTTAACTTGACAGAGTGATGAAAACCTTACTACAAGTATTACTTTTATTTTTAAAGGCTCATAATCTTTCTCTAAAAACCAAATATATTTATGTCATTACTCATATGTAGAAACAGAGGTTATTAAAGCACAACTGTTGTTCCCTCAGTGTTCTTCAGTCTTCTCCTCTGCCAGTCAACTATATCACCAATCACTCATGCTGTCTACAGCTGTATGTTTTCTGCAGATCACAAGCATAGCAATGAGGTGGCAAGAAACACCTGGGACCTTTTCAGAATTCTTGATGGTGCATCTGGAGCTCCCAGGATTGTCAGAGCAGAGACTAATGGAACCAATTTTATGACCAATTTGCAACCTGGCACCCCATGAGCCTGATGAGTTGATGAAAGCTGGCGACTCATTAGAGGCAGTATAGCAGTATTTTGTACAAGACCCTTGAATTGGCACTACAGTCAATTAAATTCTACCTATTTCTTCCCAAAACCTTGTGGAAATGTACTTGGTCAGCAAAAATATATGGTTTTGTGAAGGTCACAGTGTCGTGTACTTCTCCTTTCATTTATTTTTTTATGATTTTGTGGTTGGCAAAAGTAAGAGATAGCAAAAAGGTAATTAGGTGCTCGAATATATATAGACCAGACAGTTACCATTCTTGTTACCTGAAGAAAGGTACTTGTTTCATTTTAAGGTTATGAAGTCTGTAACTGATGCATTTAAATTTTAATGGATTCAGCATCAGCCTGGAGGGTTCAAGGTACTGCAGAGAGAGAGGTCTGCATATGGCTGAAATGTCTCCATCTAAGGCAAGGGTCAACAACATAAAGTGCCAGAAGTGGGGGGGAGGTCATCCCTTCAGATGCAGTATTTTCTAGCTGCCACTGGACTGCTTCAAGTGCAGTTAGCCTCTGGTTGGGGAAAAAAATCATAGTCTGGCACACAGCACTTGAAAAGATGCTGACCCCTGTTCTACATCTCATACTTCCACGGGAAACATCCATGGTTGTTGAATTAAGCTATATCAGAGCATGTGTTTCAAATCCTGTAAACTTATGTGTCTGTTAACAGCAATTTTAAAAACCTGCCAGCTTTCATAGAATTCTATAAACAAGAATATGTAGTACTTCTGAAAAGTTATTTGCTATTACTCTGAAAATTGTCTGATATTTACAAGGAAAACATCACCAGTGGAGGTACATGCTCCGTACTGGCTTGCATTCTATATTGTAATAATATTTGGACTTTCCTCAATATGAAGTAAGAACACAGTGTTTATATGAGTTAGAAGCATAGTGCTGGAAAGAAGAGGCCATATGAGTTAATGTTCTTTGAATAGCAGTTGAATAAACTTTCATGGGAAATTTGTTTATTTCTGAACTTAAAAATGGTTCCAGGAAATACTCATGCTGTGCCAAAAAGTTTCACTGTTCTTTGGAATAGACAGGGAGTTTATCAAAGGATCATGGGCCTCTGAGTTTGCCAGTAAAAGAGTGGACAGGCAACACTTTTTGAGTCCTTATATTTACAAATATAAAGAAGGAGGAAGAGACGTCATAATTCTGCAAACCAAGCATGACAATTGTATTTAAAGTTTCAGGAAAGCCTTAAAACCCTTGCAATTCCTAGTAGCACATTGAAGGAAGAAATTATGGGAATTTGTTAAAATAAGAAGTTGTGGGAAACAGTCACTGGTGAGTTTTGTCATTGCTAGTATCACTTCTTTTAATCCTGCTGACCTCTATGAATAAGGAACAAGCAGATTTTTACCAAAGCATCCAAACTAAGTGAGCTTCAACAGTTTTTTTGTTATTTTTTTTTTTTAACACTGGATAAGACTATAGGAAAAAATAGATGTAATGACATGTGGAACAAAATACAGAACCTTCTGAAAACTGGGATAGTCCGGAATATATGGTAAACGTGACGCTAGTGAAATAGAATGAGCAGGCCCTTGCCACAAAAATCATTACAGAAGCACAGTGACGTTTTACTTTAGTTCTTCCACATATCTCCAAAGCTTTTTGACTTACACCTGTCAGCAAGGACAGATGACCAATGAATTGAGATGTTTGTAATGGCAGCACACTGAGGCATCAATCAGTTGCATCCTGCAAGATTTCAACGAAGATTGCTCTGAGTTTCTCCAGGGCCCCCTTTGAAATGCCTTTTTTAAAACGTAGGATGTTCAGATAACATGTTCATAAACTAATCCATGGTGGAGCGCAGGCAGGGATGAGATTCCCGAGTTCTAGATCTAGCCTTCCTGTAAATTATTTGTGTGATTTTTGGATCGTTTGCTTCATTGAGCTTTATCCTTTGGGCAGGCCGGTACTTGATAAACTGTCCTGGACAGTGTTATCCCAGTGTGAGGCAGCAGAGCACATCTCTTAATACAGAGAGTGGAATGTCTCTGGTGCTTCTCATTGAATTTGAAGGCCAGACTCAGGAATTAAAAGCATTAACCTTAAATAGGAAATTTCATGGGCTAAGTGGCCACACATAGTCATTGTTATGCTTTGGAGAACCTGACAGGCCTATGGCAGCCTGGGCTTTGAATGAACTCAGTGGTAGCTCTAATGAACACAGGGATCATAGTGATTTTGTGCTTTCTAGTGCTTCTGTGAAATTCAAATCACCACAGAAGTGGGAAAACCACTCAGAGACTCCAGTGTGAAGTGTTTAAAATTATGAAATAATTCCAGGCTTTGGACTGTGGAGCATAACACATATCAGTTCGAACAAATCCAAGAATTAATGTAAACTTTGTAAGGACAGGCAGCTGCAATTTTGGCCAGAATTCAAGGAAAATCACATGCAGGGAGAAAAAGTTGGTTTTGGTTATAGAAGGTTTGGTTGTATGGTCTATAATTAGAATTTACACAACCTCTTGTTCAGAGAATCAGTGCTGCATTATGCCCACAGCAGAGACAGAATAGATGGACAGAGAAAATTATAAAATGCAACATGACAAATGCATATGGTCTCAATCTCTTCTTTTTTTTTCCAAATGATATTTTTCCCTTTATTTTGCCTAAAAAGTAAAAATTCTAAGAAAAAATAAAACCTTTTAGGGGATGGCAATAACAGCAGTACAAAACTTTTTTTTTTTCATAGAGCCAACTTTTCTTATAAGGACCTGTTAAGAAATGCTAAACTTCATCAAACTTCTTTAACCTCTCATTCTTTCATGGGTAATGATGTATCTTGTGATGACAAGACATGAATGATTTTCCAGAATACTTGTTTCTACTACTAGCAGGAGTCACAACATACTTTCCCACATAAAAGCTCTTAGATACAGTGACTAGTGTTTAAAGTAGAAACTGGTTTTCAGAATTGATATTGTAGTGGAAATCGATGAAACAAGACAAATGAAATTATCATTCTTTTCCAGCTGCAAACACACCTTAAGTTATTATATTCCGATGGCATTCTTCACCTTCAAAGTTAAAGACAAACATTTAACTAATTAGTAAAGTTGTGTGTGCAGGCAGGGAGAAGTTCAAGAATGTTTTCCAACACTGAACAGATTTTGGAGATGGCAGGTGATACTGATTAAGCGATGCTGAGGATCATTTTCTCTGTAACTCCTTGGCTGTCTCTGCCCCTCCCTTCCCCACCTGCTGCATTCCTCCCCACCCCCTTCCTGCTTTTATCTGCAGCCAGTCTCCTTCCTCACGCCACAGCTGTCCAAAGGCCTTTGCTTGCTGCTTACTTTTTTCCTACACTTGCTGTTGTTTTGCCGCACTTTTGTTGGTGTCCAAAGAGAGAGATGGGATGCTTTCCCTTGCCAGTAAAAAAAAAAATTCACAGTGATTCAACACTCCTGAAGGGATGGAACTAGTCAGCCAGCCCTGTCACATGGGGGTATTACTGTAAGTCAGGTGTTACCATTGCTGTGAGTCAGTGGGAGACTTACCCACAGTTTTTGCTGGACCATAGCTAAGACCTTAGAGCACTGAAAATGAATGGTTGAAAACAGAAGCCTTTCTGCCGATGTTTTAAAGATGTCTCTTGCAAGGAGAATACCTAGTCATTTGGGACACCCCTGTATTGGAGTGAATGAGCTTTCAGAAAGGAACAAAAATTCAAAAGAGAAGAAAGATAAGTGCATTTTGTCTGAATACTTGAATTAGACAATAGCATAACTATTTGTTCTGGCTCTCTCACAAAGAGAAATCTCAAACTCCAAAGATACACAAGAGTAGAGACTAAACAGAGGGATAAATTGAACAGCAGATGAGTTTGCTTGCTCACATGTAAGAAAAATCAAAATACCTTTATAATCCAGTCCCTCACATGAGAAGTTCTCACAAATAAGGACTGAGTGTGAGCGGAGCAGTAATTTGGGTGACACTGGTAGCTGCATCTCTGGGCCTGCTGTCCCCAAATGCCTCTTAAAAAGTCTCCTTCCAGAACAGTGGGCTGGAGTGGCTGAAAATCTCTTGGTATATGCCAGTCCACAGTAGGTGCTTCACACAGATACCACAAGTTGTTTATTATGACTGCAGATTTCTCTTCAAGAGTTAAGCAGTACTGAGTGGGGCTGGCAATGTGTTTATATATCTTTACCAATGCCTGGTTGTCTGCTGAGTGAAACTGCAAGTAAAAATATTTATGAAACAGTTGCCCAAGTAAAACATAGATAATATTTCTGACCACAAAAGCTGGTACGCCTCAGTGAAGGAAATGCTGCTATCTTGATTATGATTCTTCTTTTGGATGTGTCAGGAGACAATGCAAAGTCAGACTATTATATCCCCAGTGAAGCTGAGAAAATGATATCACTCAGCAAACAAAGTCAGTCCCTCCTGGTTTAGAAATTACTAGTCTTTTGTCCTGCAGAGGGGCTTAATTTGGCTTGAATTAGCAGAAATGTCATTGTAATGGGTATGCAATGATGGAAATCAAGTCTGACTGTGAAGTACTGCGCCACTTGGAATGCAGGTTATCACAGACTAAGGATACAAATGAGGCTTGAATGCAAAACTACTAAGACTTCAGAATCAGCATACATTTTTCAAGGCACATCTGCACTGCGGTTTCACCAAGGAAAAGATCAGAAAAATGTGTCCTTTTTTAATAGGAAAAAGTTTTTCTGACACTATGAACACCCCTCAGGCAACTGACAGACATATTTTATAACACCTATTTTACCACTGATAAAAATTTATGCTTGCAGAAGTTTTATGGTTCATAGCAATGATAATTAATCCCAAATCCCATCAGTTGTATAGTAGTTTTAGTGTTGTGCTGTTATTAATAAATAACATGCCATTTCTCCAGGGTGAAGCTCCTCATGCAAGCAGTATATTTTCAATATAAGATTCTATTGTTATGCTAGTTGAGTATGTCTACCAATTCAGTTAACTGTATTATTAATTTTCCATTATTATTAATTAAATAATTTTCTATTCAATTATCAATGGTAATAATTGTCTGTGAGAGTCTGCTTTCTGGATCAATTTTGCAGTTTCTCCAAAACCAACAGAAAATGTAATTATGATAGGATAGTTTATGATAAAATATTAAATGCCTTAAGTATCTTTCAGTATCAGACCTGAATGTTGCAATTAAATTATTTGGTACTTTTGATAACACCTGCTTAATATCTTAAAAGTCTTCTAAAAAAAGGCATAAATTTTCTTTGTTCAGCTTTGTGTATACAAAATTTGTGGTGTTCAGCAGTAATAGCTTTTAGGGCTACTTAGGAATTACCTGTTCCTCTATCAAGTCTCTCCCAAAAGGCTTCAAGTGTTGTTGCCCTCCTATCTGGTTTACAATATCTTGGGTGCACTGTGGGATAAACTGCCCACTGCCATAGCCCACAGCCATACTGCCAGGGCTGTTTAAAAGGGTCAGGAGGTGCCCAGGGACTCCTTAATGTAGATGTGTTGACTCTGGATCAGAACTTGTGTTTGGTGTTGACCCAACTGCACACTGGGCTCCCTTCAGAGCAGCAGCATGGGGACCTCAAGTCAGCTTTATCTATGCACAGCAGCTGAGTTTGAGATATCTTCACCTGAGTGTTTGTGGACCTCCTTCAAAACTAAAACCTTTGGGTTCAGAAGCTCTAGTCAGTTCTGTTGTCTGGGTTGCATTTAGCTCAGGATAAGTAGGTGTTGATTTACCCATCAGGGCAGACAGGGATTCCCTTTGCTCAGAAACCACCAAAATTGGATTATACAGCATAGCAGCAGGAGAAGTTTGTTCCTTAATTAGAAACATAACACTTATTTAGCAGGTATTGCCCTGCTAAGTTGGAAGTGACCTATGTGGTGTTGTAAACTCTGGTAGGAGCACTTGGGCTGGGCTAAAGGTGGTGGGAGAAGTACATCACCGTACTCCATATGCTCCCCACTGTGGAAAGTCTGCCCACTCCTTCCTCATGGCAAATCGAACATTCCTCACAAGGCCCCTGATGAGTCAGCCAAACCACATAAATGGCCCTTACCCACACAAGCATCTTCAGTCAGATATAGACCTCTGCATTACAGAGCCATTTTACAGGGTAGCTTTAAGAATAGTTTAAGCAATAAAAACTACCTGTGAAGTGTTAGAGACTCATTGCTTATACCGAATCAGAGCAGGAAATTACTTTCTTCTTAGGATATGCTCCTCTCCTGGACTTAGAGATAGACAAAGCTATGGTAGGTGTGTCTGGTCAGTGAGACAACAAGTTGCTGAAATTACAGGGGAAAAGGAGATTCTTAGTTCTCGTAGAATTCAGAGTAATTAAACTACACTGGAAAAATGCTGTGTTCTTGTCATCCAGAACTTTCTGAGTGTTCATTAAAAAAAAAAAAAAAAGATCAGGAAGAAAAGCATCCAAAACACAATTAGATTTTTGCAGACTGCATCAATTCATCAAATGTAACCCACAAAAGTAACTGAAGACACCTGTTTCCACTTCCTCCCTAAGAAGATTTGGATCCAGATTGTATGAAACATGGAGCAGTAAGTGCAGCAAGTCCTGCAGATGATTCTTGGCAGATAAGTCACATAAAACATTTTTAGCAGGAAATGGCATATCCCTCTCTTTTTCAGTTTGGATCCAAGCATTTGTGTTCATTATCTTTTGTATAACTTCAGCCTGCTCATCTACTGCAACCTGGCGTCAGATTATCAGCACTGTAGAATTTTGTTAGGTTTCAGGATTCCTTCCAGGCTTTATATTAATTGGGTTGTGTTTGGTTTGGAATCTAATGATGAAAATGGTCATGGGTTATCACTAAAAAGCTCAAAATAAAATTCATTCTCACTCCATCTGAGGAAGTAATGACCATGACAAAAATTTTACTTTCTTGTGGTCTCCTGTTTAGGTACAAACTTAATACTATTGTTAAATGATGCTTTACCTTGTGAGTGCATGTTGATCTCATCTGTGTACTGACTGAGTAATTAGTGCCTCTGGTCAGCAGATGATGATTTGTTCTGTGTATTCTCCTCTCTTGCTGACTGATACTGAGGTGTTTTGAAACCTTCCTCACATCCTTTAAAAAAGTATAAAGCACATTTTCAGATATTAAATAGGTAGCTGTCATTATAACTGTTGTCCTTAGCAAGATGATTCAAACACTAGTTTTCATAAATGCCAGGTTCTGATGTTGCACATCACAGTCTTTGCCTTATATACATTAGGCATCTCTACTAGGGTGCTCCTAAAACTGCAGCTGATTCTTGCCCTAATATTTGAAAGCACTGTGTCTCCAAATATGAAGACCTCATAACTTAGACCAAATATACTTTGCTATTTTAATTAACCTAATGGAATGGAGTAAGAAAAAGAAAAACATAAAACCCCTTTTCATTGCAATTGGGCAGATCATTAACTGGCAAAACTTCAGCAAAGTTGTATCAGTTTATGGGATGAGGCTTTCAGATGCTGGAGAAATTACCTCTGAGAAGACTTAATGCTACCTACATCATGTATATAATTGTTTTCTGTACAGTAGCTGTTAATTGATCATTCAAAAATCATGACTAGAAATTTTGAAATCATTAAAAATGTTACACATTTGCACTTCTTGATCTTTCCTTTGACATCCTTTGATTGACAATTGTTGTCACTGAAACATGCATAGTTACATAAGCATTAATGTTACAAAATCTACTTTTTCATATCTGCTTAAAAGCCACAGCTATCCCTCTTGCTTTATAACTGGAGCCTGTTGTCCTAGATGGTGGAAGGAGTTTGTGATTTGATTTCCCAGGGATGGTTTCCCTTCAGTCCTTCTGTAGCATTCAGGTGACTGCACAGTGAACATGGCCAGCACAGCTATGCAGGGTGTGTTTGTTTGATGTCTCTTTGCAGTTCTGGTCAGGTTTCCCTGGGGGGACAAAGCAGCTCAGCAGCAACAGAGAAATGACATATACTTGAACTAAGAGCACATGGCACTAGTAAAACTTCCATCCTTAGTGGTTTGGCAGTGGATCATTTGGGAATTAGGGATGAAAGCAACAGATGTTATGCATTCAAACACCTGGATAAAGAAATGAAACTACATATATTAAGCAAAATGGTGAAACTTGCATTAGTCTGTGATGTCCCATTCTACTCAGATAAGGTACTGTTTGTTTTTAAATGGAAATATGGCTTGGCATAACATGACAAAACCATAAAGGCCCTTGTGGCCATGTTACATCTGGGTCAGATGTATTTGATGTTCTTACTTTGATCTCCTGTCTAATCAGTGTGTTTTCAGCTTAGATCTGGAATCCACGTCTCTTGTAAACATGAACAATTCCCAGACCTTTTGATCTGCAAAATGATTCATTCTTCCACAGCTCTACTCCAGGACAGCAGAGAGAAGTGATTCCTCTTCCTAGGGGTTTCTTTGGCAGGCTCCCCTGAGACATATAAAACTCTCTCCTAATAAAATAAAGACTCTAAACAAGGTCTCCGCTGGATCCCTAGGAGCTTTTTCTTTGACATTCTTCCTCTGGCTTTCCTCAGGACTTAAAAACTTGGATAAAGTTTGCTATGATGGCTGGATTAATTTACTGCATTACCTGGGACTTGCTGGATAAGGAAACTGGGACTGTAAAGTATGAAAGGAAATAATGGGTAGTATAGAGGCTGATGAACTCTGAAAGAAGCAAAGAAAATGCAAGAAAGTGCAAGACCATGAAAGTGCAAGTTAAAGCTGTGCAGAGGGAGATCAGAGCAGAACCAAGGTAGCAGGTGGAGCTTTGAGATGGGCTAGCCAAGGACATGAGGGGAAGGGACTTAGGTGCCCTGGGCCAGGGTGTTTCAACTGGCTGAGGAGTCTGGAGAAGAAACTGGAAATCTGTACTCCTGGGATAAAGAGCTGTGGGTGGAGAGGAGTGATGGGAATGAGTGAGAGTGGAGCCACGCCTCCTCAACGAGCCAAGACAGACCCCTTACTGCCCAGCCTTCTATGAGGGAGGGCAGGACCAGCCCAGGAGAAAACAGGAACAAACTTCAGAGGTAGAGAGGTGGAAAAGACAAGACTGAGGCCAGCCCAGAGGGACTGGGAGCCTCAGCAAAAATGGGTGAGAAGTGGTGACCACTAAAAATGTTCTTCACCATATGACTACTCTCCTGACCTTCACCACACATCCTCACCACTTTTTGTGGTACAAACTGATCCTATTTCTTTCAGAGCTTATGAAAATCCCCCACTCTCTTCTATAAATTTATGGGATTAGGTTTTATATTGAATCCCCCACATTAGTCTTATTAAAAGTGTGAAGGTTAATTTCAATTGCAAGAGATATTTTTTTCTTTGGAAGCTTACAGCCATTTTGGAAAAACATTTTTTCTCACCTGTCTCTATCCCATTCAAACTGCAAGTACTAAATAAGATATGAATCTTACTAAAAATAGGATGACACCATGTAAGGAAAGACAATGCCAATGCACTTACAGGAGCCTGAATTACAATAATCATTTTTACTTTGCCCACGATTTCTATTTTTGTGTGTGGCTTCTATGGTGATATATTCAGAATATGGGTAGGAGCTGTGAGCTATTTTTGGTATGTGATACTACACATGCAAGCAGTAGATCACGTTTATGAACAGAGGAGGATTCTGCAGAAGATGTCTCATCAGGTGCTATTAAAAGTGTATAACTCACAAATAATGTAAAATGCATCAGCCTTCCAAGACAGCAAGGAATAAAACCTGTTTGTGTTGCAAGCAAACAGAAACAAAGCAGTGCTTCATTTTTCTAATTGATGGGTGCCATCCACCTTCTAAACTGCTTATTTTGACATAAAGTCATTACACAGGCAGAAATCTAATTTTTTACTTTGGTTTCCCAGTTAAATTTCTTTCTGTTTCTTTTCTTCAACTAGAGGAAAAGCCAGTGTTTATGTGTGATTTCTTTTATGTGCTTTTACCTGAAAAGCACTTACTGAGTTGTGCCAGAAAGGTGTGACATGTCATCCTTGAGTGTTTCAGCAACTGTGGATCTGGACCTTGTGGCATTCAGAGGGTGGTAGAAATCTAGGCTGATGAGTTTGCCTGGCATGGCCTTCTCATCGTGCACAAATCCATGCTTCAAATATGCTGTGTGGGCTACGTCAAGGCACCCCTGTTGCCATTTCCCTTACTGAAGGTGTCACTTGCTCATCTGGTCATTTTTAGCTTTTGGCTGGAAAACTGCTGAGCTTATTGAAAGACTCGGGGAGTTCCCTGGGTGTTTTCTATTGGAGAAACCTACATCCTGTTATTGGGGAGCTTTTTGACTTCCCTTTGCAAAGTGAAAGTCTGGGAATGCAATGTTCATCTGTTCTGAACTCCTTCTGGCTCATGTCTGTCTATGAACAGCAGGTGCATGAATAAAAAGGGAAAGCTATCTAGTAGGGTGTTGATTTAAGAACCAACACTGAGTGAACAGCACTAAGTGTGTATGTAGGTGTAAGTATATGCATGTGCATAAATGCATTAAACACTGTGTGTGATGGATCCTAAAATAATCATCCTTCAGGCCAAAACCATTTACATTCCTAACTGAAGATTTCTTGCATATGCCTATCTTTACCTATTTCAACGCAGCAAAGACATGAGTGTATCTGTCCGTATAACTGTGTCACACACTCCTGAGGGGGGGACCCGACCTTTGATGTTTTTAAGCTGCTGGTGAGGTTTCTAGGGAGTCGTGCAGCCGCTAGAGGGAAGTACGGCTCTGTGCCAGAGCAGCGGGGTTTAGAGGCTCACGAGCACGGACGTTTTGTTGCTAATACGCGTTTGTTTAGTGTTTCGTTGCCAGGTCTGGCCTGTGTCTGTGATAAATTCGCAGAGCAGGAGCAGGCTGTGCTTGGAGTTTTCCTTTTCACCCAGTTGGACAGCGGAGGGCAGGGACGGGATTTCTGGCGAGGAGCTGCTGCCCTCGCACCAACTCCTGGCTGCCCGGTAGGAGGGCAAGGGGTTCCCAAAACCTCCTCCAGTCCCCTGGACATTTGATTCTAGAGACCTACAAGTGCTCCAGTGGTGCTCACAGGGAAACCTGCTAAAAACGTGAAATCGGGTCAGGCGAAAGTTTAACCCATGCAAATCCCCATTGTTTCTACAATGCCAAGACAAGTATGTGCGCACTTGGCTTCACAAACAGCCCATTCAGTGATACTTCTTTAAATGGTAAAGAAACTGCTATTTCGGTTTCTATGGAAAGGAGAAAGCTTAAAATACGCATGTGCTATCTGGAAATATTTGGGATGTAGCATTCCCTCATGCAGTTATGATATTTATTCAGAAACAGTGGATAAAGTAAGCTTGGATTCTGGATAGAGCTGAGGCACCTGGTTTGTGTCCACTGTTGTTTTCATGTCCTGTAAGTTTATTAGAGAGATGTGATAGCTTAAAAGAGTAAACCCATGTGGATGAAATCCTTTGCTTCCCTTGGGGCCAAGAGAAGGGCTCTGAGCTCACAGATATAGTAGTAACAATACTAATACCTTTTCTGTTTATTTTCAGGGTAAATGATATAAAAATAAACCTTATAAATCTTCCCCTTTTATCGGGATATTTTATTATTGCTGAGTATAGTGCCAAGTCCCTGGCACATGGTCCAAAAATGCCAGAAGTCTTATCACCTTCTCAGTTCCTCACAGTTTGCTTTACTGTACTTTCTTGGTATATTGTTCCCTATAGCTCCCCAAAGCTCTAAAAATGCCTTGAAAACTTTTGGGAATTGTCCAGCTTAAAAATCAGTGGTGTGAGTTAGGAATGTTTCCCTGATTTAAGTTAATTTGAGTAAACCTTCCATCCTGCTTTAAAACTTGTAGTCTTTGTCTAATGTTTTTCAAGCATTTGTGAGATGGAGAAGGATGCTGATGACTTTAATGTGTTCAACTGCCTTAGCACTCTCAAAATCTCAGCTGAGCAGCAAAGCCAAGGGCCAGGCTCCAAGAGCACCCTCCCTGCCCTCAGATCATACTGGAGATTTTTTTGTTTATAAAAGTCAACCTGAAGACTTCTTCATCTGAGCTGTGGCTGAGTTTGACTTACGTGATGGATGAGGTGTCTGACCGTGAAGCTTTCAAAGGGTCTGGCACAACTATGGGAGCTCACGTAGCTGGGCGTGTACAGTGGCACTGGGTTGGAGTTCCCAGCTGGGAGCTGGCTGAAAGGCAGGAGTAAGCTAGGGGTAGGGGTAGCTGGGGTAAGGGACCAGTAAGCAGGGACTCCCATTCTCTCCGGTTTGTGCAGTTCTAATTTGAGTTCTATTCGGAGAACCAAAGGTACTGGAGAAATCTGCAAGATTATTAAGGAGCTTCTCAGAAACCAGATGATATAAGAAAATCAGCTGGAAATCCCTTTTCTCAAAAAAAAAAAAAATGCAGCAGAGGATTACAGGTCAAAAGTACAGTATCATAATAGGCAGCAGCATGTCCAGGAAGGGGAAAATGAGGACAGCCTAGGAACAGCTCTTATAAAAGCAATAGGAGAGGGAATCCCCTGCGCTCCAATTTATATAAGGAAATTCCAGAAGGCAGGAAGCAAACACTATGGTTCAGTCACAGTGAGAAACAGGGTTTTTTTGGCTTTCTGTGGTCACCTAGGGTGACTTTACATTTTAAGTACTGATGGGGATTGAGGTGAATCACCCCAGGCAGAAGGAGAGTGAAAACTCCACAGTCAGGTGGACCATATCCTGGCCTCTTGAATACAGCTGGAAATATGCTACTTCTCACACTTCCAGAGAGCCCCAGAAATTGTCATTTTCTTTTTCCTGACAGTGCTTCAACATCATCATCAGGTGTCATGGTGGCTTTAAGCTTACACCAACCACACTACAAAACAACTTCTGAGTAACCAGGATATGGCAGAAAAGTCCCAACCCCTGGCTTTGAGCAGGTGCTTTATAGCCTGTGCTGTGCACATCCTACCCCATCCTACTATATCCACGCTAAGCAACATATTTTTTTACTTATTTATCTTTGTGCTTTTTTACTGGGGTATTTTCTGTGCTGCTTGGTTACATATTTGTGTTGGACTGTGAATAATTGTCATGGTTGGTTGGTTGCTTGTTTGGCATAATTGATCTCCTTCATTTAAAAAAAATTAAAATGAATGTAAGGAAGAACTAAGGTGACTGCAGAGCAGGTTGTTTTTCATGTCCTCATTTTCACTTGCTGTTTGACTTTGGTCTGCCATGAAGGGCCAGTCGCCAATGATTGTATCTGCACACACACACGTACACACACAAATACAATGAACTCTTTCATAGTCAGGCTTTACAAGTAAATGAGGGTGCTTGTGTTCGTACAGTTAGTTTGGATTCATTCACACACACTTTTGAATGCTGCCTGTAAGCTGCTTCATGACCTCAGATGTCACACGACATCCCTCTTACATCCGATAGTTAAGTACCGAGCTGCTGAAGCATCTCTGTGTGAAGTAGATTTCAGAGTCTTTGCAAAAGAGGTTTTTGCTGAAAAATTCCATAGAAGTATGCTCCAGTAAATATTTCTTTTAGTTCAGATAAAAGTATGAAATAATTCATTTAATAGTACTGCAGAAGTCATGTAGTAGTGAAAAATGTAGGAGTCCAAGAATTTGTTTGCAGCGTTTTTTTTAGCAGGTTGAAAGTTAAAAAATATAAAAAAATCATTGCACATAAAAACTCCTGTATAAATATCTTATAGTGCAAGAGTTCAAGAAAGATCAAATTCAATACAAAGTTCATTATTTAAATTTAAATGTCAATTTACAAGCAATATTGAGACCAAGTCATACCACTGTGGAAAGACAGGGCTTCTCTTGCTTACAGTGTTTCTCCAAATTACTTGCAGTGAGTTGCAGGCATGTATAAGCAACACCCAACTTAATAATTTTCAAGGTAGAGTGTAAAACACAAATTTATAACTGATAATCACAAAAGGGCTAGCCTAGGGAGTGAGAAATTACCTAGGTATAAGGTTAGCTGAGGACATAGTCACCAGGCACACTATCATACTGGTAAAATGTGTGTATGGAATAGAATGATTTCAATTTGCATATTTGGCGCTGTTTATTTTCTCGTTCCCTAAAGCGTCGAGGATAGACATTTCATACCAGCCAAATGTCATAAAACTGGCTCCTGCCTTGCACTGGCATGCTGTAAAACATGTATTTTAAACCCTTCCAACAGTCTCCCTTCTGCTCTGTAAGTACAGTGCCAGCTGCCACCGGTCAGCCTGATCTTGCCCACTTGCAGAGTGGTTACTGAGTAGGAAGGAAGGCCAGCAGCTGGGGTAAGCATGTGCCCAGCCCAGAGCCAAGATAACATTGCTGTGAGTTTAAGTGTAGTGGCTGATCTGACTAAAGCTATTTGGAGACATGGTCAGGCAACTTCTATTCATGTTGCAGACAAATTCAGGGTGTTTATATTTAATGCTTCTGAATCCAAGGGCTGTGACCTCATACTCTGCCTGGCCACTTGGGAACAGGAGATCACTGATAGTTAAAGTCACAGTGTAATGAGTGTGGAGTGATAAGAAATGTGGAGGAAACTCTATATTCATTACATGAACAGTGATATGATAGAAACAAAGTTCATCTGACACCAGTTGCTCAAAAAGTTAGCTGTTTAAATCTAAGCTGCCAAAATTCAAGTTTATTTCTTTCTAGAGTACACTCATGTGCATCTGGATTCAGTTATTTAAATGTAGATCCTGTGTAATTTTAAATGCTTGTGAGACATACCACCTGATGTTCCAGGAAACATCCAATATTTTGCAACTCTAGTGTCATATGCAAGCCCCTGCTACCTCCAAATGGCTTGAAGTACCTAAGTTCTCTAAAGCATCACAAGAACCTACAAGTATTCCTTGAACACTTTAAACAATTTCAACACCAAGACCCTGTTATCTTAATCCAAATCTAACTCCTACTCCTAAAAATTCAGTGACATCCATTAAAAAAAACCCAAAACCATACTTCAAAGCTTCAGCTCTGCAAATGTCCATCACTATGCTTGCACCAATAGCTGCCAGTATCACACTGGGTTAGTAGTGATGAAGATTTTGGACAGGCGTAACAGGCTTGAACTAAGATGGAGGACAGCAGATCTCATTATTCTTTGAAAATATGAAGGAGTCAGATTTTTGCTTCCCTGAATGGCTCAGGAAAAGACTCACAGTTCTTCAAATTTGGAAAGTAAAAGTGTAATGATGAATGGAACAGCACAGTATTCTCACATATAAGGAGCTGTCATCAGTTACTGAATCCAATCTGAAAGCTGGAGATGTTACTGGAGTGCTCTCTGGAACCTGTTCTCATGCAACGTTTCATCCAGTGAGGACAAAAGACCTGGAAGATCTCCTTGAGCCTTAAGTTTCTGAAATATGGCAATTTGTGATTGATAGCAAAATGAAGGCTGAGATTTTTCCCTGGAAAAGGAACATCTATTGCTAGAATCTCATGGATAATGGCATCTCCTGTGAAGGAGTGAATCCTTGCCCACATGAGAAGTCCTCTCCTGCACAGCTGTGTCAGTAAAGAACACTGGTGCAGATGCAGTCTGTTCTGAAGGGGATTTTTTCTTTTCAGGGCTTTAGTGAAGCCCTCCTGTGTCTCCTCTCCATTGGTGTAGCATTTGACTATGTGTAGTAGCAAGGTCTGGATAATTGGGGGTTTCACTGCATACTTGCTTTTCCAGGTCATTCATGAAGATGTTAAATAAAACTGGTTCCAGCACGCATACCTAGGGACACTCCAGTATTTTCTTCATCCTGTAAGTGACACTTAAGACTTACTTTTTGCTTTCTGTCCTTTAACCAGCTCTCAAACTCTTAAGTAGTGCTTCCTCCAGAACAGAGACATCATGATAACCTTTGGGGCAGAAGAGCTTTTAGTTAATTTTTTCTGCACTGCTTGTTGTGTTACTACGTGTTTATTCCATCTGACCTTAATTAGTATAGTCAGATTTCCATGGCAGATGCTAACACTCACCAAGCAGTCATTATATCCTTCTTCACAGTACTGCCAGATGATCTCTTCCCCAAAAAAGATTTTTAAATGTTGTGCTGTAAAACTTTAATATGGCACAGAACTGCCCAGACACAGGTCTCGGACACAGACATAGGCTTGGATTTCAGTAGGAAGTACAAACGAGAGAAGCACCTCGGGGTGTCCTGTTCCCCAAATGTGCAGATGAACATGGCTGCTGAAGGTCATCGCACTGCTCTGTGTTGATTATGGCAATTTCCAGCTTCAGCTAAATATGGTTTAAGAAATTTAATTTGTTAATAAACATGGTGCTACTTCTCACTGCAATATCACCATTGAATACCATAGTGTCTGTTTTGGATGCTGTGTGGAACCACACATGAAATATGCTTCATGGTGTCCAATATGACACTTTTCCTTCTACTGCATCATTTGGCACTTGGTAACTCCAGTGCTTTGACACAAGAAGAGTCTTATGTCTTTATCCTTCATCCTTTTATTATCTTGGGTTTTATCAGGACACTGTCAGGTAACTAATGATGCTTTTTGCAGAGCTGATTTCTTAGGATGGCCCCATTTGTATACAAATGGTTACACAGCCTTGGTAGAACAGACCAGTCACCCGGCTGCAGCCAGACCCTAACAAATCTCATTATTGGTTCATTCAACCATACACACAGATGAAAGAGTATTGCATACTGATTTTTACCTTATTTGAGAACACTTCATAGTCTGATATTCCCATTTATTTTAGGCCATTTAATCTATAGTAACTGATATTATTGCTTATATGGTGTTAAAACTTTAACTAAAAAAAGCATGTTTTTAGCTATGAAGTATAGGGTATGTATTTTTATTTTGCGTGGTGTGTTTAGTAGGTGGCAGTCTGTCTCTTCCTCTCTAAATGTTCCTGAGTTATTGTCATGGTAAAAACTAATCTTCTAATTCTGTAAAAGAGAGAAACAAAATGTATTTTTTACCTTAAGAGGACTTGGGATGGATGAAGCAATTTACTGAAGTGTCTTTAGAAAAAGTTTCACCTTGGGACAGAAAATAGAAAAGAAAGATTTAGCCAGTTGCAAGATTCAGGGGTGTTAGCCCTATATAATTATATACTGATGTAGACAAAATAATAAAAACCCAGTATATCCTAAGAAATCACAAGTGTGCTATATGGTTTCTAACACTACATCTGAGGAAGCTGCACAGCCGCATATCCAAATGTCTGTATGCTTCACAACATTCAATATTTTTCCTCATACTATCCCTGCTAAGGAGAGAATGCCTCTAAGGAGAGAATGCAAGTAGAGAAAGACAATTCAAATCACTGCTATACAAACACCACTGCACTGAACTTGAAGATCTGAGCTTGTTTGTGAGTTTGTTCTGGCACACAAGCTGCTGTGGCTCAGCCCTGTGAGCTGTGCTCCTTTGCCCTCCCTGCTGCAGGGGAAGGAAGCATCCAGGAGAAGCTACATCTGTCTGACACCATCAGCAGTCCCACAGACTTGTGTACCTGCTTAGCTCTGCTCACGCAGGCATCAGTTTCAGCTAATTCTGAGCAAAGCCAGTTGGCCCACACAAACCCCAGGGACTGCACAACTCAGCCAGGTTGCTCAGGGTCCCTGGGTGCCTCCAGGTGAAAGTCCTATGCTCTACACAACCACCCTTCCTGCACTTGCAGGGGTCGTCAAAGCTCTGTGGTTTGTGCCTCGAGGCTGGCTGTGATAGTTGGTGGAGCTTTCTGTCATCTGTCTTAAATCTAAGCAAATTTTGCAGCAAATTAGACCTGTCTATCACACAGTATTGAGTTCAGCACAGAAAAAAAAACAGTATTTTCCAAATCACAGCTAAAGGAAACAGATAGTACTGCAAGATGTTAAGCAGAAAGGGAGAGATCTGGTTTAATATTCCTCTCATCCTGATGAGATTGAGATTGTCCTTCGCAGGATATTGCATTCTTTGGCAACCTACAGACAAGGCTGTGGTGATTGTCATTTATTCTGCAGGCAGAATGGGAAACTAATGGGAGAACAGAAAGCAGAAAAGTATCTAAATCTGCAGCTACTATTTATAGGTATATCTTCATCAAGGAGAAAACTTTGTTTCTCCTCAGCAAGGAGAAAACTTTCTGCTTCCTGCTTCCATGCTGGTCTGTGAGCTTGATACAATGACCTATAATGAGGTAAATTCAGTGCAATGTAGCAGGGGTTTTATGTTGTATGTGGCAGTCATGGCAAAGTGTCAAGGGGGGTGATGTTAATCAATAGTCACCATGACTCCCAAGTTGTTTCTCTCAGTCAGAGATCGGTGAGATTGGAGATTGGTGCTGAATTATTGCTAATAGGTTCTTCCCACATGGAAAGAATGGGAGAGTGTTAGGACATAAAAATGGGATGAGATCAATGGGTTAGAACAAGAAGGCAGGTGCTGAGCACGCTGGAAGATGTTGCTGGTGGAGGAGGTACTGGACAAATAGGAAGCGAGAGCCAAGATGGACCTCTGTCAGTCCAGGTGCTTGCAGAGAGAACAGGCTGTGCCCACATGAGGAACAGCGCAGTGGGGAACTCTTTAGGTAAAAAAATGAGAAGAGTTACTTTTGCAGATGTCTGAGGAGACACCTAATCTATTTTTATCCTTCTTTTTTAGTGTATATAGCATTTTATCTGGGAGTTCCATATCTCTCAGGCTGGGTCATATAATGGTAGTGTTTCTGCTCTCTCCTCTCTGTGTTGGGTTATGAGAAAAGGGAAAGATCTATCCATGATGCTGCTATCCCAGCTCTGGAGCCTCCCTGGAGCCTTCTCGGCCTTTAGGATCTCGCTTCCAAGGCTGTTGCCCCAGCTTCTCTTTGTCTCTGCACCCCCCAAGCACTCCGAAATCGTGCAAGATGCTTTGTCCCTGTGCCAAGGCAATGCTGGAGGCAGCAGGGACAGGTGGGCACTACACAAGAGATTTTCAGCCTGTAGAGCTGGATATGCCATAGGGCTGCATGAAACTGAAAGGAATTCTCACCTCCAAATAGGATGATTTTCCTTGGACCTGTTCACATCTCAGCATATATAGAAGTCCTTCAAAACAGAATCTCATCTTGAAAAGACTTAAAGAGATTTCAGCAACCAAGGCAAGTGATGTTTAAGAGTAATTATGTCCCTGCCAAACCATACTCATAGTGCTACTTATGTATTCTATGGGATCCATTAAGAAAATGGAGTCAGTGAAATCAGTCAGTGAATCAAATGGCTAGCATCCTTCTCGGGTAGAAAAAAAATCCAAAAACATCCTGGCAAATATTATAAATGAATGGTCTTCCCCTAGTCCAGGGAATGGTACAGGATGTGCTGGTGTTTCTCTTTATATGGATAATATTGCTTGCTAAATTAGGAGATTTTAATAAAGGTTAATAAATTAGGAGATTTTGATAGTACCTTGAGTTAAAGTCAGCTGTCATTTATCTATGATCATAGCAACATGACAATTTTTTCTTGGCATTCTAGACCCTTTCAGAGGACATTAGAAAGATATTTAAGTTGGGTGAGAGATACAGTACCAAATGAGAGTAGGACTATTACATTTAGGGATTAAGAGCAGGGATGTGTATGATGACTAGAAGCTCCTATCTTTCAACTGCCTGTGATTGGTTAAACAAAATTTAAGCCAATTTTCTCCTCATTGATGGGCACCAAAACCTTCCATTTGGTGACCACCAAAGCCTGAATCAGCAACATCATAATGGGTCATCCTGGCAGTTGTTCAAACCATTCTAAATAAAAAAAAATTGCAAAACTGAAATGCAATGAAGCATTAGGATTTGACATAAGATATCACTTACATAAAGAATAAACTGAGTAGTTGGTTTAGGAAAGTTATATAAGCAGTATTTTTCCTTATCACCACACTTGAAATTAGTTTCAATACCTCAGTTAAAATATGTCAGACCAACTATTTTGAATTGCTGAGTTATAGAATAGACTTGATTGGTATTTATTGTCTCAGGTGGCCAGCTATGACTGTTTCTTTGCACTACATTTCTTAAGTAGTCAATTATAAAAAATAGTTACATTTCACAATTTGCAAATAGTTTAATACGAAAAAGCACCAAAAAAAAAAAAAAAGCACTTCAGTTACCTCAGTTTTCAAAGCTTGCCTGAGTAACATTACCTCAGTTTTCAAAGCTTACTGAGAAATTTGATTTCAGTATCTACTTTTATGCTCCCTCTTTAAAAAATGCATCTGTAAAAAATATTGCGGAACTAAATCAAGTTATCATGTAGAATCACAGTACAGATGAGGTTGGAAGGGACCACAGTGGGTCATCTTGTTCAACTTCCCCACTCAAGCAGGGCCATCCCAGAGCACAGGGCACAGAATTGTGTCCAGATGGTTCTTAAATATCTCCAGTTAGGGCGATTCCAGTAGATTCAGTAGTGAGCAGTGAGTAACTGAAGCAGTAAGTCAGACAGAACAAAGTCAGCCTTTAATTCCTGACTCTTGAGCTTTAACTTGCCACTATTGTGGCAAGGCAAAATTTTGCACTGCTGGACTGTCAGGAGAGCCCTAAGCTAGCTCTGAGTGATGGCTTTGTCTACAGCCCTGCTAGATGCAGATGTTGACTTGCCCAAAGAAACATTGCTGTGAACACTGCTCTGAGCCTGAACTAACTCTGCCTGTGGTTTCAGGACTGCACAGCCAGCAGTGCTCTCTTTCCTGTGAGGATCAGCTACACAACAGCAGTGTGCTGAGTGTTCTGATAGACTGCCAGCATATCCTGGGCGTTCTTCTGGCCTCAGACCTTGCTGCTGCGAGTCTGCACAGCTCCACTTGCCTCTGGGTTTTGGGCCAAATAATGGACACGAAAGAGAGATTTGCTAGACTTTGTTTGTTTTGGAATTTTTTGCCAATGCTCTTTGAACGTTTTATAGACAATGCAGCCTCAGATTATGGAGAGCAGTGGTGAAGGACACATCCATGGCTCTCTGTCTGTGTGTTGATACTGACCTTCCTACGTAGTGGTCATTCATTAACACACTAGCTATTCTGCCTTGCTTTTCAATTTAGTTAGTCAGAAATTTTTAAAAATAGATCCTCTTCATAGCTACAGTGCATCAGAGAAGAGTCACTACCTTCCTTCTTTCAAGTTTGAATGAATCACAGAGTTAATCTTGGACACCTAGAAAGCTGTATTTCTAAATATCAGGCAGCTATTTAAAACCTGTGTTCAGCTGTCATTATGTCCTGATGGAGGTTGTAAGGCTCTGAAATGTTGAAAAAATGCACTATTTGAAAATAAAAGCAAGTTATAACACACCAGACTGCAAGCATCTGTACTGTGAAGGCTGGATGCAAAGCTTAGAAAAGAATACAGAGTGGAATTGCATGCTGACAGCTCTCAGGCATTTTAATTCAAATGTTTCATTTAGGATAATTTAGGATCTCCATGAGCAATGCCAACTAACTAACTAACTAACTAACTAACTAACTAACTAACTAACTAAATAAATAAATAAATAAATAAATGAATGAATAAATGCAGACAGTCTATGAGGATGCTGCTGTCATGGGAGAATGATGAACTAATACCCACAAATCACATTCCCTGGGTTCCCAGCTTGTCCTCCACTCTCGTGAGACAGGCTCTGTGGATTTCTGAAGCGGTATCAAAGCAAGGCACTGACTCCTGATGGTGTTCAGATGTGACATCCCTAAACACTTGCAAGTGTGCTTATGTTCACACATGCAGATGTGGACATTCCCATGCCTCTGTGATTAATCCTATGGTCTGATTGGTGAGACAATCTGTATGTAAGACATTTCTTCTAGTCTCTCTTCAGAGCTGAGGAGAGGTAAATCCTCAACACCACTGCAGTAATTCAGAAAGTTCCATGCCTTCACAGCTAGGGAAAATATGGAAGATGGGGATCTAAATATCAAGCACAGATTTGAACCATTATTGCTTATGGGTGTCCTAGATGAGTATGACCTTTTAGCTTAAACACACCCACCATCACAGTGCTGGGTTGAAACTATCCCAGTTTCATATAATGAAACTCATCTCTCCCATTTTTTCCTCTACTGACAGTAATAAGCAATAAGCAATTCAGTACAACCTGCAGTATCTCCTATCATCAAAACCAATGACTGCAATAGGAGTCCGTGCAGAACTAGTGTAAAGGGAAGGACATGAGCAGATCGGTAATCATACAGGATGGACCTTCCAGGTTTGCATTTCTTGCATGTCTTACCATGACAATAGCCATTAAGTTGATAATAATGTACATTTCAGCTTCTGGGCCAAAAAAATAAGTGGTCTTTTAGATTGCAAGACCTTGCAATGCTCATGTATCTTTCTGAAATAGGATACAGGAGAGCAAGTGCTTTATTTGAGCTTGTTAATTCACCCAGTCTAACAGATGAGTTAGAAACTCTAACAGTTTCCTTTCTCAGTCAGGAAAACCCAAACCTAATCTTTGTTTTGATCAAACTAAGGTGTGACATGCTACTGCAGATTTTTAGGCTCTGTATTCTGGGCTCTTCTTATGCCTTTCCTGTGCTCCAGAACTGAAAAGCAGATGTAAACTTGTTGAGTCAGGGATCACATCTTTCCTTTAGAGTGTAGTACAGTGGCACCTATGAGACATACATTACAAAGTGCAACTGTAACAATAGTTGGCATTCCAGAAATTTAGCAGAAGTAAACCAGACTTTACTTTTCCAGACATTTCCCTCTTCCAGTTTTTACTTCTGAAGTGCTTGAGTTAATCCTTGACCTAAGGCCAAAATAATCCTGGGTTGATAAGAGAAATAATTTCTAGATTTGTGAGAAAATTGTGTGGGAATTTATGAGAAATCTTTTAGAAATGACCCCACCATACTTCTGCTCTTTGGCACTGTGAATATAGAAGCTGTTTGTTTTCTCTACAGTAATCAGGGATACATGAGTTTAATTTCAGTAGTTTTCATGTAATCATTTCAGTTAATATGAGAGGAAAAGACGTTTGTCAGTTTCAGTTCCAGTGTGAAAATAGAGTTTTTCAATTTGGAAATTCATTTGGATAATCTGGGACTCACTCCCTTTTATAAAAACTTATCAGTCTGTCTCAGTCAAACAAATTTCTCTAAGGAGATGGAAATGTCATGGATTTTAACTAAATAGGTTCAAAACATTTTAGTTAAATTACTGTAATCTCTGTGCACCACCCTCAATCACAGGGCTGATCTAGATGATTTTTATGGGAACTTTGCTTCATCTTCTAGTTTTTGTACTAAGCCAGTAGAAATCTGTAGTTTCATTGTGAGTCAACTCAGCAAAAATTGGAGAGCATTAATCAGTGGGAGCAAATCCTCATTTGCATGAACATGTGTTCTGAAATAAAGCAAAAATAGCATAAAACTTCACTAGCCTGTTGTCATGACATCAGAAGGTTACAGCACCCAGACTTCTCACAAGAGTAAGTCTTCCTGGTGGATTCTCATAGAGACCTTTATTCAAGAATCTGTCTAAGGTGAGGCAAAGAGAAGATGGCGTGGACACCTAGCAGTGAGCAAACCCAAGGTATCTGGTCCCTGATTCATGCAAGAAAGCTCAGTATTAGTGATTACCCAGGCTGACACGTCTGCTGAACCTCATGGCTTTACACAAACATTCTGTTGTGCTGAAGCGGGTTGACAAGTCACTGATTTCAGGACGCCTGATCCCCGTGTAAGTTAAAACAGGATACTTTAATGGGTACCTGTTGAAGAAAAGTTTCCATATGAAATTAGAAAAGCCAGGTCTACCGAGGTGTGTTACCTCCCATTTGATGCCTTTCAGATCCTAACTCCCAAAACATCACTGTGAAAAGTCAGGCAGCTGAAGGAAGGCAGGCAGAAGACAGCACTAATCCAGTCTTGGGAAGGCACATGCCAATGGAGGACTTCCTGCCGTGGCCTTTCATGACCACTTTCTCTTGAAGATGGTTCACATGCCTCACATTAAAATATTGCATGTGTTTGAGGTGTCAAAAAAAATGGAAAGACCAAAAAACTTTCTTGGTGCAAATTCTCCTACTGACTTGTGCACTACTCTGGGAGAATAGCCTGACTTCATGGATAAAAGAGCCTGCTATTTACATTTCAACTTGTATTTGAAATCACTATTGTATACACAGGAAATGCAGAGAATAGCAGCACGATTAGCAATAGAAATAATTTCAGGGCCTTGGACACTGGTAAAAATTTGATTTCCCCTGTTGTAAACAGGATCCCTGATGAGCTTCAGAGCATTTTGACCCTAGTGCTGAAAAGATGAGCTCAGATCTGGATCTACTTTCTGATTTTGGAAGTGACAGTACATTCAGCTGTGTATTCATATCTCCTCTTCCTTGTTTAAAGGTGGAGCAACAGGATGCAGGCTCTAACAATTACCCCTTTGCCTGGCTACAGGAGCAGGAACATTTGGGATGAGGAGGGAGTTATAAATAGCTTAGCTCAACTCATGGCCTTTGAGAATTTCTTTCAGAGTCCTAAATTAGATATTTAAACATTTGAGAAGGGTAAGTTGATAAAATGTAATGACTTGTAATGTGTCAGAGTACAGACTAGGTAATCTGACCTTTTGATTGAACAAGAGAGGTTACAAACTCTGTATATATTTATTAGTAGTATTATTGTCATTCAAATGAATGGTTTAGACTTGTTCTGGGCTCTGCTTCTGATTCCCAAAAAGTGCACATGTCTTTGACAGGGAAGTGATATCATAGGGTTTGACTTGTGTGCATCTGGAGAGTGGATTTCTTTTGTGCTTATAAAGTACAGGTCAGATGCAGAATTCTCATATATTTCATAAAATTATCAGCCAGAGAGAGAGAAGGAAACAGCAAAACAAAATAAGGATTTTCCACCCAGGGATTTGCTGGAGTTAACATATTTTTTTTTAAATACTAAAACTATTTTATTTGTGCTTCTTTGATAGGTTAGAAATTAATATTAATAATAGCCAAATAGATAATGTCTACAGTGAATATATAATAATTAGTATCTAAATAGATAATGTCTAAAGTGACACACTCTAGAAGAAGAGACACAGAATCAGTTTAGACTCACAGAATCTGGATGTGCAAGATTCCTGAGTTTCTTCTGTAAATGCCAGTGATGATGCCCACCCGAAACGAATTCCATCACTGGGGCTGTCTCCTATAATCTGCCCAAACTCTGTCCTACAGGCAGCATCACTTTTACCTCCTCAGAGGTGGTCTTCTTGGGCTTATTTTAATAATGATATTTAACCAAAGGAGGTTTAAACACACACTTAAAGGGAATACATTCCTTAGTTGGCCCTAAAATGGAAGAACTGGCATGGTTTCACACAGAGTTTTAGTTATATCACATCCTAAATATGGCATATGTTGAGAAGTGGTGAATGAAATCAAATAAACTACAGGAAAAAAAAAATCCTCTTAGAGACAGACTGCAGAAAAATTTCATCATACAAATAAAACATAAACGCTAGGTGAAAAAATATCAGTAGGTTTGATGATTTATGACCTATTATTTTATATATATCCTGTAGCATCAGAACTCCTGCACATATTTTAAAAGAAAATAAGACAAAGCTTATAAAAATATTAGTGACTAAATAGCATTGTGTGATGGGTTGATGTTGCTTTTTTAGTGCCAGAGATCTCTTTTTGATAGTTTGTCTCTCTGGTATTCATGCCTGTCTAGTTTTGTTTTCAAACTACCCTTGTATTGCTGTTTTACCTTGCAAAAGTACAGACTTCTATGGAAATACCAATACACAAAAGTGTTTTAGAAGGATTGTTTTAGGATTGTTTTGTTTTTTGTGGCAAGATACAGCTAATATACTTCAGGTAATTTAAATTTTTTTTTTTAATTTTCTGCTTGATTTAGTGTTTTTTATTCTTCTCAACACTTAAATAAACCTTTACTTTATTTATCCTGATTACTCAAACATTCCCTTGATGAAACTGTGTACAATCTTCTGAGGGCAAAATCATTGCTTTTATGAAATCAATGGTTACCCCAAGTTTAAATTAAAATAGTTATTTCTGAAATTCTTAGGAGACACTCTTGTCTTCCAATGAATTGAAATAATTTAAATTGTGATAGTGAATGCCAGCCTCCATGCTACCTCAAAATAATGTTCTTCTAATATTGATATTTACTACTAAACATAAATTCTATCACTTCTTCCTGTGTGAATTCAAAATAAAGCAGACCAGATACATTTATCCTTCCTGTCATTGCTGTTTTGAACTTTTGGTATGCTGTGCTAAAAATAAAAAGGTACAGTTTTCTTTTAAACATGTATTTTAATGTGATCTTTGATCTTCACACTTCAAAAAGATTACTTTTTTTTGTCTGGAACAGTCTTCCACAGATGAGTTATAAACCCCTGAAAACAGAAATTTATAGTGGAAAAACTGTCACCACATTAATTATGGTAGCATAAATGCAGTGCTGCTTCTATAGTTAGTCACTGCTTAAAAATAAAAACAAGGAAAGGTGTTCTGACATAAAGCCTATCCTCACAGTACCCTATGTCAAATGCTCAATGTTTAGTTAACTGGGTTTCTATAAAATGATTGCTATAGTGCATTATTATATTTTTGTTGGTTTTTTTTTCTTTTGAGAACATTTATCGATTGATATATAAAAGATTACATTTCCAGCTCCACAGATAGGAGCTGGAGAAGAACAAAGATGACATATATCAAAAAGCTTCATTGCATGATAAAAAACATGTTGGATGTTTACTTAGATAAGCATAAACTGGTTTTACCTTTTTTTTCTTCCTTTTTTTTGAGCTTGCATTCTTTGTCAGCAGTTTGGAGTCAGAGACTCTAAATGTACAATTTTGTATTGATCTCCTGTAGGTCTTGGCTTCCTTCTGATTGCTTCTGGACTTATGTCAGTTCTTTGGGTTTTAAATTAATTTGGAGGACTGAAGTCACTTAAACATAATTTAAATGATCTCATATGGTAAACTTAGCAGACATTTAATAGATTGTGTGTTTCTACTTGGTGATACTAAGAGCATACATTGCAGTATAATAGTATACATTTACTTGGCACGAGGATAAAGCATAAATCATGGAACAGTACAAATTTCATTATGACAATCTTCCAGGAAATATCTAAAGAAAATTCTAAAGGAAAAATTGTCTGGAGATTCAGCATGCTGTGCTGTATGGTTTTCTGAACTTCAAAAGGCATACAAAAAAGCATAACAAATGAAAAATTATTATGAAGTGGAAATAGACAACTTTGGTGCTACAAAGCACTATCGTAAAGCTGACACTGCAATCCAAATATTTTGGGCTTGGCTGCAATATTTGCGAACCACTGAATTTTAGCTGTACACAGCATTATGTATTTTACCCTTTGCATGGTTCAGAGTGTGACAGAAGGATCTTTTACTGTGAATTTAATGTGACTGAAGATACACCAATGCAGAGAGGTAGCTGTAGCAGTTCCACTGAGGTATCTGTTACGAAGCTGGGTGTAGCACAAAAAAAAAAGCCTTTTTTCATTTGTTTGTTTGTTTTGACTTCTCCCAGATTGCTCTCTATGAAGTCTTCTGTGCCATTCTCTTTCTGCATAATTGTGTCATAATCATCTTTTCTATTTCCAACACTGTTTTAAAACACTTTTCTTCCTAACAGACTGCTGAACATTAAACCTTCCATGGAAAGATGTGATTGCAGTAATCTTCAGAGAGAGCAGCCCTTTTCATTGCTTATCCTGGGTGATATTATGGAATCTGGCATTACTGCAAAACATGTTAATCTTATTTCAAGCATTGCTGGACGCAGAAGAAGTGTTAAGTATATGTCAAAATTTAAGTGTTTTCATCATAATAATCTAATTTATGCTACATTTTGACTGGTCCTCATCTTCTCTTCCTTATGTTATAACACACAGACCAGCCAAAAATAACAGTGTGAAAAATGCTGTTACTCGTGGTCCTCGTCACGAACCTGCATAAGAAAAACATTATGCTTTCCTATCATTCCATGGAAAGCAGCAAAATCCTGACGTCTTCTGCAGATTTCCTTCGTTCTCCTGTGGTACTGGAGATCTGACTGATATCTTTCATCTTGGGATCTTGCCTCACTGTCTCCTCTGACAATGTGCAGTGTGCTGACGGCACAACCAAATGAGAAATATCTTAGCATCAGTGAACATTAGCACTTTAGTACTTTAATGTTTCTGATGGTTTTGAGGTTGGAACTAGGCCTTGCTCAGGTACTTGGGTATTTTCCTCACTAAAGATAATAGGCACCCATAACACAGAGCAATTGATGCACAACAATACTCCATTGAAGACAGGGGAGTTTATAGGCTTCAAATAAATTACTCATTGAGCTGATGACTGTAGAGAAGCCAAATAAAATCTGAGTTTCTTTGTCTTTGCTAGGATTTAACCTTTAATTAACTAATTCAAAATGAGAACACACCTTTTGCCTCTTTCCTTTGCCTCTTTTATTTTTCTTTTTCCTTTTTCTTTTTCCTTAATGGAGGCAAGAACTTGCATCTGACATAACAAAGCAAAAGAATATTTAATTCAGGATCCAGATTTTGCCATTTGGGTCCATCTGTGATAAGAACAGAGTGTGAATTCATGGAAATGCTTGTGTGAATTTTTAATAAATTTTCACTACCCATTTTGTTACAAGGTAGAAAACCATACATAAATGCAGCAAGGATCTGCCAAACAGAAAAGAGGAGCTTCCCTAGCAGAACCCACGCCAACCCAGTGCTCTCCAACAAAGTGCTGAATAACAACTCCCTACAGCAGCATTTAACTCCATCTCAGATCTGCTGAAAGGTTAATAATAGGGAATGGTCAGAAGCACTGACTCTTAATGACAGGACACAGAAACACAGAACAGCAAATACTGAGAGAAGCATTTGCATTTAATCTGGTAATATGATTAAAAGTAGTTGCCTCATTTTCAGAAAAAAGATCCTATACTAACAGATGCAAACATTTGTAGTATGTTCAGTACGTGAAGAAAGCATAATGTTTTACATTTTTCCGTTGTTGTTGGGTTTTTGCGGTCTTTTTTTGGTTTTTTTGTCCTCAAATAAATGTCACTGATTTGTCTGTTTTTTTCTGAGGAATTGGGAAAAGTTCATTTTGGGTCAAAGTAGTTTTTATTTCATTATTTGTTCATTTTTTGGCAGCAAAACGATACAAACAGATATTCACATAGCTTTGGCTTGTAGTTCTGGTGATGGCTGTTTTCCAAGACGTATTTGGGAAACTAGATCATTTATTAGGAAGGGAAGTATATTTGAGATTTCACAATTCTTTCTTACTTATTTACTCTTGTATGCAATTTTCAGGATTGCAAGGAAGGAAAAAAAATTAATCTCTTTTTTATTTGAACACACAAATTTGAACTTAACATGCAATGTGAAGAATGAAAATTCCTTTTCTGGGTAGAGTTGGAACACTCCTTTAGTAAATTTGCTGGACAGACGGTAATAATCTATATTATGTTAAGATACGCAAACAGTTTTCTATGGAAACTAGAAAAAGCTGGAAACTTTAAATCCCAGATGGAGTTCTTATTAAGGAAACATCATACTTTTGAAAATCCTTTTTCTCCATCTGCTTGTAATATCTTTGAAGTGTCTCTCTGTATAATTTCAATGATGATTTCTTTGGATTGTATTCTTTATTGCTTATTGCATAACTCTACTCCTTCCTCAAAAGCGTAAGTGTTCACCTTATCAGTCAGCAAGGACTTAATTCAATTTCCCCTTCTTCTGATCTGATTGGGGAAATGTGCTACAGTTGTGGCATCCTGGCAAAAGCTCCCTGAAGGGAGCTCCATGTGTGGTTTGAAACTCCCTTCCTCCTCAAACCCTGTGCAGAGAGAAGTTCTGTGCCAGGGACCCTCTCTCGCCTTGTGGTCTGACTCATTCTGACTCACTGAGCTCAAGAAAGCAGTCAGTGTTACTCCTTTCTGGGAAAGTGCAAAGAAAAAGCAATTCTGCTCCAAATAAATGCAAATAAGTCAGCTGCAAGTATCTGGGGAAAAGCAGTTAGAGAAGTGAGAAATTACTTCTTGTCATCTCGTATTCAGCTGCAGTGTAATTTTGATCATTATCTTATTTTTCTTTCCTGATGGAGGGAGTGAAGTTCATAGGTTGGTGATTCAGACTCAGTACAGGAGTTGGATAAATAATAAGTTGCATTTAGTTAAATTTGTTTTTCAAGCTGTTATTCAGAGATACTTATCCAGTCATTTCAGTTTAAGAGCATAAACATTGACTTTGGTACATTGTTCAAGCGCATTGGCTTAAGCCGTTTGAGAAACTGCAGTTTCCCAGAGAACACTCTGGCTTCTCACCTCATTTTCTTCCATGCTCCTGGGAAGATACTACAAAAGCTAGAGGTTCACCCTGCAGATATAAAAAAGCTAAATCAATCTTTACTAGAAACTGCTTACACTAGAGGACAAGCTTTGGCTGGCAACATTGAAGAGCTGCGGTGATAAAATACCTGCAGCTGCTACTGGATCTCAAAATACTGTAGTTTTCCGGGTATAAAGGGAGTATTTCACACAAACGTGATAAGGCCTGCAAATTCTTGCAATAGCCAGACGGTGTCAGTCTTGTATTGAAGCTTTTTAATTAGTCTCCCCTGGTGCTCAATAGACTCTAATAAAATCTGCTGCTCACATTTTTTTTTCACCTGAACTTGCCTCATAACAACACACACACACACACACACACACACACACAAACAAAACAAAACAAAAAAGAGAAAAANTTTTTTAAAAAAAAAAAAAAAAAAAAAAAAAGGAAAGGAAGAAGAGTGACTTGCTAAAATCTTCTATGAGCAGGTCACACACTCTCCTTGAATTGCAGTGAACTTTTGCAGATGAGTGCAAAATCTTAATTTCCCTTAAATCTAAGAGCTCCTTTCTGAAAAATTACCTGATCTGTATGTCTTGATTTTTTTGTCAGAATAAATGACTCCTGTAGAAATGCTTGTCAGCAAGAGACACAGAAAAGAAAGAGTCCTGCAAGATTTTAAATGGACTAAACCCACTCAGAATTGGAAAAACCAACAGCAATGAATTACAGGCCATTTTAAGTCAAGCACCATTACCACCACCACAAATAAATCATAATATGAAGAGCTGGAACTTTTCACTAAAATGGTAATTATTATATAATCCATTAGTTAATGCAAATATTATGGGCTTTTGGATGAGCTGTAAAACCAAGTTCTTGGCCACTCTTAACTTCCAGAAGTGCTTTGGCACTTCGGCTAGGAGCTAGGGTGTTAACACAAGTGCTCTGTGTAAATTCCATGTGGGTAACTATATTTTGTCTAGCTGACTTCTGCATGTAATTTAGTTAGATACATTATTATTCCTTTATTGTCTCAGACTGTAGTACAGAGCTGCTGTATTAACAGCTGCTGCTACCTTGCCAGAGAGGGACCAGTGAAGGGATTCCTGTGAGTACCAGAGCAGGGATTTCTGTGGTGGTCAGTGTTTTGGGACTTTAGAGTGAAAGCTCTCTATAAACAAATGTTCATAACCAAAGCTCTGTTTCAAATATCACAGATACTGTGAAAGTCTTGGCATTTGCTAGAGATGCTGAAATCCTGAAGCTGCTGGCAATACGAAGGAAATTGGTTAGCATCCCTGCTGAGCCCTGAATTAATAAAGCAAGAAAATTGGTAAGAGGGCTCAAGAAATATGTTGTGTGTCTTTTTTTTAGTTGAATTAAAAGTAATTATTTCTAAAACTGTTTAGTAATCTATAAAAGTCTGTACACTGCATCAAATCTGGGCACATTCTTTCTCCAGAAACAGATTTTACAGGTTCTCTTGGCCATTCTCCCATGGATTGGGCAGAGGCTTTTGTTGTGACAGCATTGCTGTTTTCTGGACAGGATGTTTTGGAAGGTGTATTTATGAAATTTGCTCCATCTTCTCTGGAAGATTAGTCCCTCAATATATCCTCTGGAACAGGAATATTTTGTTGTCCATTTTTTATGAACATCTTAAATATTTTGACTGTGACTGTTTTATGGAAAGTCAGTCACATTGGTAGCCAAAGCTCCTGCGAGCACAGTAATTGTGTGGGGCAGCCTGGTCTGCACTAGTGGCTGGATGCAGGAGAAGCCCATAGCCCATAGCAGGTAACAGGGGGTGGCCACAGGTCAGTGCTGTTACTGCTGAGTCCTGCAGTCTCTCCTGCTCTTGTGGCCTTCTGAAGAGCCATGAGTACACCTGTAAAAGGAACACAGCTGCACGGAGGGCTGGGGTCTGTCCTGCGACAGCCCAGCCTCTGGCATGTGTTTGACTGGCCCATCCAGGACTCTACCAGCAAGTACCTGGCCTTGTTTCCAGGGACAGAGTGATCCTGGAGCTGTTCTCCCTCTGTGACACCAGTGATGAGACTACTCTACTGTGGAGAGCTAAGCTGACTAAACGTGACTTGCTGATTACGTCTAAATTTTGGGAGCAGAAAGAGAACTGGCATGGAAACCAAGCTGTGAACATCAAATTCTTGTGGTTGTGTCCTGTGTCTCAGGATTGTACTTGTTTCTGTTCACAAGAAGTTATTTCAGTCCTTGGAAACTGAGTGGGGTAGAGGAAGACACTGAAAGGTTTTTCCTGGCTCATGAATTACAAACCCTGTTCTGCCTGACACAGCTAGCCATATGAGAGACTACAGCATCTGGCTTGTTTCTGCAGAAAAGCTGAGATCTGTCAGCTCTGTGTAACAGCCAGGGATTTTGTGACTGAGCAGGCCATTCTGCTGGGCTCTCACAGCTTGAATACCAAAGACAGACTATCCCTCTGAAATCCTGCAGTGGGTTTCCTCCTCCTGCTGAAGAGAATCTCTTCACTAGTGTGGATTTAGCATTCTCATTTTATGTCCCTGGAAAAATGGAGACATGTCTCTCTTCACAGCCTGATATCAGGGGGGACTTCCAGTCCCTGACAATTCATAGCAGTATGGGAGCCAGAGACAAAGCTGTTGCTTTCCTGTTCTCCCTGTTCTGTCTTGCCTCTGTGGAGTAGGTTGCTCTTTTCCAGTAGCAGTGACCTTCATTTCCCCCATCCTTCTATCCTAAAAACATTATACCAGGCTTGGCATTCTGTTCTTTAGTCTTCTGTCTCACTAAAAGCATGATGAAACAAGCAGTGAAAGCTGGTACTGTGTTGAACATTAAAAAAAAAAAAAAAAAAAAAAAAAAAAAAAAGTGATACTTTATGAATTTAGTGATGCAAAGTGTCACTTCCAGTGGGTATCTCTCAGTTCATCATGCTTATTGCCATGCAAAATCTGGGGAAACACTGGCTCTCACACAAATGAGTTTTACGTGTTTTTACCTGTTATAAAGCACAACTTGTTTCCAAGTGGGAACAAATACAAAGAAAACCTATCATACAGACAAAAATCTATTATATAGAATGAAAACTTGATGATTCTGATTTTCACTTTTGCTCTATTAAAGTTGGGGTTTTTCTTCTTTTTTTGTGTTTTTTTCAGTTTTTGTTGTTTGTTTGTTTTTTCTTTTTTTTTTGTTTGTTTTTTTTGTTTTGGTTTTGTTTTCTTTTTTTGTTTTGTTGGGTTTTTTTGTTGTTGTGGGTTTTTTTGTTTGTTTGGTGGTTTTGTTTTTGTTTTCCAAGAGGAGTGCAACTCTGAGGGTTATAATCTAGTAGTACCCTATTTGTGTTCCTGGTCACTGTGTAAGAGTTCTAAGAAACCTTTTATCTTTCTGGATTTCCTTTTTCATTAGTTCATAAGCCTAAAAAAAGGGTCTTCCAAAGTCCATTCTAGTCCTGAAACCATGATGGGTTTAAGCAAAGGGGTATATTCTGTTTCTGCCTTATTGTGAAGCAGCTCCACAGGACCTCCTTTCATTTTCACAGAGTTTATCTGGATCCACATAGGTGTAAATCAGACCAGAATTTGGCCACTAAGAATGAAGCTGATTTATACACAGGCATTAGTGATTCAATGTACTTAGAGATTCAGTCAGCTCTCTTCCAACTTAATCTCATTTTTAGCACTTTATTCTATATTCCCTAGTGGCAAAATGGGTTCACATGACGAGTTGCCTTACCTCACAACGCAGGATACAGAGGGACAGAAAACACTGAAACCCTGGGACAGTGTTGGCTTGTGCTAGGGGTAAAAGTCCCACCCGCACCCTGCAACTGCTTGAGTCAGTGAAGACATAAGACATTTTCCAATCAAAAAAGCCCTCTACGCCCTTGTTACTGACAATGTTGTAGAAAAAGGAAATTAGCAAATTGAAAACAAGGGCCCTTCCCTGATTAAGCCCCTCCTTATCACAGGACATGCCACACTTGGCCCTTGTTACATCCCAGCTCACTTTTGGCTTTCACAAGTCAGAATGAGCTTATCTGTGATTTTTGTCATGTTTACTCAAGCTCTCAGCTTGATAGTGGTGCATGACTAATACTTGGATGGTACCACATTCCAGAAGATTTGTAAAGTAAGTGACAAAGAGAGAGAATTTTATTTCTGTGAGGTTAGTTCTGGAGTTTTCCTTCCCACAACCATTGCTATAAAATCTGCGGCAGCAACTTCAGACACATTTGGAGCCCTCTGTGCTCTGCTGGCAGTGCAGAGGGTGCCAGAGCTGCCATGAACAGCTATTGGGGATTTTTTTGTGGCTACACTTTGCCATTTGGATGCATGCTTTTGTGGACAGAGGAAGATTTGCCTGTATGTTGTGGGGCATGTAAGGAGCATGGAGAGGTGCACTGGCCATTCAGCATGAGCTAAGCAGCATCCAGATCACACTGAGCATGGAATCAGTACAGAACATCCCCTTTAATAAACAAGCTGCAGGAAGTTTCCTCTGCTTTGCTACTGCATAGCTCATTTGAGTACTTGTTGGAAAGAGCCAAGGAAAGAGCCTCATATCTTCTGTTACTACACTTGGAAGTACTTCCAAGAAAATGTAATTTTTCAGTCTAATGACCTTAAATGACTGTGGTTTGGTTTATTTTTCAGTTTTTAAAGTAAGAAATCTAACTGGAATTGATGATTTCTTTGGAAAAAAAGATACCTCATGTCTTCTCAAGCTTTTATTAATTCTTTTGTTACACGTAATTTTTAGAGCCTTGGAATTACCGAGAATCTCCAGGAAAACTGGATCTTTACAAAGATATAGTGAATCATACAGTATTTTTATTCTAAAAAATTAGACATGTTTTTATTCTGAATTTCTTTTATTGTTTTTGGAAGACAAGGTAATGCACATGCATTTTCCCTGGTACTTACACAAAAAGCAAGAAAAAACTCCTTGCTTCTATTAAGTATTTCCTTGTGATAATGGTGAAAGTTATTTTAAAGTGGAGTTTTTAAGTTGTTGGTATTTCCCCTATGGATATGTGTTCCCACCTTTTAGGGATGGTTTAGCAATGAAAACATGAACCAATAAGATAATTTTTATTTTTATGAGACCTGAAAAGGGTAGAAGAAATAATATACTCTCTGCCAAGTGATCACACTGCCACTTACAACAGTCTTGCTGGCAAAGGAAAATTTTGCAGAAGCCTCCTTTTCTGTTGGAACCCAGGGGGTTCCTGTGGCATCTCAGAATGATCCAGGCCCTGGTCAGGAGGCTTTTCAGCCTTGCCAGAGGTGTCGGAGATCCTGGATTGATACTGAGAATGCCTGTGGCTTTGATTTTTAATTAATGGGACAAATTACTAACTTATAAGAAGAATTGCAAGTCACCAGAGTTTAAAGAATAGAATAGTAGTAATTATAGATGAAAATATTTGGACCCATGTCCAGGGGGGTTTGAGATTCTGGACAGGGGGGTCTGGGAGTCAAGATGGAGAATTCTTACACGTGGCATGTTATCTCTTCTTCTTCCTAATCTCCATCTTCTTGGTGATGTTGGCACTTTTGGATTGGTTTGTCAGAGAGCTGAACAATGTAATGTAAGAGTCACAGATTGGAAATTAATGATAAACATTGGATATGTAGTTGATAGTATAAAAGAATAGAGCTGACCCGGGGTGGGCACAGTGTGCCTCGATCTCCCTTGCAGGGTAGAGGGTGTGCAGGGCACAGTGTGTCTCTGAAAGGTTTGCTGTGTCGACCTTGGCAGGGCAGAGAAATCTACTTTTGATAAGGAACTAATAAACTGCCTTGAGAACACGAACAAAGGACTCCAGAGTGCTTCTTCGTCTCAGACGGCTGATGAGAAAAGGGCTTTTTTGTACACTGCTGGAGAACCCGGGACAGGGAAGTCTCCAGCACTTTTCCACTCACAACATGGGACATGTGTGTAATGTAGATTCTCTTCACACAGTAATCCTGGTGTCTTAGCTTGTTGACCAAGAAATCTTCCTCTGGCTTGTCCTGTTGCAATGTTTCCAGACCGCCCCCCCCAGGCTCAAATTCTTTAACACAATGTCTAAGGAAAGTAAGCTGTGGTGTGTGCTCTGGGTGCCTTGGTCAGCTGGTGTATGCATTGATCCCACCTCCAGGAACTTGCACCAGGGAGGGTTTATTCCAGCCAGAGTGGCTCACCCACCCTGTGCCACATTTGCCCTCTCGCTGACCTCACAGCACCATTCCTATGCATTCCTCAGAGTTTTGAGTAGCCCGCACCCATTTGAGTGATGTGGTTTTTTAAAAACTCTATTGGAAGAACACATAGCAATTTCATTTTCAATATAGCACCTTCCTTACAAACGCATCAGCATCCCTTTACTGTTTGGGTGAAAGGGAAAGATGAACATTAAGGTAATCCCACCAATTTCTGTTTGCGAGTACAAAACACCAGAATTTAGAGTCTGTCACTCCAGTCCATGAGGTGATAGTTATTGATATTTTGTTGTAATGGGCCATGTCATCTCTCCAGTACACGGTGATGATGCTTAATATCACATCCAAAGTTCATCTGTAGGGGAGAACTAGTATGGAATGTTGCAAATTTCCAAGAGAGGACAAATACAAAGGACTAGCTCATGACAAATTGCTGGGCTATAGAGCTGTGGGATTCAGGCTAGATTACAGAAAGCAGTGTCAAACCAAAGATGGATGCACTTCATTGCAGAGCTCCTCACAAACAACAACAAAAAACTCTGAAACTAACAGTCCATTGTTTTATTATCCATGTCTGGAGTCACACAGCTCCACCTTTCAGTTCCATCACTGGAAGAGCAGATTACACAACTCCTGGAGAAGCGGTGTAAAATTGGGTGGAATAATGCAAAGTGTGTAGAAGGGCAGGAGATTATGTTTATTTGAAACAAGTGAATAGCAAGTCTGCATTAGTGAGGAAACAGGTTTGCTCTGGTAACCGGTCTGGCCTGCAGGAATGCTGAGTTCCCAATGATCCCTGTGACCATCCTACTCCTCTATCTCCCTAAAGAACACCAAAAAATTCATTATGCCAGGTAAGCAAAAGGAACTAAAGGAGCTCACAGACAAGAGCTTGGCTTCCTGATTAGATTCTTTAACTCATGGTCAGGCATTTAACTGCTGTGAATAGAATTCCAAAACCACAAATATATTAAATGCACTGCTATTCACTACTGACCAACAGAGCATGCTGAGGATGGGAGCATGTCTAAATCTAGATCTTTATTCTGCTTTTCGAGAAATACAAACAAAATTGCTCTGGAGATGAATACTTTTCTTTCTGCACATGGATAGAAGAGGAAGCACAGTAATAATTTTTGTATCATTCCATTAATTATAGCATAAGATAAGGGAGTTGAAGATTCAGTTTTACACTGATAGTTTGAACTTCTTCTCCAGTGAAAAGCCTTACTTTAATTTGCTGCCTGCAATATTAGGAAACACTTTTCAAAGAACCCATGATTTGTTTAGTGTGAGAAAATGCTAGGATACAGGTTTCTGACATCCTTCTCTCCTTTGGGAGTGGACATTAAATTCCACCTATATCTATCCTAGCAAGATGATAGGTATTCAGAGTGTCCCCTGAGACTTAGAGTGTAGTAGATCTCACAGATTGTGAGAGGAAAGGATCCTACTGCCATCAGGTATGGACCATTATTTACCAATTATCCGCTCAGAAAACTACAGCAAAGGTTGCAGTCACAAGCCATATGGCAAGGAGATTTTTATATCAGTATAGAGACCCTACTGCCCTCACTTCAGCATACTTTAGCAGGGCTTGTGATCAACTTTTTTATCAGAAGCATCTATATGGTTTATGTAACTGTTTGGCTACTGTGTCACATTTTTCATTCTCAATGGTAAAGTTTAATAATAGTATGCTGCAGCAGAGAGCACAGAAAATCTGATGACTGCAATTCTTACTTGAGCAAATTTTAGCTTTCAATAAAGAATTGTCTTTTAAGGCTCTGACACATTTATAAATATTTCTCTCCCTTTCAAAGTGAGGGTGATAGTATTATGTAGGAAAATTGTGGTGTGGGAGAAAATGCTATGCAACCAAAAATGAGATTGAATAGACTCTCTAGAAAAACTCAACCTATTCCTGTGTTACTGTGTTGCAATTAACCAAAAAAAGCCAGGTGTATTTTCAGCAGGGCCTTAGTTTTTCTACATTTCATAGTCCCTGTGATTCTCAGATTAGCAGTCATGGGATCCTTACAGTTAGAAAGATGGAAGATGTCCGTGTGCTGCTCTTCATATCGATGATGAAACTTCTGCTTTCAAACCAATTACTCCATCTTAACATACATGTCCTTGGTATGCCAGAAGGCAGCCACAATAACCAGAACCAGTCAGGAGACAGCAGTGCTCTTAAAACCTCTGAGAACAAGGATAAGAAGCCTGAGGACAGGTATGAGCAAAGAGCTTAATAAAGGAGAAAAAAAAAAAAAAAAGAAAAATTAAAAGCCACAGAAAGATTGTTTGGTGTAAATTTAGTGAAGGTTTCAGTGCAAAACATGGGGACTATACTGGAGGTTGACAAATGTTCTAAACTATTAGTCAGAGTATCTAAGACACCATTTGTAATTTTTTCCATTAGTACAAAGATGATACTAAATTGATGTTGCTCTGAAATAGAGGTTGGAGGGACTGGTAAACTAAGATACTTTAAAAAGTATATTATTTCACTGAAAGAATATTATGTAAGTGGAAACTTTTTAAAAGCATTTCCACTTCTTAGTTTCCTGTTGTTAATCTCAACTGAAACAACTCACATTTTAAAATATACAAACTGAAACCTATTTTAAATTATTCAAACAATAATTTTTTCATTTGAGTTAATGTTACTAAAAGTGATTTCAAGTTTTTGGCTGAAGGCCAGAAACAATTAAACACACATTTTCAAGAATTATCTGACATTCATAAATATGAGTGGAAATTTAACTCTTTTGTGGGAAATTATATGTGGTGTTTTAAAATATGCAAAAGGCTGTTGTAGAGCATTTTAGGATTTTTTAGAAATTTTGTCAATATCAATTAACACTTCCCTGAAAAAAAATAAAAACCCAAATAAAATAAAGGATATAACCATATTGGTGGCTGTTTTCAATTACAACTTGGTCCAGAAGGCCCTGTACAAAAGCATGAATGCTTTTCAACCTTTACTGCCTTTGCAGTTTCAATAGATACTGAGGGTTCTGATTCAGATCTGAATTTTGTGATAGAGAATCAGCTTTGTCATAAATTCAAATACATCAAGGTTCAAAAAGGTTTAGTGCTAAATCCAAATATCAGATCAAAGAGCCATCTTTAAGTTTGAGAAACCTCCTAATGTCCATTTGATATCTCACAGTGCTGTCAATTAAAAGTGATTTCATAAAATGCACCAATATAAATGATAAATTTTACAAGCTAATGTAAATCAGAGTAACGACAAAAGAATTGGGTGCTTTTTTACATGAAGATTTAAATAATTAGTTTTCTTCTTCCATTTTTGACATCTCAGCCCTGCTCAGGCAAAAGTGTGGGCCAAGAAGACAGCTACACTAGGTAGGCAGCCAATTAAAACAGACTGTCATAAAAGAGCAGGATGACTTTTCAGGACAGGCATCATTATTTTGTGAGCACCAATATAACTTTCTAAATGTCTCACAGATGCACTCTGAAAGAAATTGCATCTCCCTCCCAGTAAAAATATCTTAGCCACCTCAAAAGAAGAGACCATCTGGAGGCTTACTCACTTCGGGGGATGCTGAGTTGATTGAGTGAAAGTCTAAATAACTCTTTAGGAGACACATGCTGAGAAATAGCAGTAGACTCTAAAGTAATGTAATTGCAAAAGAATTTGCTTCAGTATTGCTATTACTTAATCAGTTCTATTATCACCACACTTGGGATGCCTGGGCATAAATGAGGGCTCATTTTGAAGGACTGCAAAAAGGAATTTGCTGAGCACAGTTATAAGTATCTACACGAGAAATTCAGACAAAATCCAGTAGTATTTCAATAATAAAATCAAACAGCAAAAGGAATAGGCTCATTCTTTTGTCCAAAGAAGTGACTCCACCTGCCCGGAGGAGTATCTAAGCTGTGATTGAAAGGTGCAGCACATGCATCCACCCAAGATACTTAGGAGTAATATAGGATCACCAACACTCTGGTTCCAAGCTTTCCTGGCTGCCTTTTTTCTCTGTTTGCTGGTTGCTGTTGAATACTGCTCTGCCTCTTTAGATCTGTCTGTATGTTCAGATCTGTCAGTTGTCTGATCAATATTGAGAGATTTTTTAGTTCAAAGCGGTGATACTGTGCTGAAGAGGTGCTGAAGCTTTTCAGTTAAGAAGTCTCCCGTGTCATTTAGACAATCTACAGATCACTCCTCAGGCTGTTGTCTCCAGTCTGTAAGCTCATCAACCCTGAGCATTGTAGACTGTATTTGCAATCTCTGTGCCAAGAATTGACAGGGTGAAGGGTAGAAGACTGTCTTGAGAAGAAATTCTTATCGACTGCTAGTGCAAGATCTCTAGTTCGGCATTTTCTTCCGTTTGTCCCCTTCTATTGCTACCTTGCCTTTTCATGTAGTATGAATACAGTAAGTTTTGCCCTGTCACATACATAACTCTTTTCTAGCTTGAGACTCCTCGATTCTTTTTTAGCACAACAATTCTTCTTTCATTGTTTTTTTCCTGAATAATTGATTTAATTGATCCTGTTCCAGTGATTGGAAATTTTCATATCTCAGATCTTAGCCTTATCCTTTAAGCCCTTCCCTTTCCCATTGTTATAGTGGCATTACTTATCTACATCTATTTACTCTTTAATGTATCTGAGATTGTTAAAAAATGGGCAGAATGGGTCCTTTCCAGCTCATGTGAAATTTATACAAAAAAAAAATTATTTAGGAATTTAAATATGTTTGAGGATCTATGTCTATCTATGTCTAATTGCTTTTGGGTGATATGCACAGCTGGCTTAAGAAAATTATCTTAAAACTATACTGTGATGACAAATGGATTTTGGTTTTTTTGGGTCTTTTTTAAGAATCACTTTATTCCTGCAAATTGTAATTACCTAGCAGTTAGTAAGAATGAGCCTTGAGAAGCTCAGTTCTCTTTGCTGCCTGAGAACACTGAAACCAAGGACAGGCATCAGCTCCAAATGGTTGCAGGAAATGGGACTCTGTTCTTTCTTACATAAGGTTCCAGCAAATAAAACCAAGAGTATTTTCCGTACCGACAGAAGACTGATTGTAAAATGGATAGAGCAGTTAGAACTTCCAAAAGTAGGAAGAGAGAGGAAAGTGGCCTAGGAGCTGAAACCCCTCTATTACTCCACTGTTTTTCACAGCAGTAAAATGTAGAGGCAATGTTGCTCTAGACTTTCAGGTTTTGCAGCCTTCTAGTCTTTCCAGGATTGACAGAACTGCTTCTTAACTTGTTTGGCTCATTCAAAAAGGCAAACTGCTCAATTCCACATAACCTATAGTACTTCTTGCTTCTCCCTTTCCTATTCTTCAGAGGCCTGACTTTTTGAACACTTGAATACTTTCAAGCAAGTACTATGATGTCTCCTGTGTCCTGTATACTGCCTAGTACATAGAGAGTATGGTGGGAAACAACCAGAATTTACTGCACATCTAAGAGAAAATCAAAGCACAACTTCCCTGAGGTCTTCAGGTACACCCTCCTATCTCCCAGCCTGGGGAAACTGAAAGTCCTGCTGTGTCCATTTGTTCTGCTGAACAGACGCTGTCCTAGCCTGTTGTTCAGCCTGAAGCACAATCTGAAGCAAAATAAGCACTCCTTCCAAAGAAAACCTGAGTGCACAGGTGGGAGATGGAGATCATGCAAGGTCCTTCCTGATCTGAAGACCAGAAACAAGGAGAGATTATCCTTCCACCTAAACTCAAACATTTATTTTAGTAATGGCCTAGTAAACCCGAATGTCATCCTGATTTTTGTAAGATTTTCTAAGCCTTCTGATATTTACATATTTGTGAAGAACTTTCTCACACACTTTCTGTAAACACCTCTGTTTTTGCATTCCTCCATAAAGGAGGAGAAAAATTGATGGACTGTTTGTCTGTCCAGTGTCTTTGGAGAGGTGGTACTGCCACCATCCAATCCACTGTCACTTTTGGAAAACTATGAATACTAGAATCAGAAAAAAATAGAGCCTCTTCTTCTCTCTTCTGATCACCTGAGCTGTGGTGTGTGTCTGTGTTCTTTCGTGTCCTATAGCGACACCCAAAGACTTGTGGCACCATTCAAGATGTCCTTTCAGGAGTTTTGGGTAGCCAAAATTTGAAGGACGGGTATTTTTATTCTTTAGGCTCACACAGAATTAGTAAAACCTGTAACACTGGAGACTTACTTATAAAATGGGAAGGAAAGAAGAAAAGAAGCCATCAAAAACCCAAGCAAATTCAAATGGTAGAGCAAGAATAGCTAGAAATGGGAAGAGACATACGGACTTAGAGGAGGTAGGTTGAAATAAAGGAATGAGAGCAATGAGAGAGAGAAGACATCAGAGTGGGAAACTGATACACAGAAGAGCAGGTGGGAAGGAAAGAGAAAAGGGGAAGGAGTATCTTGCAGAGAAGGAGAAAGACAGGAAGAAGTAGTAATGTGACAAAGAGGGGTAATAGGGGAGCTGGTACATCACAGGAGAAGAGGGAAATGGAGGAGGAAGGTGATGAAAGAAATAAAAAGAAAGAAAGAAAGAAAGAAAGAAAGAAAGAAAGAAAGAAAGAAAGAAAGAAAGAAAGAAAGAAAGAAAGAAAGAAAGAAAGAAAGAAAGAGAAAGAAAGAAAAAGAAAGAAAAAAAGAAAGAAAAAAAGAAAGAAAGAAAGAAAGAAAGAAAGAAAGAGAAAGAAAGAAAGAAAGAAAGAAAGAAAGAAAGAAAGAAAGAAAGAAAGAAAGAAAAAGAAAGAAAGAAAGAAAGAAAGAAAGAAAGAAAGAAAGAAAGAAAGAAAGAAAGAAAGAAAAAGAAAGAAAGCGAGAAAGAAAGAAAGAAAGAGAGAGAAAGAAAGAGAGAGAAAGAAAGAAAGCGAGAAAGAAAGAAAGAAAGAAAGAAACAAACAAACAAACAAACAACTGTTCTGGCTATAGCCAGAAAAAAGGAATGAAAGAATCTCAAAGTAAAAGGATTTATGGAGAAATGGAAGCAATCACAGAAAAAAGAACAGTGTAAAATGAGAAAATGAGCAATGGAAGCATGAAGAGAGGGCAGAGAATAAAGGTAACATGAAGTAACACCTCTACATGATGTGATAGACTTCTAGATGTTAGCATTAAGATAGATGAACCCCACTGTAAAATGTGAATAAATAATTTTTTTTAAACTTAGAGGTTATAGATGAAATGCAAGTGTTTTGTAGAAATAAAAATTGTTGTGATTTTTATACATTTTGGGTTGTGCTACCTATCACTTTATAAAAAGTGCCAAAGTAGAACAAATTACATCAAGATGTTGTGCAGAAATTAAAAAAAAAAAAAAAAAAAGAAAAAGAAAAAAAAGAAACCTGATACTTTATAACACAGGCAGGAAAAAGCTGTTTCATGACTTATAAATCTGCAGGAGCTATTGTGGCCAGGGTCCAGCCCTCGCTTTATACATTAGTGGGTGTAAAGGGTGATGTCACAGAAGGATTAGGTCTAATCCTGGGCAAGAAAGCCTTGTGATGACTCAACAAGGAGCAGAAAAGACGGAGCTAAATCAGCTTAAAGTCAGGCTTTATGGGTTTGGATGGAATCAGCATTTGCATGTAACAACACATTCAGTTCATCATGATGCTCTGTCTACAACTTTCCTGTTCCTGCCTCCCATTTCAGCACGCTGCTGGCCCTAACTCAAAATAGAAGACTCCAGGATTGATATAAGGAAAATTTTAAATACCAGCAGAGCTGCTGGCATCACATAAGTTTCACAGTGCACTGGTCAGTGCAAATAACCAATACATCATGGCATACCTTTGGCTGCCATGTAGTAAAATAGAGGGATGATTGATTAACCAGCTTTAATTCTCCAGTTCTGTTGGTAATCTTTAAATCTTCTGTGTGGCAAAGCACAGGCTAGTTTGAAATAACCAAATTTACCCACCTGCTAAATAGCTGCTGTGGATTACCTGGTTCCTCTGACCCCAGAGCTCTGCAGATGGGAGGACAGGTGTTTCTGGATAGGACTGCAATTTGTATAAAAGCTATTGAGGAGCCCTGGAACATCTTTGCACCAAGCCCTTTAGTCAGATGCATGGGAATCAGAGAGGCAGTAAGGAGCTCAGGGCGTCATCATTGCCTGAATCAGAAGCAAAAGGTGAATGATTTGAGTGTTGTCTGAAGTGGTCACTGCACAGAAGGCCTATTCTCATGACCAGTGCTATAGATATCTTTCCTCTATTGAAATGAAAGCAAACCATTTGCAGGAATTTACAGAACATTTAATTCAACTTTTACTAGAAAAGCACCAGAATCCTGTTTTGGGAGGTAACAAATGGAAAACTTCTTTGCAGCACATCATTGTTCTGATAGATATTTCCTAATTTATTTATTTTTGAAAGTAATACAGAAGTGAGTGATAAATGTTACTGAGATTATTTCGTTTCTATTTCAGATAGGTTCAATTTAATAGTTTTCTTTAGGCTTTAAGCAGATTAGAGAAATAGGGACTCCAGTGATACGGCCCAGTGTAATGTTTCTTTACTCACATGTGTTTTTAGTCTCAAAAAACCATTGCATAATTGAAAAATGTCATTTAGGCAAAACAGATTTTTAAAAGACTTGCAGGCTTATTTCAGAAGTTTGCTAGACAGTATGGGGGCTGCTCTAAAAGTTCTGTTTTGCAATTGACAGTTTAAAACTTCAAATAGGAGAGCCAAATCTGCCCCAGAGCTGTCTCCTAATGTGGATGTAACCATTGGAATAAATTGTTCCATTGCTTTCAGTGCTAGTTACCCAATTATTAAATTAGCAAGGCTTGGAGGTGTAAGAAAAGAGTATAGGAAAGACACTCTAGCACATGGAATAAAAATGAAAAAAACCTCAAATTTTTCCTACTAGGAAGTATGTAATTAGATGATATTTCACAGTCAAAATATTGTGTAAACTGGAAAAAAACATAACTACAGAAATCAATGGCAATAGTTATCTGACAGTTGTCACCCTTTGCATGACAACTTTGACATACTTTGTTTCAGTCACTTCCCAAAGGACAATTGTCAGTCCAGCTGTCAAAACAACATCCCATTTGGAATAGTTCTGTAGAGAGAGGCTATAGGTCCCAGTCTGAGGACATGAGGGAATGCCAGCACCCTGGGCACATGGAGAGGAAGTTGCACTGTCCTCATGTACTACCCTAACAGAGGACAGTAGACAGAGTCAGCCCAACTCCTGGTGATCCCCTCTGCACTGTGGTAAAGCGTTCTGGCAGCGGAGTCTCCTTTCTTCCTTCAGTTGGAGAGGCTTTTCCTGTCTCGTGAGTTTCTTGCTTTTGTGAGGAGCCAGCACCAATGTTGAGGAGCCAGCACCAATGTTGATCAGGAACTGGTAACTTGCTATGACAACATCTCATAATCCCTCCCATAAAAGTTTCTGAGGTCATATAAAACCATTGTCTTGCATCCAAGTATGGAGGAAAAAAGCAGAAAACCACTTCAACCTCATGTGTTTCTGTGAGTGATCTGGAAGAGATTTTGGAGCACTAAAAGAAAAGAAAAAAGAAAAGAAAAAGAAAAGAAGGTCATATCTGCAAAAGGACTCAGGGCTGAGAAAGTTTTGGAAAAACTTGGGTGTAGTTGAGCGTAGTTATGATCTTGAAATCCCCTGCTCAGCTGCAGCTAACCCAGCATAGATACCTAAACTCACCATGGTCCCTCTTCTTTGATGTTTAACATTTTTATTGTGAGAATTCAGTTCTCTGAAGCCCATTTCAAATTGCCCTAGTATGAGAAGTTCAGCAGCTGGTACAACACTTGATCAGGTTTCAGAAATAGGAATTTTCCCCAAAGTCTCTCTTTAAGTTGGAATATATTCTCAGAACGTTCTTAGCAAACACACAGAACAGTGTGCTGCTTGAAAAACACAGTTAAGAATATTTTTAAGGAAACAGTTTTGTTTTTTTATAATTCCTTTATAATATCATACAATAGCTTTTTCTAATACTTGGAAAAATTGTGACTTTTTGTCTCTATGCATTTCTTGGCTAGACTGAGAAAGTTCAATGTCAAGTCTTTCATTTCTTGATTGAGCATCAGACCTCTTCAGATACAGGTTCTATATATTTTGTTGCATTTTCTTGAGTTGAAGTTGGAATAGTCACAGGAAAAAGAAGACTAACAAGACGAAAAGGAGAGCACAAAGCAGGAGGAGAAATGAGTTTGAATTCCCACTGGTTGAGGAGGGAAATGAAACTTGATGCTCATACTTCTTGAATAACTACTTTTGTCTTGGGTTTGCATGCAAGTTTTTGGTAGCTGGGTGGCTACAGGGCTGGCTTCTGTGAGAGGCTGCTAGAAGTTTCCTTTAGGTCTGACGGAGCCAATTCAGCTGCCTCCAAGTGTCTGCCCAGCTTCCCCAAAGAGTTTCTCTGAGGGCAGCATAAGGGAGGGGAGCGCTCTGCTGGAGGCAAGGGTGGATGAGAAGGCCATACTGTCCCTTGGCAGTCAACAGGGGGTAATACATAGATTATAAATGAATATCACCATGCAGGAGTGGGAACAAAGCTGGGAATAATACGGATGTGAAGCACAGGGGCTGCAGGAGAGAAAATGGGAATTGGGAACAGAAGGGGAACTAAAGATCTGAGGAAATGTTTGATAAAAGAGTTTGGAGAAGAAAGATGATAAATGGGAAAGAAAGGCTGGGTTTCAAAAAGGATTGGGAATTGGAAGGACTGCCTCTGGAGGAACAGGGTCAGTGAAAATTATGGGAAAATAATTGTCAGAGATGAAGTAAATCAAAGCAAGGAGAGATGGGGATGAAGATGAGTGGCTTTTTTATGGGAGGAAGGTGATTTGAAACAGCAGAGGCCTTGGAAAGGGACAATGTGGAAGGGGAGTCTCAACATAGTTGAAGACTTTGAAAGACTTTTTAGGCAGGAAGGACTGGGAAATTTAAGGCTTGGGACAGAAGGGATTGAGTATGGTGTGAGGAAAAAGGTAGGGTTACCAGTCTAGGGAATATTATTTTCTGTGTTCTGTTGTCAGAGAAGAGGCACACACAGAGAGAACTGTCTCCTTGTCCGAAAAACAGCCCTTCCCTTTTTCTCTGTAGAAGTCAAAATAGCCCTATTTTGGACAGAATAACCCAGAGATTACCTTTAATGTCAGAATGACGTGAATTCTAACTGATCTGTGGAATAATTATGCCATATGAAAATTCTCTACATGACAGACAGTTTGCGAGACTGAAACATAGTGTTTCTAAACTTGTTTCACACAGAAAGTGTCCCCAATAAATCTCAGTTTTAAACCAGACACTCCTCCACACAATGACATGCATTAATTTAATCTTTGTTATTTTGTTAAATATCTCTTCTCTGTAGGAAACTGATCCCAAATTCTTCTGTCAGATCCCAGATCCTTCAGTAGACGGTCAGATAATCCTACTCTCCATATGCTGTGAGTACTGAATTTGCATTAGTTTATGTCATCACAGTTTTGTTCTGCCTTTCTTTCTGGATAGGCCAACACTGAGCTCTCTTGAAAGCCTGTCTGTAATACATGGTTGTTTACAATCCATTTGATAACAGAAGTCACAGCCACAGCACATATTTGGGTTGATTGATAATCCTTTGTCAATGATGGATGAAGATCAGGTGTAATTTCTGATTCTTTTGGATGTGTCAGCTGCCTCCAGTACTGTTGACCATGAACTGACCTGCACTCTGGCAGTCTGGAAGCAAGGACAAATGAGATGAGTTGTGGAGCTCAGTTATGTGCAACTTTGAGCCCTGAAGCATGTTGGCAGTGGGTTGAGGCAGGGATCATTACTAATATCTCTTCTGTGTTAAAAGAAACTCAGATTATTCTTCATTTCACAGCATTTTTATTAATATGTTTACCTATTAACATTTTGATAATGCAGCTTTGGCACTTCTATAAGTTTCTGCTTGCTTGCCACATAAATTTTTTAAAAATCCTGTAAGTTTATACAAAATATTTTCTACAAATATTTTCCCCCACAGTCTTTTGCCTTTAGCTCATAGTTCCTCCAACTGCCTCAAAAATAGATTAAAAAAGTCTCCATACAGCAAGCTCTGAAATGCCACCCACCTCCCCCCTCAACAAGCAGCCAGACTAGTCACTGTTGGACCTGGGGGTATAGAACAGGTTTTATAACCAAAGATGGAGGCAATTCTGCTAGATAGCTCCTCTTGTCCTTTTTAGCTCCATTGCCAGTATCTCTCCTGCCCTCAATGAGATGTTGCAGCTTGTGTGTTTCTTCCATTCAATCAGCTCCGGGGCTCTCTTCCATACTATGTATCCAAGTTAAATTGTGAGGGAGGAGAGAAGGATTGCCTGTGCTTTTCTGCCTCCACTTCTCCATGTGGCAGCTAAAGTTGCCTCTAAGTTGCAGACCAACAGTCTGAAGTCCACCTGGAAAGAGCTGAGAACTGCTCCAGTATGGATTCAAGCACTGCCTGTGTGTACAGCTCCTCTTGGGAAATCTGCATGAGCCATTGGACAGGGCCACCATGTGGTCCCATCATCAAGGCACACCTTGAGAATTTTGCATCCAAAGGAGGAAAAAGCATGGACAACACTGATAACCGAGTCCAAAGGGAACCAGCTTCTTGATGGTGAGGCGTATTATGCCATGTTAGGTCAGCTGTGGGAGGAGCCCATGTTTAAACTGCTTGTCAGGTGCAAATATGAGATAAAAAGACACAAACTTCTTTACCTTGCATTTACTGGAATCCCAGATGCAATTAGTCAGAGAGGTAGGTAATTGGGTGGAGAGATAATGATTAATAGCAAAATCAGATCAGTGTACCACAGACATTCTGAGTAAGCACTATGAGGACAGAAAATTTTGCATTTTACAAAGGGGCTCAGTAGTGAGATTTTCCTTTTCTTTTAAAGATTCAGTTACATGTCAGCATAGCTTTACGGTTAGACATGGCCTGTGAAATCCTACTACAGTGAGAGGCAGTTAAATCTATGCCCTCTACCAAAAGAAATAAGAAATTATCTCATGGCTTCCATACATTATATTAATTTCTCTAGTTATTTCCTGAAGAGGGAAAAAATAAGGTGGTAGATTACACAATCCAGACATTTGTCCACTTGATGCTGCTTTTTTTGGCCCCTCTTTAGCTAGAAAGACGTGAGCATTGGGAAGCAAATAGATTCCCCTGAGGACTCTGAACTAGTGCCATGCCACAGCCAACAGCTTCAGCCATTTGGAAAAAGTGCAGTGTTGTGTCTTCCAAAAACTGTTCCCAGGGCTTCAAAATATTTGATTATTAAACCAGTTGTTTACTGTATGGTGGCAGTTATGCTCAGTCCAGACTCGTTGCTTTATTATGCACTGGTTCAATCTGTTTGTACAACACTTTGCATGTGGTGATAAAGCCAGCAAAACATTGTGTAGTTCTACTCACGAAACTATGAAAGTCTGTTTTGCTCTTTCCAGAATACTGAGCATAGATGTATTTCAACTGCCTTCAAGTTTTATAAGAAATAAAATTACTATGTGTTCATTAATTACTCTTAGATTGGTCTGTTATATCAAAATCACCTCAAATCTGCCCAGTCATTTTATAATGCTCAGCCTTTGTTCATCATCATCCCTAGCCATCTTCTCCACCAGCTTAGTCAGCACCTCTATGTTTTTTCTGAAAGACATCTACCCAAGGTGCCAGAGGCAGGTGCGGGAGACAGACACAGCTGCACAGGATCGTTTTAACATCGATGTTAAACATCGATTGTTTTAACATCCATGCTGTGTTTCCAATTGTAAAGTGTTTCCAAAATTTGTTTTCCTTAGTGAAATGAAAACAACAAAAAGAGTTAATCTGTTTGTATAACTTTTTGTGTAACTTTTACTCACAATTTTCGTTGTAAGTCTTTAGTTGACTATGTTCCTTCAGTTTAGTTTTATTTTTCATTATTCTATAATCCTCTGTGGCTTGAGACAACAGGGATTGAGTTTCATTTACGTAGACAAGTTATACAAGGAACATTACCACAGCAACTAAAATCCTGATTTATAAGACAATACATAGCTCTCTCCTCTATTCAAACAGGATTTACAGGTATTTTGCTAATCATGCATCCATAGTTCCTTTGATGTCCAAAGTGCTGCCTATATTAATAATTGTACTGTCACCTTGACTGATGCAAATTCAACTGCCTGTTTTATGTCACTTGGAGGGTTGGCTTTTCAATTTCAGATTTTCTGGTTCTCATCTTCCTTTGCCCTGAGCCAAAACACTGCCCTAGAAATGATTACATTACATTTAGTATTTCCTGAAAACCACTCAGTGTGGCAAGGCCAGTATGACTGTTCCCTTATTTCCTTCTCTAAGTAACAGCCAGGTAGTACTCTTTCCCTGAGAAAGGATTTTTTCAATCATAATAGAATAATCTTGTTATGGGACATGTTTTAATTACCTTTTCCTGGATTTTTTATGTCTGAAGTATGGTATTCCATGTTACTATCCCACCATGCAAGAAAAAAGCCCCTCCAAAACACAAGGCAAGCCTGGAATGAAAGGTTGAATCCGTGCTCAATTTTAGATTTTCTGTCATGCAGGTTAGTCCACATGGTCTCTGTCTTATGTCTTGAAATTCAAAACTGTGAATAATATCCCCCCTACTTGGCAGACCTTTGTCAGGCCAGGCTATGAAATGTTCAACTACCCTTCCCTAGTGTACTTGGCAAGGGTAGGAGTGATATCAGTTTCTGTGCTGAGAGCTTGTATAGAGCTTCCCTATCACAGCAGAAAAATTAGCCCACACCATCTTGACTAAGCTGTGTGCAAGTGCAGGAGGTGTTGGATAGTTTGGGTGGTGTTTCTTGTTTAAGCACTTGTCATATCCTCCAGGGACTAGCTGGTGAACAGACTGCTGTAGCAGTAGCAGTAATATGTCCTGAATAAGGAAACCTGCTAGGGACATTAAAAAATACTCTTGTCTCATCAGTACCAAATAAATTTTCAAATAAAGATTGCATTTTTGCCACATTTATGTGAATCTTCCTTCCCTCCTATTTTTGACCCTCAAAGACAAAGTCACAAAGACCTTGCCTTATTCACTGGAATGTGAAATTCTAAAAATTTGCTGGATGGAACCTTTACAAAACTTCCTTCTAGTTTGAGGCACTTCCCATTTAAAAAGTAGGAAGTTTACAAAAGAAAACTACTCTGTAAAGTTTGGAAAAAAAATACCTCTGTTGTAAATATATGCATTTGAAATACGAGCAGAACACAGGTGACAGCAAACACATGATATACTTCCAGTTAGTTTGTGAGGCTGCATCAGCTGAGAGCATGCAGGATAGCTAAGAGCAAGTAAAATGGGCTTGTGGGATAGGGGCCCTGTCCTTCAATTCATAGAAAATTGCATTTTCTGCATCTATAGGAAAACAAGAGACTGCGCCACCCGTGATCTCCTTTATCATTATAAGAGCACCTGTTGCAGTTTGATATAAATGATATAAATGTGAGCATGAACCTCATCAAGTCCAGGCTGATCTCATGCAGGATGATGAGCATAAGCTAAGAAACAGTAAAGGGAGTGCCAGGCATCCACAGACCTGCAGTGTACACAGGTCAGGGCACTGTGTCAGTCCCGCCTTGATTGTACTGTCCACCTGCCTTTGTGCTGGTGCCATGTAGCAATGAAAACCTGATTCCTGGAACACGAGTCCTGGGTGCACTGCCACGTGGAGAGAGAGCTTTTCTGCTCTTTATGGGAAAGTGTTTATCTGTAGTCTGATTCCTGATGACCAGCACAGTCAAGGTTTCTTTCTGGTATCAGAATAGTAACACAGGTTGATGAAACCTGGATGAACATTTTCTGTGGATCAGCTGTATCTATTTGAAAATAGAGGCTAGATCTGTCTTCAAAAATTGTGGAAATGGAGACATCTTGTTAAAAGTAAAGCTTTTTAATAGGGACTCGGTCTGACTTTTATTTCCACTTTTTTTTTTTTCTGTTTTAGAATTTACAATCCCTTCTTGGTCTTCCTATGCAGCAAAAATAGCTGAAATAAAATAGAAACAGCAATACAGAGCCTAATAAATTCAATTGAAGGTATGGTTTGGTTTCATCAGAAAATAACTACAGAAAATAATTGTAAAAATAGACTAAGGTGACTGTCAAGGTTAAGAGTATAATAATATAATGCAAATATTTTGTGTTTGCTTGTTCATTCGTTGTTAACTAACACATCTGTAATCCTCTGTTTGCTGATAATTTAGGCTATGGTCATGTGAATTCACTAAAAACACTGGACTTAGTTAGAGAACCTTCTAATGTCCAACAACATGGTATTTCCAAGAACAGATTAGTGTCTCTGTTAATTTACTGTCAGTCCACCTGGAAGAGGCCAGTTGCTGATTAAACACACACTGAGGACTAATCAATAAAGAGCCATATCTTTGATCTATTTGGTGCTGTTTCTGACTGCATAAAGTAATTCTCTTAATGAAACGTGGCTCTCTTGCTTTTTCAGTGTAAAATCTCGTGTTTCAAAATTTTTGCTTATTTAAACCCTTATAAAATAGTAACAAGAAGTGGCTTTTGTTTACTTGTTTCAAACAGTGCAACAGCAGCTTGCTCATGTTGCTCTAAACTGGTTTAGAGGTTTTTACATGTGACCCAGAAGTCATGTTTTGATCTTTGTCAATAGCAAATGGGAGGATTTCCTAAAGATGCAGTTTACATCTATTTTGTAATGTTAAATAGGTCAAGTGTAGTGCCCCAATGTCACAAGATACAATTGCTGAATTCTCTAGGGATGAATCCTGGCTTAGCTACGACCAGCACTAGGTATCTGTGTTCTGTCAGTCTGCTTTGACCTTGCCTCACAGATGTGTATTTTATTTTCTTGCAGTGCGATCTAACATGTCTGTTCACTAGCACTGAACACCTGCTACTCTTAGCTATCTCTGTGGTTCTTCAAGAGACTACTCACACTGCACAAGGTGCTGCCTCCCTGACAAGTATCTCACTTGCCTCTTCTAAGTTCTTTGCAAATACCAGTTGAAACAAATGAATCCTTCACTGGCTTTAAGCTATCTGCTGCAAAGGATGCTATTGTTTCCCAGACAATATCTGCCATAGCAAGCTGAAATGACACTGAATTTAGGTATGGAAGCAGAAATTCACTTTTCCTTGCCAGGTATAATTTTATTGTGTTTTGACAGACTTTATAGACTTGCTAATCCCTTCCTTCTGGTGTTCCTGCCATTTGGGATCAGCCAAACTGTTCTCCAGTAAAAATAAAAATTATAACACTGCTGTTCTATACTTCTCTCTGTTCTCCCCTCCTGCCCAGCACATGCTGTAGATGTGAAGAGTTTCTACAGATGGCTTATGTGAATTAAGGCTGTACCAACCTCTCTTACACCCTTCAGATCTATTCTCTGGCTCACCTAGCTCATCACTCTGGCTGGGGTGTACCAGAACTCCTTGGTGGCTTTTCTTGGTGGCCCACCAAAGAAAAATCAACCATGTGTAGGTGCAGGAGGGAGAACGGGACAGACAGAAGCTGATTCCTGCTTTAACTCCTGCCAATATATTTTTCCTAGTGGCTCTCACCTATGACATGATGCTGGAGGAGTTCTCAGGAAATGCAGAGAAGGTATCTTCCCCTCTGCTCTCTCTCAGAGGATAGGTAACCATGCTTTAGCAAGAAGGACATGGAGCAGTTTTGATCTCTCATGTGCTTGCTGGCATTACAAGACCTCTCTGCTATCCGGGGAGGTTGCTCCTGAGAGATGTCACCCTTAGTGAGTCATGAAAGGTGCACAAGCTAAATTGATGGGGCACAGAGTGCTGTGGGGAGGACAGGGAGACAGAAGCAAAATCCTCAGGTTGATCAATCAGCTGGGAGAGAAGCTGACCTCTCAGCAGCTGGGATGCTAATTAAAATGCTCATTTGACTTTTAAAACACAGCTCAGGATAGGATCTACATGCTGCTATGAGGTTTTGATTGGTACCTCACTTCTGAAGTTGAGACTGAATCTTGCAATGCCCAGGTGGTTTTTCCAGTCTTTCTTAGAGTAGGCCACCATTCTAGAATTGCTCATCAATTCACTAAGTATTGAACACTTGGCATACATCTTCTAGTGCATGTGTTCTTTGTGCCTCTTTATGAGTTTTTATATTTTCATCCTAGTTGTCATCAGCTCTCTTCTTATGAAGGCAAATTAAATAAATCAGAATAGAAGGACAGAATGAATGGGATGATAGCAGCAGAGCAGAGTTGTTAGTAAGCACTAAATTCTTTATGGCAAAACTACAAAATGGTGAGTGAGGTAGCAACAAGATTTTTGGTACACAAAAACACAGTGACTGTGTTTTACAGTATAACAAAGCATTACTGTGTTATTACAGAACTTGGGCAACAGGTCCCCAGACCAAAACTCTCCTGGGCATCCACAGGAGTAGCTTCTGGGCACAGATCCACGGGAACTTTGTGTTCTGATTTGAATGTCATAACTGATTTTAGGTTTTTCTGGGGTCATCTGGTACTTGTGAGTAAGCCTTGCAAAATTTAGTCACTGAAAATCTGTCAAAATAGAGTTGGGATCTCAGACTTTCACCAGCAGGGACAAATCTTACACCAACCCTTTCTAATTAGTAAATGAAAAATCTTCTTTGGTACCCTTTAAGTTTTCCTCTTGTGTTTCTATTGACAGGATTGAATTCATTTCATAACCATCAATGGTGGCAAACCAGGTCCCCAAAACTACTAGGAACTTAAAGATGCACTTATCCTAAGAAGAAAAAAGGTGGGAAATTCTATCCTCCTGAATTAATCTGAGTAATAAGAAATCAAAGGTGTATCCTACCCAAAAAAAAAAAAAAAAAAAGAAAATATACAGTATTTTCACTGGATCTCTGGTCAACAAATAAAGATAAAACTGACATAATTAATTGTACAAAGCTGATCATACTCCATATGCTTACAAAGTCAGATGTAATAAAAGGGGCCCAAGTTGTTATGCATTTGTATTGGAAAAAAAAGAGTTTTACATTGAAATCAGGAAGAAAACCTGCAAAACATAGAGAAGAGTAACAAGAATAAGGTGACAACTTCAACTGAAGCATTTCTAAGGAATGACAGTAAGCACCTTGGGCCCTACATATCTACAGTGCTGAAAAGATCAAACTGAGCATCAAATGTACTATAACACTACCTCTTTCCTGTGAATGTAATTGGTATTTTTGCAATTATGAAAATTCCTGATATCATTCTTATTTTGTGAATAATACATATTCAAAAAATGAATACTTTTCATTTTTGATTTGTGTTAGCCATAACTCTAAGAGTTATACTTATCTCCAAATTGATCCAACACGTGCCCAAAGATTGGAGACATTTTAATTCTGAAAAATTTAAAGGACATCTGTCTGAATAATTTTCCTAACAATTAGTTAGGAATTAATTTTATTTTCCTAACAATTAGTTGCTGGGAAATGAACCTCCATCAAAGGCAGAACAATAATCTGCTTGCCCTTTGTGATGTGGACAACACATTTAGCTCCTTGTATTTGAAATAATGCCACCACAGTAAACAATTATTTACTTGTTTATAAGTCACTGCTTGAAGTATATTTTTGGATATAGAAGCAAAAAGGAAAGAAAAATACAAAAGGAAAGTTGTTAATACCTTTTACAGATTATTTTTAATTTTCACTTTCTTCATGTTATACCTCTTCTCCTTTGGTTGTTGACCTTGTGAATATCTGATGCAAACACCTATTCTTTATGGTAGATTCTGATTATATCTTACAGACTGTCACATGGTTTTATAGATGAGCACTTCTGACAAAATACAAACATTTCTGAGCTTTTTAAAGAATTATTTAATAAGACTAGGCAGACCTTTCATAGCTACATTGAGATACTCCTTGCTCTCAATATGTTCTACTATTTGCCTATGAACAGTCATTCAACCACAGAAGGAAAGAGACCAAAAGGTCACCTCAAATTTACCTTCACCTATGACTCACATACTGAGCGAATCAGAATATAAGTGTGTTTGAGACCACTCTCCTGCTGAATGAACTGTTGTTCTGGGTACCGATTATTTCTCTTGCATAGAAAATAACCCCTTGAAAGAGTGACATTGAAATCATGTTTTCCTATTAGGATCTGCAACAAAGTCAATAGCTGTCAAGGGGTCTAAGGTATCAGTATTGATTTCTGCAAGTTCTGGTTCTACTGAGATCAACAGAAAAAATCACATTGGTCTCAATGAGGCCAAGATTTCATTGCTTATCTTTCCTTATTAATAACAAGAGTAAATTTCAGACAGTGAACAAGTGAACAAGTATAGGAGCTGAGATTGCAAATATTAAGAGGTTATTAGTCCTTTTCACCCTTAGAGATATTAATGATCCCCGGCATTAGTTCTCAAAGAACCCATTTTCTATCCTTGCATTCTTTTCCAGAATTAAGTTCAAATTTCCATGGGAAATATAAAAGGGATCAAGACTTATCTATATAACAATTTATAAGGCCTTCATTCACCAACAGCAGTTTCTTTTTTGGCTCTCAGATATTAACATATCTGAATGCCTTGAAAATGCTAATGAATTTATGCTATAACCTCCTGGAGAATTAGAGGGGAAATATTATCTCTATTTTACAGCTGGAGAGTGGGTACTGAGAGACATTGTGATGTGCCTGACATCTCTCACTGGATTTTTCAAACTCTGCATTTAAACCACAACACTTTCTTAGCTTCTGATTATCTTTGCTTTGGGAATTCTAGCTTACTTAAATTCTGCTCTCTTGAACACTTTTCTCTAGGCCATATCCATGTAAAACTGATTCTTAACCTCAACAAATATCTGGAGAACCCCTTGTCCAGAAGAAAGCCAATTTCCCCTGGCTACTGTAACTTGTGAGACAATAAAAAGAGAGACAAAAACAGACTCTGAAGGATCTCAGAACTTCTTTGAAAACATAATAAATGCATACAGACTCAGACTTAAGATTTCGTCATCTTAGTTTTGCCTGCAATAGGGTTACTAGTAGTTCTTCAAAGTGAAGTTATATTGTTTGCACTACTGAAGTTATTGGTATTTTGCCCCCTTTTTTTTTTTTGTCTCTGTAGCTCTCAATTAATTGTGAGGGAGTTTTGGAACACTTTTATGTATAGCTCATTTTATGAGGGCTGGATTACATTGTCATAATGCCTTTCACTTTGCAATGAATCTACACACTTCATAAATCTGTCTTGATTTAAAAACTTAAGAATGCAGCTGGATGTTTTGTCTGCATTCTGTTTAGCAAGGAGGACAGGGCCAACCAGGTTTGCTGTGCTGCTGCAAGGAGTAATCGCTATTATGTGGTACCCCATTCTGCTGCGATAAGAGCACTTCCAGATCCCAGCTGTTTTGCTAAGGGGTATCTGAGTGTGCTATACTTATGCATAAGTATAATTTAATAAATGTTTTACTTGTTTTCTAATTACCTGTATCAAGCTAAGTTGTTTTTGTTTTTTTTTAACTAGATATTTAATCTTTCCCTAGGATCTACTTTGCATAAACCTAGAATTCAGTTAAGCCTTTTTATATGTGTTTATACAAAGGTTGTTTAATCTATATGACAGAACACATGAGTTTTGAGACCTCTGTAATCACAGAATCACAGAATCACTAGTTTGGAAGAGACCTTCAAGATCATTGAGTCCAACCTGTGCCCTAACTCCTCAACTAAACCATGGCACCAAGTGCCACATCCAGTCTCTTTTTAAACACATCCAGGGATGGTGATTCTACTACCTCCCCGGGCAGGCCACTCCAATACTTTACCATCCTTTCCATGGAAAACTTAATACCTTTTACTGGTTGTAAATACAATACAGAAAGCTACATCCTAAAAGAACAGCACACCTTCTCCCTGGATACACTGAAAGCCAGGATGCTCATGAAGTGTTCTCCCGGCCTTAAAAAGTGAGAGACAGAGTGAAAATGAAGCAAGAGGAATGAAGTTATTGGAAAGTTTCTTCATTCAGAAAGGATCAATACACACTGCTGTGGACTCCTTTCCACCACTCTTGGCTTGGAGAACTATAGAGTGGAAACTTTGGATTCTGCCTTACGGAAGAAGACTGAGGAAAAAACTATGCAGCAGAAGTCTTCTTCCCATAAAATCGCTGCTGTAAATAATATATGTATCTCATTTTCCTTTTACTTTTACCCATTTCACATTATAGAAGTACTACTGACTCATTGAATCTGTCACCGACTTCTGTAGGAATAAGGAAAGTTAGAGCTGGGTTGATTATATTTTAGTATGAAACAGTCTGTCAGTGATAAGTCTGAAGGACAGAGTGAACTTATTCTGTGGTTTTCCTGGTTTATTCAATATAAAGAATCTAGGATATCTAGAAACTGGAAAATTCTGGGCACCACCAGTGTTGACTGGCACAATGCAATTTCTGCCTTTCAGCAACCTGAACTGTCTTCAAAATAGGCCCTGCTTTGAGAAGGTGTTTGGATCAAAAGGTTTCCAGGTGTTCCTTCTAAACTGAATTGTCTGTTGATTTTGTGTTCCTACTCACTGCTCTCTGTAAAGCTCTAACTCTACAGAGCCATGTCTGTGGCAGTCCACATGCCCACGTTTCCCAGTGCTTCCAATTCCAGAACTAAGTGCAGCGTCAGTTTCCAGCTCAGGCTCTGCACTAGTCTTGCTGTACACTTGTTAATGCACCCTGAGCAACACGGTATTGACACTGTCACCTTCTTTAGCTCCCAGCAGCCTTTCCCACTTTAACACAAATCCTTGAAGTCTGATACAAAACATAACCATGGAACCATAGAATCTGTAGGTTGAAGGGACCCACAAGAATCACAAGTCCAACTCCTGTTAATAAACGAATAAACCAAAGCTCACCTGTACTTACTAAGTCTGGAGATCATTGGTTCTCTGCATGTTGCTTTCTTACGGACTCCTGGTTCTGGGAAAGGATGTCAACTCTGCCCATCCTTCACTAAGCCAAGTAAAGCTCTGGACAGATTATTAGTTCAGACAGGTAATGATATGAAAACCATAACACTAATACCAGATCCAAGACAGCTGAAAAAGCAGCACAGTTGTGTTTTCATGGTGCTGAATCAGCCAATGTCCACTGTACAGCTAATCTACCCAAGGAGGTGCCTGTACATTACAAAGAGGTGGAGGTGTCATGTGCATGCTGTTCACTGACATTTCCAAGATTTGCAACTCCACTGGCAGTCACTGAATGAAAATGAAGTAATTTGGTTTAATAATGCAGATGTCAAAATATTAAACAGTCAGGACAATTATACTGGGAAACGGTCATCATCAATTTTATTTATTTTTCTTATTTTGGAATTGTTTGAATGGTATATTTCTCATTGGGGTGAAAAATGATAAACAGAGGAACTGAGCTGAAGCTAAATCACTCATAAATCCATCTCTCAGTAAGGTGACATGTCATTAATTCAGACACTGGAACAAGTAAGATCATTAAATATTATGACACATTTCATCCAATTCCTCCACAAAACAATTTTCTTTATGTTCTTTTTGTAAAGGAAATTAGTACCAGTCAATTAAACATGGACATGCATAATTCTAATGATGTATTTTGCCAATATTATAAAAACAGTATGTTTGGTGCCTTAGCTAGCATGTATCTAAAGTGTGACAGAAATATTTGGATTCACCTTTATAATAACCCATTTTTCAACATAAGAATAACCCATGGCCTATTTCTGTCATATATGACTCAGGGGGCCTATTGCCCTAAAAGTGATGAAGAAGCCTGGGTAATACAGCGTGAAAGGAGGGCAGGTAAGCCAGAGGAAGCAAATGACACCATTCCACCGAGGGCTGGACCTGGCTGCAACCACTTTTGATTCTCCTAAATGCAGTGAGATCATCATGATGATATTTCTTGGGAATTGACACTGATTTGAAATTATTTGATCTGATGCCAATGAAGATATGCAGAGCGATTCAAGCTATCATTGCTTTCATCATATATAGAATCCTGTCTGGTTCTTGAACTTGGTGGAGGGTAGAATTAGGGAGCAAATAATTGAAAATGTAAGAAGAAAGAGGTAATGCTACAGAATTCTTAACATAAATAATGTAAAAAAATAATGTTGGTGTCATATTTCTATGATCAATGTTTTAGGTGTTGATAAGTACTAATAATGTTATTACTAAACCTGAAGAGAAGACCTGTTTTTCTTTGACCACTAGATAGCCCAGATATTTCTAATGAGTATTGTGCTTTGTTACATTATTATTACTTGAGAAGAGTGTGAACATATCTATTTATTCATTTATCTACTTGGACAGCTTACTAACTGCTCTACATAATTTCTCCCTTACTGTTTGAGAAATCATGGGAACTGTCCTAAATCAAATAAATTCTTTAACTGAGAAATTTTTCATGTGCTTTTGTGAGGATTTATGGGATCTATCTAGGTGAAAATGAACTTTTTCTGTAACCATTCAGAGAATTGGGCTATGAATTACAAGTAAACCAGTGTGCCAGTTGAAGAACAGATTTGATCTAGTCTGCAATTATCCATACAATTTAACTGTTAATAACAGAAGGGAATAAGCCCCATATTAGAGTTTTGGCATACTTACACTATCTAGGTTAATACCCAGAAGCCTTTCATAGGGTAGCACCGGCCAAAGACCATTCCCTTCATGGGTGAGGTCACACAGTTTAGGGTGGTAAGGGTTCCTGGCTGTACACCATGGCCTGGACTGCCTTATTTGCTCTCAGCCTGGTAACCAAAAGCTCACAGTGCATGTCTGGGCAGTGCACTGACTCTCAGCCATGCTGCTGAGTCAGAAGGTCAGATTGGAATCTGCAAGGGTTAAACAGCAAGGTTCTTCAGCCACACCTGAAGGCGAGTCAGGCAGGAGATATTTGCAATTAAAAAAAAGCAAATGGGCTTGCTTGTAATCAATCATAGATGTTTCTGACTCATTTGGCCACTCTCCTGTACCAGCTCAATACTGGATTTTATTACTTATAATGGCCATGGGATGGGATTGCATGAGCAAACAATCCTTGTTCCAGGCACAATGGTGCAACCTCTTTCTATGGACAACTCCCAGAAACTAGAAAGAGAGCTAGGAAAAGTCCTTAGCTCCTGAAAATGTTTTTAGCTCTTGACCTGATCTTCTGATCCTGATCTTTGATATTATAAAAGCACAAAATGATTTGGGTTGGAAGGGACCTCAAAATCATCTAGTTCCAACTCCGCTTCCACGAAGAACACTTTCCACTACACCAAGTGCTCAGAGCCCTATACAACCTGCCCCGAACACCTCCAGGGATAGGGAGTCCACACCCTCTCAGGGCAACCCAGTCCAGTGTGATCAAGTGTTGGTGTAGGAATCACATCCCTGGGGGTATTTAAAAGATGTGTAGATGTGGCACTTAGGGACAGTGTTGAGTGCTGGACTTTACAGTGCAGGGTTAATGGCTGGGACTCAGTATTATTAGAGGTCCTTTCTGACCTAAACAATTCTGTGATAATTCTGCTCTGAGTGGAATTTCCAATGCAACAGCTCTCTGGCAGCTCTTTAGTTCCCAGGGGAAGAAGATATCTACTGCTTCCCTGTCTAAGCCCAGGGCTAACAGCAATGTTGTATTTTCTCTCCATTCTGCTCAAAAGAGTATTTTAAGTTAGGGGCCCCTTTTTGTTTCCACATGTAAGTCTAAAAAGAGTCCACAATAACCAGTGTAAGTTTTTCATGTTATTAGAGTCTGCACACAGTAAAAGAGAGAGAGAAGAAAAGAAGAAAGAAAGGGAAGCAAACAGGACATTGATTACACTCATTGCAAAACTTAACAAGAAAAATTGTCCTCACTTCACTCATATGAGAAAATAAGTGCTCTGACACCCACAATCACCCTCTTATAGACTTTCTTTCTATTTTCCTAATGCTGTTAGAGACTTCTGTGTGTAGCCAGTCATCCTTGCTGTAAATTTCTTTAAATTGTAATTGGGCAGTCTTTCAGACTCTGAGGGACCCCTTTGCCAGAGGAACTCCTGGGGACATAGCCCCTACATATCCCCTATTTCTTGAAATTGAGGACTGGTAAATTAATAGAGAACTGACTACCAATATGATTTTTTTTTGTTTGTAGCAGAAATCTTGTTTTACTATTTTTAAGGAACCCCATTATGAAATATGAATAATTGTACCTTCATTTTATTGTAATTAATTTTCTGTCAAAAAAGGCTCCACATTTAAGAAGGTCACAGTCTGTGTTTGTGTGTATGACACTGAGAATTTTAACCTTAGCCTCTTCACCTGCTACGCACCTTCTTAAGGATCACAAACATAAGCACAATTTGAAACAATTTCCCAAAATCAGCTTAATTTTTCACTCTCTCTGTGTATGTGTCTCTTAGGCACATGCCAAAGCTTCATGCACACCAGGCTGAAAGGATGGGTCAAAGCCTGTTTTGTTGACGAGCAGAGCTGGCCTCGGTCACTCCTCTTCTGCTGGCCGCCAGCGTGGCCTGCAGTATGCCAGCCAGCCAGCCAGGCAGCCTTCAGGAGTCCTTGGGCTTTTGAGCAGGTGTAGAGAGGAGAGTGGCAGGGCTGAGATGAAGGAATGGGACCTGTCTGTTTTGGAGAGCAGTGGTAGTACTTCCAGCTATCCCTTGGATAGCAGAAGAGTTGTATCTAAAGTGTGTTTTGTTTTGTAGCCCACTCCCTAAGTTCAGGCCCCGTCCTCCCCATGTCAGGGACTTGATGTTTGTCAGGGAAAGCAGTGTTAGCCCCAAGTTGTCATAGCCAAATCCAGCCACCTGCTTCACTGTGCTGACCAGGGCAGGACAGTGAGGTTTGCACCCATGGACAGGGCTAGCCACTGTGCCAAATGCCCTCAGATGGCTGGAAAACTGCTGGCTTTGAGCTTTTCCTCTCCTTTTGGTGGGGTATCATTGTCCATGGGTAATGTCTGATCTCTGTGGTACTGTAACCTTCTCTCTTGGGCTAAGTTTTGGCCTCTGGGTTGACAAATCATGACTGATTTTGATCTCTTTTATGACAGCAAAGTTGCATCAGCTCACCTCTGCTGTCTTCTTGCACTATGCTAGGGAAAAGTTCAGCAAGAGCTGGCACTATCTTTCCAGCCTAGGTTTGAACCTTATTTTAAATACAAATATTTCTCCTTTTCAGCGTGGTCAGGAAAGATAGGGTCATCTTTATACCTGATATCTCAAGCAAAGCAGTGGGTAAATATCAAAGATGTTAAGGCAATGCAAACATAACCCTTTTATGTTTGCGGGCAGCACTAATGACACTAGGTGAAATTTATCCTCTTATCAAAGGTCAACACAAACCTGGGAACTACTTCAAAGGTGCATTGATCCTATAACTGGCTCCTGGCACTGAGCTGGGTTTCACCAAACTCTAAAATGTATGTGAACTGACAGGTTTTATATATCTGTGTAAAAAATGATAGTGTGTTCTGATACAGACATGCTTAGCAATCCACAGGAGCTGTCTTGATTTTGCTAGGACAGTGTATATTTCTTTTGTCTTGTGTTCACATATTTTGGACAATATTTGTGAGCCAGCTGTCCTATCCTCCCACTTAATCAGTTAAAACATCCATATACTTTGCAAATACACAATGTCTGCTCCAGCTTTTTGTTTACCAAGAAGAAGCTGACAGTCCAGTGACTGAGTGTTTAGTACTGCACGTACTGTTTGGTCTGAAGAGGAAAGCAAAAGTTAAAGACATTCTTTCAGGTCTTAGTGAATAATAATAATAACTATACAATGTTTCCTACAATGTTCAGCCATTGCTCCAAGATGCCAAAAAGATCTTGTAGGCAGGGAAAATGTGAAAGTCAAGGGAGAGGGCAGTAAAGTCAATGTAAGAGCAAGTATAATAGTGGTGCTTTTTGTTAGTTGTCATACACATAAATGTGTTGCTGCAGAGGAGGCATGGAATTTTTGTGCGTGTTGCAATTATGGTCATGCTGGGTGTGAACATATTAATTGTAAATACTTTAGGAGAAGATACAGCATCTGCACTTGGAGTTCTTTTTCTTTCTTTTGTGTTTTCTTTCTGTGGCTGTATCTGAGCAGGGTGTGCCAATATTTGCACTCTGAGGAACAGCATCAGAATGCCTGGTATTCACATCTATGAGCAAAAATAATGACAACACTTCGGCTAATTCACAGTGGCTTCATGTGCATTAGTCACTGGTCCCTGTGTGCTCTAATTATGGAGTGCCTTAACATTGCAAATACAGGACATAAAGCAAAGCCTTTACAAAAGTTTTTTTGTATCACTTTTTTACTTGATAGGCTAATGGACAAGATGTTTTAAATACAGATCCGTGCTTGAAGTTCTCTTTTTCTTGAAATGTGACTGTGGCAGTTAATATGATAACTGTAGTATCAGATGAGATGGATTAGGAGGTCCTTTAGTACCTAAGCAGGTACCTAAGTAGATGCTTAGGATAGGTGAACCTACCTGATAGTGTGCTCTCCCTTTAGTTCTGAGAAAATCAGACTTTTTTTTTTGATTCACAGGAGTAAGACATAAAGAGTCTTTTCATAGTTGAGGTGTATTTTTTTAACCTGAATTTCTCTAAATATATAACCAAGGGCAGCTAAATCCCATGTGCTGTGGCTCACTGTACAAATTATAATTTATTAAACTGTTATATTCATGAGATTATGTCAGAATTCCCTTGTTCTGTCATGTACATGATTGCTTTGGGGGCTCCAGGTCAAAGTCGGATTGTGTCAAGCATAATTATTTTCTGAATATATTCACACCCCCTGTAAAAGCCTATGTTTGTTCAGTTTTGCCTTATTTAAGAGTGGACTCATTAGTTTACAACCTTTGAAGAGGCTTTCTAAGCTTCAACTGAATGACTAAAATCTGTAAGTAACACAGATTCTCTGAAGATGGTATTATGACATAAAACACATGGGATAAAAATTCTGTATTTCCATAAAAAATTCAAGACATAATGCTTTTTTTGCACATAGATGCAGCTATCTGTATGTGTTGGGGCCCATGGTGGTAAATACACACTAATGCACATTAACTTGCTCTTCTGAATTAGTGATTTTATACCTATAGAATAAACTAATAATCCCCCACTGTATAATAAATTTGAAGCTTATAAAATGTGACAGCTAGTGATGTTCTCCACCAGTAGACTGGAATGGTTTGTCCCAATATTGTGAGCACTATTTGGGTGGCAGGTTTACATAGTGAAAATATTAATAGCATCGCTGAAGATGTAATACTACAATGAGTGTGACAGGTGGAAACACTGTGTCTATAAGTGGAAGACCAGGGCTCACAGCCCAACAGAGCTGAATTGTGGTAAACTAATATGTTGTCACCCATCCATTGAAACAACATAAATGACCTTGTGTTTGTTTCAGCTCTGGGAAAAGTAATTTAATGTCAAGCTCTTTGACTGATGTGTTGTCCACCAATTGTAGAAATCCTATTTCACTCTGAAATTCTAATAATTATTTCTCTATTATCACAGTAAGCTTGAGTTAATAACTATATAGAATCACAGAATTGTTAGGATTGGAAAAGACCTCTGGAGATCATCCAGTTCAACCCCCGGCCAAGGCAGGGTCACCTGGAGCAGGTCACATGGGAACACATACAGGTGGGTTTGGAATGCCTCCAGTGAGGGACACTTCATGACATCCCTGAGCAGCCTTTTCCAGTGCTCTGAAATCCTCAATGTAAATAAGTTCTTCTTTGTGTTGAGGCAAAATTTCTTGTGCTTTAGTTTATTACCACTGCTCCTTGTCCTGGGCAGCACTGAAAAGAGTCTGGCATCACTGTCTTGGCCCCTGCCTTTGAGATATTATATGCATTAAGGAGATTTGCTCTCAGTCTTCTCTAGACTAAAAGCAAGCCCAGCTCCTGCAATGTCTCCTCATAACAGAGATACCCCAGACTCCTCCATGATCTTTGTGGCCTTTGCTGGACCTCTCCAGCAGCTCCTTGTCTTGTACTCAGGAGCCCAGAATGGGACACAGCACTCCAGGTGTGGCCTCACCAGGGCTGAGTACAGGGGCAGGATCACCTTCCATGACCTGCTGACCGCACTCTTCCTGATGCACCCCAGGATACCATTGGCCCCTGTTTCAAGGGCCCGCTGCTGGCTCACAAAGAATTTGTCATCCACTGAAACTCCCAGGGCGTTCTCAGCAGAGCTGCTCCCTAGCAGGTCATCCCCCAGCTGCTACTTGGGGTTATTCTTCCCCAGGTGCAAGACCCTATGCTTGCCCTTGTTGAACTTCATCTTGTCTCTGCCCAGTTCTCCAGCCTATCAAGATCCCACTGAGTGGCAGCATAGCATCCAGGTGGATCAGCCACTCTCCCCAGTCCTGTATCATCATCAAGCCTGCTGAGGGAACATTCTACCCCTTCATCCAAGTTGAGTAAAACTGGACCCAGTATTGATCCCTGGAGAATGCCACAGACTGCAGGCCTGCAACTGGATTCTATTCCCCTGATCTCAATCCTCTGTCATTCAGGCAGTTCTTGGTCTACTTCACTTTCTGTTAATCTAACCCACACTTGCTAAGCTTCCCTGCAAGGATATTGTGTGAGAAAGCCTTGCTGAAGTCAAGGTAGACAACATCCACTGCTTTTGCCTCACTGACCCATCCTGCCAAGTCATCATGGAAGGCTCTTAGACTGGTCAAGCATGCTTCCTCCTTGGTGAATTCATGCTAACTACTCCTGATGATCTTCTACATGCCTGGTGATAAACTACATAAATATCCTCTTTGTGCTGAAACATTGACTTGCTACTGTGTAGAAGCTTGATTCTAGCAGCTGGTGATCTTTGCCCCTTCACTGAGATGAAAGCACAGCAACTGCTTTGAGGGAAGGCAACTTTTCAGCCCATGCTCCAGTGGACGCTACACATAATGTTATTTGTGGAAAACCATAGCAACCCCTCTTATTTATTTTGAGCCCAAACAGTTGTAGAAGTTCTTCTCAGTGCTCCCCTCATTGTTAATTCTTCTAGAAAAATATGCTTTTAAAAATAAATTATATTTCTCAAAAGAAAAATTCTGACAGCTAATGATCAGACAAAAAAAAGTTCATATATATTGATAAAATTAAAGAAAATAAAAGAGAATAAACAATACAAATATAAAAAAAATCACATTGCAATTTTCAGTAGAATAAAAATTTAATATTACATGAAATACTGAAATTGTACTGGTATATAAAGAAAAGTCAGTTACATAAGTCATATAAACCACACACTCATTTCTGGCTTCCATCTAACCACAGATACTCCCTTAGAAATGAAAAAGGAAAAAGTGAGTAAGAACCCTTTCCCTATCAGTAAAGAACAGTGATATCTGGGAAACACAAGTAAATGCCTATGAAAGATCAGCAGAATTAAGGAATGTGGGGACTGGTCCACATGAGCATTGGGAGAGTGAAAAGAGAAGGATCAGGTCCTTCTGAAGGCAGGAACAAGCAGAGTGGGCTGAGCAGGGATGACGGAGACCAGCACCCTGACTGGGTGGGACATGATTTCTGGGAGGCCTGTGGGAGCAGGGAGTGGCTGGTTTTAGTGAACCATGCAAATCTTTCTCTAGTGAAACCCCATGTAAATATATGAGGTATGTTTGGCATGTGGTCAGAAATCTGACTGATCATAGCTAGATATTTAGAAAATGGAAACCCGTTTGGTTTAATCAAAAAGTTTGGAAAATATTTGCCTCCAGAATTGGGGTAAAAAGTTTGATGAACAGACCTCCCTCCCTCCTCCAGTTTTCCAGCATCACATGTAATTTTTTTATTTACTTCAACAGAAGGAGATTTATTTAAAAATTAAGAAAAAAACCCAAACAAACAAACAAACAAAAAAAAACATCTGCAGAGAGTTTTGGCTTGTTAGTTGTCTGCCTGCCCAGAAAGTACTGCTCACTTTCCTCTTCCTTTCCATAAGTGAAAATATTAGTCTTCAGCTGGGGTTACCAGCAGCTAAATGTGAAATGTTTTGTCCTTCTGCTCCTCTCTGCTGATGCAGCTTCAGGGAGTTCTGTTAGCTTTGCAGCTTTCCCCAAAGGCTGAAATGCAGGGGGCTATGGCATGGGTAGCTGTAGCTCTCATCACTAACAAAAGAGAAAAATGAAGATTGCCACTAGAAGAACTCAATTTCATGGAACAGATATTTTCTGTTTTAATGAAAATAACCTTAATGAAATATTTCTGGCTAGCTCACCACTCAAATCTTCTCTAAATATGTCAGATATGCCATTTTAGTTATTTATCTCTGGTAGAATCATTGAATCATTTAGATTGGAAAACACCTGTAAGACCATCTAGTACAGCCATAAAGCTAACACTGCAAAGCTAACAATTGGTTGGAAGCTAAGTCTCTGCAAAGCTTAGCTTTTATATTAAATTATGTATTTTAATGTTAGAATGGCCCTTGACTCACTAGTATAATGATGCTTCAACAGCAGCAAATTATCCTAATACAGTAGTAAGGCTTTGTGACATTTGCCAGTTTATCTTTGGTTACATCAGGAAGGGAATTGATACTTGTTTTCCTCTTCTGAGTAATTTTTGCATTGCATCTCATGCTTCACTCATTAAGCTCTGAGCTAACTGAGATGACAAATCAAGAGGCTTCTATGTTTTCCTTGGGATTTAAATATTCTAGATATTCAGACAGTGCATAGATGCCTACTCACACATGTATGTATGGGTACTTGTGTGGCTGTACTTCCACATAATAGAACAGTAAATCTTTCCATAGAAATTCCAGTTGATTAATTTCTCATCAAGTATTTGACTTTCTTCCATTTTTCAAAACATAATATCTACAATTGCTGGAGTTAGGGCTTTAGAATAATTTATTTATAAACTTTGCTTTCATATATTCATACCTATAATTTCAATCACAATATTAGGTACTATTACAGCACTAATCAGAGATGCATCAGATATTTTAATAAATAAAAAAAAAAACAGTTAAAAGAAAATAGAAGCTCATCTAAAAAAGAGTTTATGGGTTAGTGTTCAGTGTTAGATGGTCAGCTGATCATCAGTATTGTCCATTTAATATCAATATTGGAGATGACCATTACAGTATGTGAAATAATTATTCACTCTGTTTTGACTTCATATCATATGTAAATCTTCTCCAAAAGACATTTCTAAGGTTAGCATAAGAAATTTCCCCCTGAAAATACTAAATAACGTGTTTCATCTTTTGCTTTCTTTATCTTCTCTCCTTTCTCTCTCTGTCTCTCTAATTTTTAACTGAGTTTACCAATTCAATTTTAATAGGGAAAATTTTCAGTCAAAACTCTAGCTGATTCTATCCACTGTGGGATATTTTTAGAGAAAATGTTCTTAAGGACAAAAGCCAGTACTTACATTACCGAGGAGAAAAAATTGGCTGAAATGGAGGTGGGAAAATACGAAAACAATTGTCAAATAAGAAAGGCCATTGCATGAAAGGATAGTAGAGTTTCACTCCCCTTTGGGAGAAAGGAGAGTCAGAAGAGAAAAATATGAACACGAACAAGCTCATAGGAACCCAGAAAGTAATTTGTGGTTAAAAAGAGGCTATGGCTCACAGCTGAAGTATCCAAAGGCTAAAATTAGTAATGGAGCAGAGGCATGACTGTGAGCATAGTGCCAGAGATGTACTGCAGCAAAATGAGCAATTGAAACTCAGAAGTGCTGGAGAAGTGTTTTGCTTGAATACTGTTTTGTCCCAGAGTGAGAGCTTTCTTTGCTTTGAGCAAGCGAAAAATCAGAAAGAATCATCAGCAAATACCATGTCAACCTCATGAGAGAAATAGGAAATCAAAAGACAGACAGCTTGATACTAAAATAATAAATAGTCTTATTCCTGCACTAGACTTTTCCTGTAGTATCCTCTTTATCCTCATGGCAGACTAACTTCCTTAGTTCTGTATTTCTGAGGAAGCAGCAGTGCTGCTTTGGACTCTAATTCAAGGTCACATCATGTATGCAGTACAAATTTGGGGAGTGACAGTTCAATATTGTCAGTGCCTTGTCTTCCCTGTTAGAAAATAGTTTTGTTAGGAAGGTAATGAAGAAATCCAAGGAACATATTCATCAAAACACAGTCACACATGATTTAGATAAGGAGAGAATAATTTTTTTCTTAAAAAATCAAGCACATCTGGTTACATACTGTGACTAGGCAAAGGCACATATACAATGTTTTTGAAGATAGCAAGGAAGATTTATGCTCTAATTCTGTAAATCTATGTCAGGCTGCTATAAATTTAGAAGTAATTTGCTTTGATAACTAACTGGAAAATTAATGTCATTCCTAACAAGAAAGAGCATGTTTATAACATAAACGTGCTGTGATAAAATGCCCTAAGAACTAAATATCCTGGAAAGAATTTTAATTCTTATAAAGATAAGTGATTGAAGGAATGCTAATTCTCTCTTTACTAGGAATGATGAGGAATGACTATACACTACATCTACATACTGAAATGTCTTGAAGAGACTTAATTTTACAGGAACGTTATGAACCATTTTTTTTCAAATGTGTTAATACACTTTAGTAAGTAAAGACACATAAGGAAAATGAATATAACATTGTGAAACATGGCCCCACAATTTTATAAAGAACTGTTATGAATAAAACACTGGAACATGCCTAGCAATGCTGGAATCATTGCAATCAGATGTTAAGCAGGCAAAAGAACTCAGAAGAAGAAAGGGATGTCAGTAATTTGGTGGTTAGTAAGTATTTCCAGAATTGCAAATGGAAATAATTTAGTCTACAATAATGATTTTTAAAAAGCAATAAAAATGAAGCCTTTCTAAGGGATTTAAACCAGTTTCACACTAATGATGTAGGAAAAAACATTCCCTGCATTTCAGATAAGTCCTGAAGTTTGTAACAAGTAGTTGGGCAAACGAAGGGTAGAACAAAAGAGCTGCTGAGAAGATTTATCTGTTTTTTTTGGACTTGCATTAAAGAAGAGAGCAAAGCAGAGGGACAATGAAGCTGATAACCAGGAAAAAAATTAAAACTTGGGAAACAGGAAAAGACTGTGGGTTAGATGGCATTGCCAGATATGCAACCCCTGGGTGATAATTTTATCATTTGTTATAAGACAGCCATTTTCAGAGATTGTAATTTTCATGGCATTAGACATAATATTTCTTAGTTTTCAAATAGTATCATGGCTTTGATAAAAAATGTAGTTTGTTTGAAAATGAATAATTTCAGCATGATTGTACAAAATATGGAATGATTATTTTCATAAATTTAGAATTTTTTCAGGGACTATCTTGTTTTGTTTGAATAAAAGATTTACAAGTTTCAAATTCTTATTTTATTTTCTAAATCAGTATTATTCCAGTAATACACACCATTAAACATAAAGGTGTGTACTTTATTAGGAGTTTTCTTTTTTGGGGGGAATTTTCTAAAAATATGACACTAATTTTTCCAGAAATACAGGGAAAACCCCCAGAATTCTGTAGTGTGCACTACTGGTATATACTATGGATCTGATAAAAACTTAGGGATATTTAAATATGATACAAGTGTTCCAAATAAATCCATCGACATCTTTATGAACTATGATTTATCCCTAATTATAATTGGTTTCTTGGTCACTAAGGAAATATAAAATCTTCATGAATGTTTTTTCTTCTGTGTAATGAAATTTGTTTTGTGTGATCGGTTTCCTGAAAAACCAAAACAAGGAACATTTGCTCACTCAGCACAAAATCATGGCGGTAGCCACATCCCTCAGCTGCAGCTCTTTGGTCTAACAGTCTGTTCTGAGGAACTTTCAGGGTGTTCTGAGGAACTTTCAGGGTGTTCTGAGCTCATAGTTTATGAGCTGTGACATCCTGAAGGTTGCAGCATATTTCACCTGCTGACCCGGCTACAGTGATGTAGGACAGAGCTGGGGCACTGAAGACCCCATTTGAGACACTAGCCCTGCCCTTCTTTCTCTTGGGATAGTGATAAAGAACTGTGAATGGGAAATCCATGCCAAAATTAAGCCCAGTGTTTGCTTTGGTGTAAGCCTCTGTATGCTGGGTGTAAGGGTGCAGCTGCCTGATGCTGTAAGATTACAGGAGGGAAATGGATACACATAACTGATAAATTCCGAATACTGCTGTCCAACCAGTCCATGACTTCCCATCCTCAAGAATCCAGCAACAAGTGGGAACTGGAGACTGAAGACATCCAGCAAGATCAGGGGAGAAGTGGTTAGTGCAGCAAAGAAAACCCCTAATTTTGGCAAAATAACCCCCATTCCAAGTCCACCAGGTTCAGTCAAAAAGGCTCTCCCTTTTTGTCGAGGGCAATCAAATAGCTTCTGTGCTGAGATCTCAGAATTTTCAAGAGCAGATGGTGCCTTTCTATATGAAATGTTTAATGATGTGTGCTAATGAAGCAGGCTTTTACACTCTTTTGGGACATAGGGGCCCTTTGCAGGCTCCAGGTACACTTTGTTCTCTTTCATCTGGTGGAACTCAGTGAATGAAAAGAAGTAAAAGAACTGTTACTTTGCTTGAAGGGAAATTCATTGCAGCCAGGGTGATGTATAAATTCACTCCAGCCAAATTTCGATGTATATGTTAATCAGCTCCAAATGTATCTGCAGGAAGAAAATTGTTTAAATGAACTGCATAATTCAACATACCCCCCCACCTTCAAGATTTTCTTCCTTCTGCAGCCATTTACTATGGGAATGTGTTATTTTATCCCAAAGTGCTCAACAGTAACAACTGTTACTGAGCTTTTTTCAGCAAGAGGTCCTTGTGAAGCCCTTGCCAGACCAGCTTCCCACATGTTTGCTTGTAGATCTGCAGACTCTGAGCTCTTCTGTATGGCAGTATCTACAGGAGCCACAAAAGTGACCACTTCCTCCTGAAGAATCCTTCCAGCCTTCTGGAAGAAATGTGCCAGGGAAACGTTTGGTAACCAGCTATGGTTATCACAATCTCAGACGTCCTTTGCACTGTCTCACCTGTGCAGCAAAAGCACAGAGACTCCTGAAGACCCCTGAATTCACCAGGCCATGACATGAAGGATTGACTCAGGTATAGGCACAAGAGGACTGAAGTGAAGTGTCAATGATCTTGATTTAGTCCTTTTTAGCTGACAGATTTTTGGCTTTTCAACAAGTGTCATAGTTTTATTTTAATGTTCTTAGATCCTTCTCCGAGGTCTCTCACTTGGCTTGACAATAATTCTGTTATTACTATATGTGACAGTGTTATTATCAAGTGTTAGCAGTGTTATCAAGCTCTGAGCATCCACAGTTAGCCTGAACTCTGAATAACTACTGCAGCTGTCCAGAGGAATATCTTAGCAAGAGAAGATATATATGGGCCTTGTACTGGCTTTGTGAAATATTTGAAAAATCCTGCTTTGGGTCCCTGCTCGTATGAAGGTGGTGGGAAAACTCTTTGTTCACATGGTTCCTTCAGAGCTGAGAATGAGGCCCTGAGGCATGCAACACATCTGAGGAAGGGAAGGTGGTTTAGATTTCCCACCCTGCTCTTTACTAAGGGAGGTTTCCTGCACAGAGCTCCTGACGTAGCAGGTGTATCTGGTTATTTTGCTCTATGTCCAAGCAGTCCTGTTCAGTTGTTATTTTGGCATGTTGCCATGGCTTCGCTGACAGATGGGAATGACACCACACATGTACCTGGGACACAGACAAATGGAATTTCATGAGAGACACTAGAGGTATTAATCTTCAGAGTTTTCTTCTCGCTGAATTTCAAAGCCTGCCATAAGTAATGAAAGCATGTAAACGTTGAACTGAAGGTCAAACTAGGATTCTTTTTGCCTGATAAGAAATACTTGGCAAAGCATATTTCTCACACTAAAAATGGGCAGATATGAATATATCTAGTTTTAATTACAGAAGTATTTTTTAGCTGTTTAATAAATTAAGGATTTCCTAATAGCACATGTATAATTTTTTCCCAGCATCTTTTGCAGTTTTCAGTGAAAATCACAGTGGAGAACAAGATCTTGTCCATGACACTGAGTATAATGTCGCCAGAATGCTCCTCTCTTTGAGAATAAGGACAGTTGCCACTTGGTAGATTGGAAATATGAAACAGATGGATTAATATCTGGTTTCGATTTTAAATTACTACCTCTTTCTCAAAAATTTTTCTGGCTGCACATGGATCTGAGCAGAGCTTCACATGCTAGAAAACACGTGGGGAAATTTATGTTTGCATTGACTCCCAGTGGGATTTTGCATATGCACAGGTAATAAAATTATTCATATTTCTTGGACTGGGAGTAGAAATGAAACCTTCCATGGAGTGAAGGCAGGGAGTTTAGAATAGATATCAAGCTTTACAGTATGTTTTCATTCATTATTGCAGTGCTCTGGGAATCCATGGATGTACCTCAGCACTTTCCTTTGAATCCTGAAGATGGAGAATTTCATTTAGACCATTTAGAAAATTCCTATGATTTTTTTCTTTGTGAACATTTCCTTTTAAAGCAGGAAGTGTACAGATATCCAAAGTATATAATTTGCAGAAGACATATTACTATCATCTCTTAGGTGTTATAAGTTCAGAGGTGTTCTGTTTAATCATGAGAAATAAGAAGTGACTGTAAAAGAGAAAAGAGCCTCACACCGAAAAATGATCAGCATGCTTCTAAAAAGAGTTCTGTACCTAGTTAATGTCGAGGTGGGCTATCAAGTTTGTAATCTCCACAAGATAGCTAATACCTGCTCAAAAGACAATGAAACATGTAAGTTGTTTCTCCTGGAGTCATTGTGTCTCTTTCCACTGACTCACTGCTGCAAAGAAATGTACCTATTGCATTCCCTCAGCTGGCTTTAAAAAATATTTTGAACAGTGTGTCAGATTAAAATGGTGCAAGTTAGCAATTTGCACTGAGATAAACTCTTCTATTAGTCTCTTTAGGAGGAAATTATGAAAAGTTTTTCCTGGTTCTATTTCAGATAATTAGAACAAGAAAAAGAAAGTTGGAAGAAAAAAAAAAAAACAACGCAGATACTAATGCTGCTACCAGATTTCAAGACTATGTCTTAAAATTTGTGCACAAAAATGTGTCATAAAAAACATAGGCTATTTCCTTGATTTCTGTGCTGTTTTTCAATATAAATTTACGATTTGCTGTCATAATATTACCTCCCCCCTCAATACTTTTTCTCCCACAAAAGTTTGCACAGCAATTTTGAACAGCTCCATATTGGGTGATTGAAGTCAAATTTTCTTTTTAATTTGACATAGTGAGACATGGTATTAACAGGGAAAAAAATCCCAAAACCTATATGCTAATTAAATCGTAATGGATCCCACGAGGAATAATAATTTATAATGGAAAAAAAGTTAACTAGTCACATAAGGACAGTGGTCAGGCACTTTTCCTGTGCATTTGGAACTAGATGACGTGTAGATGTGAGAGTTTCAAGGGGTCCAGCTAAACCTTGGAGAGCAGAGCTCAGCCTTTCTCATTTCACTGTGATCTCAGACCTCTCAAAGGCTTTATGTTGACTTGAAATCTCTCAGCACTGCTGGTTAGAGTAAGTCCTAGGAGATGTTGTGTTAAATAGGGGCTGAACAACTGCAGGAAAGGGAGTAATAAATAAAATTGAGCATTTGCATCAGGGGTAGCAAACCCCTGTGCACTTGAGGCAAGACCAAGACAAGGAAAGAGACAGCCATGCGCTCCTTACATGGGAAAGCAGGACTGGGTTGAATGAGGCAACAGAAAGGAGAAGACCCAACAGAAAGAGAAGTGCAGAGACAGCCTCCCAAGGGCTGGTGTGACCCACTAGCTGGGTGCCTGTGGTGCTCTTGGGTGCACCAGCTCCCACGGGTTCATTTTGGGAGTGCAACACTACGCTCCCCATTGCCCCAGAAGGACTCGATGGAGCAGTTCATTTTATCTCACTGCCACTGAGGCTGGCACAAGCCTGCAGTGCAGGCTTTAGAACCTGGGATTATACTCTTCCATCCTCCCACTCATTGTCTAACTAATAGCAGTTTGCATGCTCTGGGCTGGGGGCCACTCTGTGGATAGGTGGTGGAATTCAGCATAGGAGGACATTTTTTCCATCATTTTTCATTGGGAATCAAGCTTTATCAGCAAAGATACCAATTCCTATTAACAAAAAGCCCCAAGCCAAAGCAAAACAATAAAACCAACCAAACCACATGAGGTGAAAACTTCAACCCCACACTTGTCCTTCCTTTCCTGTTTCTCTCAGGAGTGATGAAGTTTCCCTCAGCACTGATCCAAACTGAAGGTATAACTTGTCTGCTGTGGTCTCCTTCAATTCATAAAGAGGGTAATGATCCAGGGAATCAGTTCCACTGATTGTGAGAAATCCTTAGCTCTGGTTTCATGCTCTCCGTCAAGCCCATACAGCATCTAACACAACAGGATGCAAGACTAGCTGAGGGTCACAGGTGTGCTGATACAACAGCACACAATTTAATCAACAACTTATTGCAAATTTATTTTTGAAAAGGCTGTTTTCAGAACCATCACTGATAGCAGAAAATACTCACTGCCAGGAGGAAGGAGCAGGTGTTTAGCTCTCTGCAAATTTCTGAAAGCTCTATCAGTAATGGGCAGGAATCAGCTAAGGAGACTGAAGTGGAACAGAAAGATGAATAACTACATGGAGTTAAGGAAGGACAAAAGTTAACTGTCTGGATAACCTCTGTGACAGCAAAATCTACAACTGTATGGAGAATTTCCCCAAAGGAAATGGTGAAAGTCTTTCTGATTGACATACATAGACTAGATTAAATAGAATACTTAATGTGTAATTGATAAAAAACATGCTTTTATGCAGAGGGATAGAATATTCTAACAGTTTTCTGTAGCTGTGATGTGCAGTACAGAAGCAATAGAAAATGGAAAGATTTTTTTCCCCTCACTATTTACTTTTTTTTCTGATTTTGTTTTCCTTTGGACAATGAACTAAAAAACCCCAGAGTATGCAAATAAAATCTAAAAGCCAAATATTTAATTTATGCTATACTGTCTGGTTATTGCACCTTTTAATGAGCTCCTGAAAGAACCATAAACTGTGTCCTGCCCCTCTTGTGCTGCACTCTGAATAATACCGTAGTGAGTAGTGTACCTTAATTACAACTTGTGTTTTAACCTGGTGATACAGCAAAGTTAAGACCTTGATCAGATTTTCAGATCAGATTTATACTCTGTTCCTTCATAGGGTATTTATCTGAGAACATTTTTTTACCTCAAATTCCAGGTTATTCCACATGAAAATACGTTGGACAAGAAGGTACTCTTTGCCAGCAAAATATTTTGCAGTGTTATGCACTGGTTCAATATGTTTTTGTAGAAGGTTACCTCCATAATGTGAAATTGTAGGTTTCATATTTTGCTTCTTTTTAGGCAGATGACTAAGGTCTCAGATAGAATATTTTCAGGAGACAGTGTAGGAGAGAGGTTAATTAACATGAACAATATTTTGTCAGTTGTAAAAGCCTACAACTTTATGTAGAGCCTTTTTCTATTTTTAAGTTACTCTCAGACATAGTGATTTTTGTTTATAGTCTGAAGAACAAGATGATCTGATACTTCCTGCACTTGCAGACATTCTGGAGCTCATACGCTAGTGTCATTCTTCCATAAAAGTTGGAGAATCAGATTTAATTCTACAATGTTATTCTAGGAGTGAGTAACTACAGATTCCAAAAACGTAACTGTTCTGTCAGGATCGTTCACTGTAGCCCAACTTGCATCAACACCTGGTTTCACCTCTGGTAAAGACAAAGAATATACTTGTCTCTTTACTGACCTTACATTATTATAGGAGAAGGTAAAATAACATATATACATGTATCTCCTATTCTATGCACCATTATAAATATTGTTCTACCCCTTTTTAAATTCCGCTCTGATGCATGGATCTTTCAGCTATTCAGGCATATGCTTGGGGGAAATAGTGAGTCCAATTTCAATAATGGTAACAGCTCTATAAAAATCACCAGAGCAATTGTATTAGGCTCAAGCTGCTGCTTTCTCATAGTAATGATCTGGAAGTAAAATAAAACCAAACAAACCCAGAAACAGACATTTCTTATGGAACAGTCTACTGTAGCTGTCTATTTCTACCAAGCAGATCAGCCACATATATTATGAAGACAGTTCCTGCAAAACCTTTTTTAAAAAAAAAAATCTGTAGGAGACAGTACCAACAAAACATCACATTCTTAATATTATAATTAATTGACAAGCAAATTTCTGCTTGCAACTGAAAGACCTGTCTGATACTAAGGATTATTGAAAATCTACCTGATGAAGCCTTTTCCATGCTGATATTTCCAGTGAAGTGACTAGCACTACACAGTCAGGCAATGCTTGTCTACCATGTAAAAATTTTTGAGCATTTAAGAATTTTTAAGGTTTTTTTCAAAGACCAGGAAGTTTCCAGGTATGGAAGCAGATGTGCTTCTGTAATATGTAATTACTGACATACCTCAGAGGTCTAGAAGATGGTAATGTAATACAAACATTTTTTTAGACTGAAAATTTTGTGATGAACTAGTTTTTAGTTGAATCATAAGTTCAATTTTCCTTGTGCTAGACAGCCATTATACACTGGTGGGTGGTTGTTCTGAAGAAAACAGGTAATATTGATTTTTTTTTGTTTTAATATGAATTGCCATATTTACAAAATTTTGCTCATAAAATATATTTTTAATTATATATTATAGTCAGATACTACCAAATTATCAGTTTTACTAGTACTCTAAGCATGATATAAACCAGAAGATTTACAAGATGTTTAAGCAGCTTGAAATCCTAATGAGATTAAACTATAAATATAAAATTATGTTGTCTTTGTGTTTTTTAAAATACTACTTGCTAAGAATCAAACAATTTCTCTTATATTATAAAGTTCAATGTCCACCAAAGAAAATGACAGAGGAAATCCAGTCTCTCTGATGAGGGCTGGGGTAAGACAAGTTGTCTTAGGAAAACTGAAACTTGCAGAGAGGAAAAAAGCCATATTTATTTCAGTAGCATTATAAAGACATTTCACCTCTTTGAAATAAAATTACGGGTTTAGAGCAGGAAAAGCCTCTTCACATAGTCTTCAGGAACCGATGGTGCTATAATATAAAGCTTGACCTCATTTTAATTAGATATTTCTGAGATGTGGCCTTCGTGCCAGTCTGATCAGGTTTTTTCCACACACCTGAGGTTTGCTGGTGTACTGCTGGCTTTGGTGGGATCTCCCTCAGAAAAGTGTTATGAATGACAAGAGCCACAGTGAAAGGAATGAAATGATCCCATTTACCCCACAATCCCCTTATGCTCACCTACAGTTTACTTTTATTCATAGTTTTAACAACATCTGCTTCCGTATCCCTTAAGGAATCTACTGATTGAGTTGTTCTAATTTGCAATGATGAAAATCCTCATTGATTCCCTTTGGGGAAGAAGCCTGACCACCTGCAGCCAGCTTCCCAGAACTCTGCCTAGCTGTTTTTTGACTATCTGCAAGGTGAGAGACTTCAACCTCCCTGGGCAATCAAAACATATAATTCGTTGATATTTTTACCTGGTCTAGTGTAATGTGCCCCTGTCCCTGGCAGGAGGATCAGAATTCGATGATCTGTAAGGTCCATTCAAACCCAAACCTTTCTATGATCGCTTTGTTTTTGCACACCCCGTGTTCACCATACCTTATACAGCAGTGCAGAATTACTTCTTTCTGCAGATCTAGGCTGGGTTTTCATCTGGGTCCCTTCTCACTTCTATGGTATCTAACAAGACAGATCTGATTTCATTTTAACAAATCAAACAATTTAAGTTAAATGTTATTAATAAAAGATATGTACGGAGACAGCATCAAGGCTGAAACTAGGCTTGGTCAGAGGATGGAATTTCGGCAAGTGATGCATTTCCAGAGGACAGCAAAACAACCTAAGTTATGGGTACATGCTATGCTGGTAGCCAAACCTCAAAATCCCCATTGACTCACACCAGTCTTAGAAGGCGGAGGTTTTTGTTAGCCATGGGCTGGTGATGGGCAATAAGGGTGTCTGTCCTCCTCAGAGGCAAGTAGCCCCACATTTGTTGATGTCCTGGCAGCTGTCTGTCTATTCTGCCTTGTCTTTTCCTCCCCCAGCCAGAGCTTGCAGCTATCAAAGTGTCAGAATACTAATTTTTCAAGATACTTAGCCTGGAACTGGCCCTGCTCGGTCACCTGCACAGTACACAAGTATTCCTGTGTTCAAATGGCACCATCTCTGTTTCAGTTTGTGCCCATTGCCTCTGTTCCTGTCACTAGGCACCACTGACAAGTGCCTATATTGTTCTTCTTAGTACCCTTCAGACATTTTTTCACTGACCGGTTGAAATTAAGAATTAATAAGAAATTGGTGAGGCAAGATGTAAATTTTCAAGTCAGAAGTGTAATACAGAAAAACAGGGCAAAAGAACAGCTACTGGAAAAAATCAGTGGCCAGCTGAGACAAAATCCAGAGATATACTGAAGTCCTTGTGTTCAGAAGGAAGGAGGAACCACAGAAGCAGGAAGTAATTCTTCACTGCAGCTACTGGACATAGGCATAAGATGCAACAAAATGTAAACTTATTTGTCCTGTTCTGCTGCTGCACTAAGTTATTTCACTGCTGATGGTGGTGTGAAACAAGCATGATCAAATTCCACAAAATGGGCAGATAAGGAAATCAATTGTATGGCTATGAAATTTGTGAGAACATGTTTTTGGACTCTTTTAGGAAAAATATATTGTAATATCTTCTGGAGGGGCTGGTTTAATTGCAGTTGAGTATCTGATGCTTCATTAGGCTAAGGTCAGTCCACTTGAAAAAGAGTGACAAGCTGCCTGGATGAGATGAAGTGTTGTAATGCTGAGATCACTAAAAACTGCTCAACAGCCACTACAGAAGTGGGATGAGACTGTACTTTAAAAGGCTGTATTCTGTTTGCTTAACTGCCTTAAACCAGCTGAAGAAGGCATGAATATAGGCATTATGTTTAGCTTTTTACAAGAATAAAGCAGTTGTTAAACTATGATACATAATGTGATTTTTCAGTAAAAGCATACTATGCTTAACTACATAAAAATTTGAACTAAATTACTATGCTTTAAATTTATTTCATAAAAATGCTGGTTTCTGATTCTATCAGAAAAGAAGTTACATGAAGTCACAGTACAGGAAAACTTACTTTGTGTAACATAGTGCATAACAGATCTCAGGGAAAGCTGACCTCAATGCACCCTTAGGCATGGTTATAAAGGATACTTAAAGGAACATTTCCAGGAAAAATCACACGCATCAGATTTAGGACAAAAATTGTCATGTGATAGCACCTAATTCTCCAAGCGTGAACTGGCCAATAACATTTGTTTTGTAGTAATTTTCTTTGTACAAATAAGGTGAGCTTCTAGCGTTATAGTCAGCCCTGTTTTGAAATTTTATACAGATTCAACACAACAATTTACACATAAACCTCAGAAGAGAAGTTAACTAGAACCAGATGTTTAGCAAGACACCACATTTGGGGAAACCCACTTTAAACAACCACCTTACTGTAGTGACTTGAGTCAGCTCAGTTTATGGCAAGCATAAAGGAGCTTTTCTTAGCTGCTATAAACTGGTGCACACACTTCAGCATGTGAAACCAACACCCCCTTAAAAGGCACAGGGATTGGCTGTAGGATTTAGAGCTTTATAATTTGTATCCCGGGTGACCAACTCTGGATGATACAAAAGCAAAAGCCTGGACAATATTACGGCTTCACATGACAAGAATTGTGTTTTTGTTTTTCTTTAATCTGAATCTGAAAGATTATACCTTTGTTGTGTACATTCCAAATCAAAGTCTCTGATATGCTAGGGAAAAAAAATTAAACTAGAGAGACACTGCCAACTTCAAAGCTACATTTCAGCCTGAATTTTTATCTGCTATTTCTACATGCAAACAGATTTGCTGAAAGAGACTACAGGAGGAAAATATTTTTGCAATTAAAGCAATTAAAGTTGCTTTTATTTTTTTTCTCTCTTTTCAACCAAGTACCTCAGTTTCTGAGAACAGGTTGGATGCAATGCTATTTTTGTCTAATTTTTGTCTGGATGTGCTTTACACAATCCTCCAGCCATCATCTTTAGGGAGGAGAGCAGGGAAGACCAAAAGAAAGCCTGAAATCCAGAATGGCTAGGGCAGGCCGTGGAATGGTTGTACAGAGTTGGAGGCCAGACAGAACCGTGGCAGTTGTTTCTCTGATGCCCTCTGTGCTCTCAGCTGGGGTGTGTGATTCCGTGGGAAGGGCAGTGCTGACCCTCAGGCCCAAGGTGTGCAGCCATTGCCCTGAGGGATCAGCTGCCCGTGCTTGTGGAGGATGCTCCCACACTGTGCCAGAGGGGTCTGCTGGCCTCTCACATCACTCACAGCTTGTTGTAGCCTGGATAGCTGTTAAAATGGTTGATGGTGAAGAGGCAGGAAAGGGCTTTGCATGGGTTCCACACAGATGTTTACTCCAGCCATGCACGTGGGTAGTCCAGGGTCAAGGGCAGAGGCAGAAACAGGGCAAAGGCTGGAGGCAAAGGCTGGAGGCAAAGGCAGAGGCAAAAGGCAAACGCCTCATGGCGAGGGCCCAGGTTCAAGTATCGGGGTGGTCAGAGCGGGGAGAGCATCAAGGACCAGTTATCAGGGTCATGGGGGCAGTACAAAGGTGGGGTTAGGATATGGGAGCCAATAGGGAGATAGGGTGGGAGTGACTGAAGGACTGGGGGACAGGGAGGAGGCATGGGGCCAACTGAGGGAATAGAACAGGGGTACGTTGGTATAACAGAACACAGTGTCCTGAGAGAAGCCTGTTGTGTCTCCCTAAACTTAGGGGATGCTTCTCAGGGTCTCCACAACAGCATTCCTGCTGCTCCCATGTACCCTTTCTGTTACAGCCTTGCAAACCTGAACTATGGAAATCAGCTCCTAACCTGAAATATGGTGATTAATTTGTTCTGGAGAGTTCCATGAGGCTGCAAAACCAGATACCTGAGAGTGAACTTATTCTACTTGAATCACATCCTTTATGGCTCCTCTTTCCTCCGCTTTTCCTCTGTGCTCTGCAAGGTCAGTTGCTGCTCGGCCATCAAGTGGCAAAATCACAGTACATCTCACTATCTGAGGAAACAAGTTCTCCAGGATGTTTTAGGATAGATGTGTACAGGCATTTTCATATTACAGAGCTTCAGGAATGACACGAACCTGAAAGGCAGTGCAGGTTTTGCTTTCTCCCCAAAAAGGACTCACAGTTTCCCATAATTAGATATTTCCAAGCCAAATTGTCACGACCATGCTGCATAAATGTTTGAATTCACAGTCTTTAAGGATTTTCTGAAGAAACCAAATGAAACAAATAAAAATATTTAATGTGACCACTTCAAGACATGATGAGACCACCACTTCCCATAATTAACTGGTTACAGGTCAAATTAAAACACATTTTGCTTGTTTGTGACTTTTTGATTGAGATTATTCTTTTATAGTGATTTGTCTCCCCAGTTATATATTACCTTTTCAAATACTGTGTCTTCTAGATAGGCCAGAAAAGGCAATTGATCCCTGTTTACATCACGAGTAAAAGAGCACAGGATCAAAAATTAATATCTGGAGGATTTTGCTAGAAAATGTCCTACTCATCAATGACTTCACACTGACTGTGTTCTAAGATTTCTCAGTTAGCCAATGCTTTTAGTCTCTCAAACATAGACCTTGCCATTACTGTGCACAGAAAATGTTTTTTAAGTCAAATGTCCAGGTACTAAGTCAATTAATTCTGAAAAATCCAGGGTTATAATAATACCTAAGTTACATTTTCTAGCTAGATTTAAAATGTTTCCAGAAAATATAACAAGATTTTTGGGTCAGGCAGACAAAGAAATAAATATATTAACTGTTCTTGCTTATATTTATAACTTTAAATTCTTTGCTGAATCTCCAATTAACCACTTAACAATTCCACACAGAATCAATCCACAGCTAATAAATATCCCTCCTTATCCACTTATCAAATAGTGGAAGAACATTATTGATTTTTGATTCTGTGAAAATTTGCCTGAATTTGTTTAAGCCAGTTTGTAGTGCTTCTCAGACATTTTCCTAAATATTTGGTGGAAGTACAAATACAATGTTCCAAACCTCCTTAAACGTTTGTTCACAGCCTATTATTTTTCAAGGACAAGCTTTCTATTCCACTGAGATGGTGCTTTCATTATGTCTTGTTTTCAGAAATACTAGAGATTTCTTTTTCCGCTAGCTGTGTGAGCTTTGAAATATCCATGACATTATGGCTATTCAAACAGCTTTTTCTTTTCCTACATGTTATGGGTAACTACTTCTTGAAGCATTCATATGACTCTTTCCTGAGATTTAGGCAATCTGTCTGGCAGCACACTGTATTATTGATCCGTTACCCCTTAGGAGCTGACACCTGAAGCTTCAGTCTGGAGTTCTTGGGCTGTCTTTACACTTCTGCAACACCTTCCTCATGACGTGTGCCACTTTCAAGGAGGGATTTAGTATTGGCTTAAAGGAAATTTGGGCCATAGCAAACAACTTGTACAAATAATCAAGAAAAAATTTGCATAGCAATTAAGAATTGAGATCAGATCATGTAGCTTCCAACTTTATTATTGACCCTCTTCTTTGTTATTTAGAGAAAAAAGAGGAAGAAAATAAAAAACAGGCTTGTTGGACAATAAAGAGCATTTCTTTCTGATCTCTCTCATTCATAGCAGAGTATTATCATGTAATATCCACACACATACATCATGATCTATATCAAATTTTGAGATTTTTTAATAATTTATGCAGTATCTGAAGAAAATTCAAAAATCTATAACCCTAAAATTGAAGCTCATGTGAAGTTTTAGACAAGTAGAAACTCTTTACAGAATACACTTCTCACTTCAGATTAGTTTATTTTTTATTTTGCTGAATAATACTCAGCACTCCCAATTTTGAGGATTACTGGCAGCAGTGCCATGAGAATGACATGAGAAAGCTATCTCTGTTCTTGCAGATTTCAGTATCACAAACTTACCCACATGTACAATTATCATAGTCATTTTAATCTGCAATCTAGGTACTGCTGAGTGGTTGATTAAACTGTGTTTAACTCATCAATTTTAAAGGACATATCTAACAGAAAAAGCTGCTTACATATCAAACAGTGACAAACAGAAAAAAAAGTAGTTTGTGTAGTAGGGAAAAACTCTCTCCTATATTATTTTCTCTGTTTTCCAAAATCAGCACTCATCACCTACCATCTGTTCTTGCTTTCTGCATGGATCTTATTGTTTTGATTGACATTCTTACCAATGGCAGAACTTTCAGTGCATGTTAAGTTACACAAGAGAACCAATTTAAGCACCTCTTGTGTATAAATTAGCTAGAGAGTCTTAGAGATATACTGCTTATCTGATGGCATAATTGAGCCCAAAGTTCTATCATTGATCTTTCACAACTTGGCTGTCAAATATAAAAAAGTTGAAAGAAAGGTAAGAGAGGGAAATCTTTTCTTCAGAATTATAACCTTCTCAACTTCTCATAGAATTGCATTTCTTTTGTAGAGAAATTGAGAGAAATTTAAATGTAACAGTAAAGCTCATGGTATATTTCTGACAGAAAAAATGGGCCATTGAAGTAAATGCTAGGAAACTCTGTATGTAGAAAGGTTGGTGTGTTACCCATAGTCATCAAATGTCATTAGTATTTTCTTTTTCAGTATTTCAGTATTGCAAAATTTCATTTGTGACAAAACTGACTCTTACTCCAAGCTGTTAGCTAAAGAGTTAGGAGGACACTTCTAAGTGTGTCCTTAGGCAAAAAACCCATGAAATTTCCCAAGTTTGAAACAAGATTTGAGATACAGCCATATTAAACCTTGACTGTATTGAAAGAAGGTCAGTCTGGCAAAATACCTGGAAATAAAATTGGTGATCATATTCCTTTCTCCCCATCCTGTCACATAATTCAATAGTTTTGAGTGCTTCACTGTGTCAATTGCAAATGGTTTGCCCTCTAAATGTTTCCATAACTTAAAATTTATGCTGTAGTCAGGATTTCTGACAATACTGTGTTGTTTCTATTATTTTAAATGCACTGAATCAGGGGGTAATCCAGTAACAAACCTGCTATATGGCCTGTTTCTTCTGAATGTGTAGTGCATATGAAAATAATAATAAAAATTTATATATATATATGTATGTATGTCCATATAATTTTTGTTGTCCACAGTACAGAATCTTTACCCAAAGGATCGGCTAGAGAGCAAGCATATGACCCTTTTTTAGTAAGTTAAAATAATAAGTGATGAGACAATGGTGCTGGTGTTCCATAAATGTGCCTCATCTTGCAAGGTAGTAATTTTTCTGTGGGGTTTGAACCTATCACGGGGCTCAGAACTGTGACCACTCATGTTTTCCTACAGACTGACCTCAAATTAACAATAAAATGTACACACACAGAGGAAAACATGCACATATGAGGGCACTGAAATCTTACAAATAAAAAAAAATTGTCACTGGAAAATACAACAGAAAATGAGATGATAGAAAAGTTCAGACAAAGGTATAAGATACATTAGTACTATATCGCTAACACTCTTGACATTTACCATCAAACTTCCAGCATTTGGTTCTTCTGATCCCACACATCTATCCTCTACTTCTGAATTTTCCCAGTACTCCATGAGTAAAAGGTTGGATTCCAGCAGTGGATGACTAAGGAGTTACACATAATATTATAGGGCATATCTTGAGGGAGTAACCTTTACAGATCACTGCAGAATTTGTATTTAATGAATTATGGTGTCATTGACCTTATGCATGTTCATATTTAAAGTAAATCTAAGATTCAGTATTATCTTCTTTCTTTGCATCCTCTTTCTAATACATGAGAAAAAACAAATCTGAGAGCTGTATGTTCTAGCTGGGACAGATGGAGAAAGCCACCTCTGAACTCTGCTCGCTGGGTGCATCTACTGTCTTTAGCCACTGGAATACAGGAATCTATGCAGGACATATCATCTGTGAAGCAGATGAACTCTGCTGCATGGAACAGTGTGCAGCAGAATAAAATGGAAGGGAAATCCTGCTCTCAGCAGCTTTGGGCATGTACTACCCTCTCTCCCCATTCTTCCTCAATAATTCTGCCCAAATTGCCTTTTATTGGTAAATTTATGATTTTATGTAGTCATACTTAGTTTCCCATGTAAAAGGAATTATCTTTTTCAGTCCTTCTGCAGGACAGATCCTTATTTTGCAAGTGTGATTAATTGATGTTTGTTTGTTTGTTGTTTTTTTTGTGGTGAGTCCAGAAACCGTGCGCTGTTTATTTTGACTAAATTTAATTTTAGGTAGTAGCAAATTTTTTCAGCCAGTGTTTGAATAATATTGACACCAGAGAATGAATATTTTTTTTAATGTTCAAATTGATCACCTTGACAGCCAACCACTTCAAAGTGTTCTTCAAAACATATAATAACATAATTCTTTGATATTTTTACCTGGTCTAGTGTAAGGTGCCCCTGTCCATGGCAGAAGGATTAGAACTCCATGATCTGTAAGGTTCATTCCAGAGGACAGCAAAACAACCTAAGTTATGGGTACATGCTATGCTGGTAGCCAAACCTCAAAATCCCCATTGACTCACACCAGTCTTAGAAGGCGGAGGTTTTTGTTAGCCATGGGCTGGTGATGGGCAATAAGGGTGTCTGTCCTCCTCAGAGGCAAGTAGCCCCACATTTGTTGATGTCCTGGCAGCTGTCTGTCTATTCTGCCTTGTCTTTTCCTCCCCCAGCCAGAGCTTGCGGCTATCAAAGTGTCAGAATACTAATTTTTCAAGATACTTAGNTCCTTATTTTGCAAGTGTGATTAATTGATGTTTGTTTGTTTGGTTTTTTTTTGTGGTGAGTCCAGAAACCCTGCGCTGTTTATTTTGAACTAAATTAATTTTAGGTAGTAGCAAATTTTTTCAGCCAGTGTTTGAATAATCTTGACACCAGATAATGAATATTTTTTTTAATGTTCAAATTGATCACCTTGACAGCCAACCACTTCAAAGTGTTCTTCAAAACATATAATAACATAATTCTTTGATATTTTTACCTGGTCTAGTGTAAGGTGCCCCTGTCCATGGCAGAAGGATTAGAACTCCATGATCTGTAAGGTTCATTCCAGAGGACAGCAAAACAACCTAAGTTATGGGTACATGCTATGCTGGTAGCCAAACCTCAAAATCCCCATTGACTCACACCAGTCTTAGAAGGTGGAGGTTTTTGTTAGCCATGGGCTGGTGATGGGCAATAAGGGTGTCTGTCCTCCTCAGAGGCAAGAAGCCCCACATTTGTTGATGTCCTGGCAGCTGTCTGTCTATTCTGCCTTGTCTTTTCCTCCCCCAGCCAGAGCTTGCAGCTATCAAAGTGTCAGAATACTAATTTTTCAAGATACTTAGCCTGGAACTGGCCCTGCACCTATCCTGGAGAGAATTTACATTTGATCTGTAAATCTGTTGGCATTATCAGTTACAAGCAGGTAAGGCCCTTTTTCATAGAAGAATCTTTTGACAGAATTCCAGCTTCAATTTATTTGTCAATCATTCCTTAAAAGATGTCCTATCTCTGTGTCTCTTTGGTTTTGCCTCCCTCTCTCAATCTGAGTTCAACAGTTACTGCCCTTAAAGGTAGCAGAAAAATCTTTAAGCTCCACTGGCATTCATAACATTAAGCACAGCCAGCTTTACAGTGTACCCCTGTACAATTTTGGAAGAAACAGGATTGTTCAGAAACCTTCATTTTCCATCATTCTTTAAGGAGAGCTGATAGCTGCCTCCACTCTGAGGCCACTCTTGGACATATTTGGATGTGAGGAAAGATGAAGATAGTCTGTAGCAGATCCAGCCAGATATGGAATGGGATGGGAGAATGTGCTGCACTCATTTGAAGTATGTTATATATGTTTCCAAGAGGCCTGGGCAGAGTTCATCACTGTTCCTCCTGGAAAAATTAGCTTTTGCACCAGAATTCCTGGACAGGCACACAAACAGGCAATCTCAGCTTAGACCGTTTGATGTGCATGATGCTACTAGCCAGTACATACTTGTACATACTTTTTATCATAACTGAGTCTCCAGGTAAATTGTGAGAAAGTAACTGAGTATCTGGAAGGATCCTATTCAAGGGAAAACTCAGCTAAAGTTCCTCTCCTCAGTGAATCTTAAATTTTATATCCTTACTTAAAATCTTGATACAATCTTGTTTCTGCTGAAGTTTTCCTGTGTGAGAATCTGATGGAGTCAGAGTCCAATCTGTGTAATGTGGACATTTGGGCACAGTTACATCACATATGTCTGGGTACAGTATGGGACATAAAATTGGAAGCAGAGTCACCTTGACTCCCTCAACAGAAGGTGTGGAAGAGACGCACACAATTAAAACATTTGCTCTCTTATATCACCTGGCTTTCATTGACTCATCCATTAAATCAGGTCAGGTGAATCCAGGAATAATTGGGCTAATTTTCACAGCAGGTAGCTACCAACAGATAGATTTACCATAAAGTATCTGTCTAGATAACTGATCATAAAGGAAATAGGTCTGAGCACAGAATTGTTATCAAACATATATTCTTGGGACAAGGAATTTCGTTCCCCATATTCATACAGCACATTCTTATCAAGGACACAAACTTCTTTTGGTTTCAACTTAACCCTTCTGTTTGAAAAACAAATCTTCTAATTATGAAACATACTTAAGAAATAAAGAAAAACTGGAAAAGTTAACTGGATGGAGAGGTAAATCTGAAACTTGTATGTTCTTCTGGGCTCACAGAACATGAATCTTTTTGAGCTAGTTGAAAACCTATTTCTGGTCTTTTCTACAGGATGTTTTTTCTACTTTCATATTTGTCCTGAAAAAAGGAAAATTTTTCATTGTACACCATTAGCTAAGAAAAAAAAAACCCCATGAGCATGGGTATTGTTGCTTCTTCCTACTGCCTTTAACTGTTAGTTATCAAAGAATTTCCACACCATGATTTGATAAATAGAGGGAGTGTGCCTCAGGATTCTGGACAAGTGGGAGTCTGCTTTTGCCACTGATCCTGACAGATGTGTTTCCTTGGGAGGTCACTTCGCCTTGCTGTGCTCCACTGCTTCTATGTGTAACAAGGTTCAATTTCCTGGGAAGATTATAATGAGGTGAATGAAGTAGAAGTCTGTGTCACAACAGATCTGCATTTATCACTTTTTGGCAAAAGAATAGGGCTTATTATGCAAATTCATTGTAAAAGCAGAGACATTTTCCTCACAGGTTTGAAAAGTAATCTGCATAACTCACTAAATGCTGTGTTTCCTCTTTTCTAGAAACAGAGGAAGACTAACGTTATGTGTTTATCTGATAATAAACAACTGTTCCCAGCAACTACCAAGGACCTGCTCCTACAACAGCAGCATTATTGGGAGTGACCTCACTCATTTACAATCGTGATCCTATTCTGACAACAAATCCCATCTGCATGTGTTTGTTTTCTAAAGAATGGTATTAGCCCAGAATGAGGTGTTTGGATTGAAGCAGCTCAATGATATTCACTGGTGTTATATTTAAAGGACTGAAATTGTAGTACTTGATGACTCTATTGTTTGTTAGTTGGAGAGTGAGTTCATTACCATCAGGCTCTCAAATGTTTACAACTAGTTGCTACTAGAAACTATTTTGATTCTGTTTTGGAAACCACAATCACATAGACAACTATTAAGTCAGTGGCCCAGGGAGACCTGGACTTTCCGTTTCTCCCTTGTAATCCCTCTGTTCATTCGGCTGCACGCTGAAGGCGGGGTGGGAGGTGGACTGTTTACTACTTTAGTCCTTATTTTTTGCCCTCACCATGAAAAGGAGGTGAAGAGGTACTAATTGTTTCTGGAACTGTTGGATTTTTTTCTCATGTTAACAGCTACTTTACAGGTGACAAAGACTGGTTTGCTCCTGTGTGGGAGCAAGACTGTCATCCATGTACTTCTGCCTCTGGACAGCCTTCACCCCTGTCACTTACAGAGCACATAGGAATGAGAGGAATCACTTGTTTATATTGCTTCCTATAATTTATCTTGGAGGCAGTAAAGCTGCCATAAATTGCTGTAAACCCAGTGGTTTGAAGACAATAAAGAGGATGAGCTGACTCTTAATATCCAACATTGAAGCAGGAGAAAAGCAGCCCAGAGTGCCTGGAGAAGTACAGAGGTTCCTACCAAGCTGATGAATGCTCTGCCTGCATCTGCTTTTGAAAAGGAAGAAATTACTGGATGGGCCAGGCCTCTGTTGCATGTCAGTTATGTAGAAGTTTATAAATTTTCTGTTTAAAAATAAGCTATGAAATGTTACTGTTGAAGTGAATATAAGGTTCGCATTCATCTTTAAAAGTGTACAGGCAAACATACCCAGGGTATGGGAGCCCCTGGGTGTGCTGGAGATGGCTTATGAGATAAAAAATGACATTTGACTAAGAAAGTGTTTCTGCTCTAGGCAGAGGGCTTACTAAGGACCTTTATATCTCTTCTGAAAAACAGCTGAAACCTTGGAGGGTGTGTGGGAGATGCGTCCAGCAGTTCAGGGTCTGAAGGAGAGCACCAGCAAGCCAGAGCAGAGCAGCTGCGATGCAGCCACTGTACCAGGTCTATCACTGAGTTTGTGTCACTTCAGCTGAAATCACCCATGGAGCCCTATAAAATGATTCACAAGGAATCCTGTCAACCTAGACACTGAATGAGGGGAACATAGCAGTTAGCTACCATGGGTGTAGGGAGAGGGCTGGGAAATTGTGGTAAAAAATGGTAATCTTGCATGCTGTCATCTACTTCTTTCCTGAAGCCACTATGTTATCATGTTTTCCTTTTGTCCCCAATAAACTGTGTTGGTTTAAATTATTATTAAACATAGGGAAATGTCAGTTGCTGAATTATGGGCATAAGACAGTTATTCAAGTTTCTAATGATGTTTGCAAGAGCCCTGTTGGAATGCTTGTAGAAACCCTTAAAAACTGAACACACCATCATGGCACAAAGTTTGTACCATTTTTTTCCATTGAGAATGACTCAGTCCCTTTCTTTTCTTTTTATTCAAGAGTGTGGTACTGCAGACATGAACTTCTCTCATATTAAATTGTGTTTTTCTCACTGACTTTCCAGACAAGTTTTGGGATGACAAAAAATATTAAAAAAAAAAAGGTGAAAAGAAAAAGGAAGTTACCTAGAAGGTAGAAACAGCACAAGCTGTTAGCCATGTTTTGGACTGAAAACTCTTTTGCCAATTAAAAGTTCCTTTTGATGTTTCTAGTTAACATCATCACCCCAATAACCAAAGGAATTGCTATGTAACCACTTCATGGACTGTGCAAGCACCATGTGCACCCTCCCCTTGCTCATGCCAGTAAAGTCTGCTGTGCTGGCGCTGATGTCTCATCTGAACAGCACTGGAACTTGTTCTGAAAAATAATGATTCTACAGTCTTATAGGGGAGGCAGCTGCTTCTCCCCTTAATTTTTCTGCTTCCCCTACACTGGGAGAGGTAAAATATATTTCCCTTCACTAATAAAGATTGCGTTAAGGAGTACATGGATGTAGCCAAAAAAATAAGTTTGTTTTCAGACAACGTTTTGGAAAAAACCCACGATTTTCTAGAACTTTTGCAACATCAACCAACTAGTAGGAAAATTATGGTCATCTTTGCCTTCCAATTTTCACATGGTAGGCAATCCTAACAGGAATGGGTGCATATTCATAGTTCTCTATCCACAATGTGACCAGTATCCGTCATTTAATTTCTGAACTGAACTGTGTCTTATACTTGAGCTTGCTATTGTTCCAGCTGGTGTTGAAACACAAGTCTTTAAGCTAGAGGTTTCCAAGGATAAAAATGTCCATTTGAAGCCCAAAACAGATGTTAGATACAGGTCCCACAAATCCCTTTATGAAACTTGAACAGATCAGAGGAATTACATTTTGATATTGTAAGTGAAATAAATATATTTTCTCTCACATTCTATCTTTGATCCTCAAAATATGTGTAGTAATAGAAAGAACCTGATGGATATACTGTTCAAAGCTGTGGAGCTGGTTTACTCTCTCTCATGGAGAAGTATGCTGGAGGAAGGAGACTTATGCATCCGGATAGATTCCAGATATTTTCACACAGAATGGAATTGCCATATTTTCATGGGAAAGGAGTTTGCACTCTTCCCACCCTGGAACAAACCTTGTGATAGAACCATCTGGAGTGAGCTGAGACCTGACACTCCTCACTGGGTTTCTCAGAACACTGGTTTAGCTGCAATCTGATTAATACGGACACCAGAATTAGAGAAAAATAGTGGAAGTCTCAGTCTGTGAATGCTTTTTTTTCTTGTTTCTTGTTTGACTACCTATTTGTTATTTTTGATGCTGATGATTGCTGGTCTTCTGTTTCTGTCTGACAGTTTGTTGCTTTGTCCTTTTTGCTTGGATTTGACATATTTTTCCTTTTCCTTTTTCAATTTTATCTGTCTAATCTCCTTCAGCTCTCAGCTGAGTCCTTCTTTCCCACTGAGACACAGTAAAAGCAAAGCATCTTGAACTTTAAAAGGCTCCATTGCCTAAATATTTATTTACTTGTGAATCCTCCTTCTCCTTCCATGTGTGCCATTGGTTAACTCTGAGGATTGCTCATGCCAATGCCACACTGACTCATTCCAGCAGGGAACACAAGAAGCAACGGTCTGCTCATGTTACACAAGGTCAGTGCTGCCATTCCTGCTCCTGAAGTCCACTGCCTATGCTGCTGCATATTCTTAGTCAGATGTGCCACTCAAAACTTGTCCCAGAGTGGACATGGGCTCAGTTGGGATGGTGTACAGCAATTCGTAATTGTAAGAAAAAAACAGAGATAGCGTCATGGAATCACAGAATCATCTAGGTTGGAAAAGTTCTCCAAGTTCATCAGTCCAAGTTTTGACCAATCACCACCCAGATAACTAAATAAAGTTTAAGTTCACCTGAGCCTCCTTTTCTCCAGACTAATCAATTCCAGCTTCCTCAGCCGCTCCTCATCAGACTTATACTCCAGACCCTTCACCAGCTTTATTGCCCTTCTCTGGACTTGCTCCAGCACCTCAAATTCCTTCCTGAATTGAGGGGCCTGGAACTGAACACAGCACTTGAAGCATAGCCTCACTGGTGCTGAGTACAGAGAGCCAATTGTATCCCTGGCTCTGCTATTTTGGAAATAAAACAGGATGCCATTTGCCTTCTTGGCCACCTGGGCACAAGCTGGCTCGTGTTCAGCTACTGTCAACCAGCACCTCCAGGTCCTTTTCCAGTGGGAAGCTTTCCAGCCATTCTTCCCTCAGTCTCTAGCTCTGCATGGGGTTATTGTGATTGAAGTGGAGAACCTGGCACTTGATCTTGTTGAACCTCAGACCATTGGCCTTGGCTCACCAATCCACCCTGTTCAAATCCCTCTGCAGAATGTCCAATCCTCCAGCAGACCAATGCCCAGTCTAGTTAGTGTCATTTGTGAACTGACCAAGAGTGCTTTGAGTGGATGGCGATCAGTGCACCGACAGGGCATGTCACAGCTGGAGAATATGAACCCGTTCCACCCATTAGAGGAGAAGGAGTTGCATGTGCTTTCCTAAGGTGATACACAACACAGAAAAAAAATATATATGTCTGTCCTTCCAGTTTTGTAAACTTTGTTTCAGTTAAGCCATTTGAGGGAAATAATTTTGCTCTTATCATTCTTGGATTGTAGCTCTTGTAGAGCAAGACCTTCTTCTTGTGCTGGTGTAGGGCATAATGTGGTGGGATCCTCTAGCCCTGGCTAGACTACTGTAGAATCTATAACAGTGCTCCTCCTCCTCCTAACACCATCAAAAGTTTGCCAGATTTGGGGGCTATGTTGGAAGCTGTTGAAACTGGTGCTTCAAGGCATCTGGGAGACATTGATGTGGGAACAGAAGAATGTGTGCTGGCTCGATAAGGTTTTCTAAGGTTTTTCTGCCTCTTGATTCAGTGGCTGGAAAAATGCCCACTCCGGAAAGTAAGGATAAAACTGAAGCTTTTCCAAATGTTTTCTTGGTAGCTGGCACACACTTTAGAAAGTTTTTAACTTAATTAAATTAACCAGTTAACCCTCTTCCTTAATTATGTGTTTTGGAGATTTTAGAAGAAAAATTACCCAAAGCAGAATGTTAAAATGAACATCAGACAAATACCTCCCCAAACAGGAAACCATGTGAGCACCCTGGTGTACACCTACTCACTCCCATTTCAGAACAACACAGAGACTATGTGCTGTCTGCTGTGAAAACACCGAGGACATTTTGTTCAGCTGCCTGGGATTTGAGCACAATGATACTTTCTAAAGCAGAAGTATTCACCTGGGACATCTTTGCACATAAGAGCAGGCATTCATTTAGGCCACTGTAGTTACAGTTGCAAAACAGTTTCCACTATTACCTTCTGCTTTCTTGTGCTCATAGCTTTCCAAAGTAAGAGAAATTTGGACTGTTTTTTGCTATGATGAATGCTTTCTGGACCAGAGTTTTTCTTAGGAAAGACAACAAAATTAGACAACTTAGTTTCACAAAGAAAAAAAAATCCATTATGGAACAAGGCAAATATAGTTCTCACTTCTCTAGTCAACAAATTATTAAAACTATGCAGTAAAAATCATAGGACGTCAGAGAACAACAATTCCAATAATCACATTGGACATGGGACATGCACTTTTGTCTTTTTCTAGTCTTAGACTATCATTTTGCTATTGATCTGGAAAACCTTTTCTTTTCTCTTTGTGTCCCCAGAATGCTGCATTTTATTATACTTAAATGATGTATTTATTAAATTTATTATACTTAGAAGTAATTCCTTTATTACTGAATACTAATATCAGAAGAAATTATTTGATTGAATGTGTCACTAACACCCTAGTCCTGATTAGATTAATGTCTTTTATTGCTTACTATTCTTGCACTACACTGCTGTCCTCTGTGGTTGCAAGGGGTTGACCTTGAATTATGGTCAGACACCCACTCGTCCACTCTCTTATTTCCTTCTGCAACTGGACAAGAGGAGAGAATAGGATGAAAAGCATGTGGGTCAAGGCAAGGACAGGAAGATCAGCTGACAGCTATCATCATAGACAAAATGAAATCAACCTGGGGAAAATTAATTTAATTTGGTCCAAATTAAAATGAGTTTGGATAGTCAGAAACAAAAGCAAGGTGAAAAAATTTCCTTCCACCTCCCCAAGTTTTTTCAAGCTTTGCTTCTTTACTGTTGACGTCTGTTAGAGGAGAAGCAGCTAAATCACTTCTTATCTCCTCTCTTCTTGTGTCTTGTCAGCTGTAGATAACGCAAGAGAGAGAAGGATCTTAATTCATGACTATCTATTCAGCATAATGCTCTCTAGTCTCACTAGGTTTTCCTTCAGCCATCTTTACCACAAGAGAGATATCTTTTGCACAGTCTTTTCTGCTGGCTAATATGCTCTTCCTCGTACATCTATGTTTATTTCAAACTGAGAAATGGGGAACTATGCAATCTTTCAGCTACAGATGACAGAAAATTAGATGCTGAGTTTTAGCTATAAAGAAGGCTGATGCTGAAGCTAAGCATTTTCGATGTGGTATGTGAATAAATATTTTATATTCTAATGCTTAAGAGAGTCACTAAGAACTGTCTTACTAGTATTTTCTAATTATGCATTATTTTCAAATAAATACATTTTGATTTTTCTTTAGAATTATTAATTAAAATATTGTGTATGATTATCCCTAATTACTCTATTATTTATTTGAATTTTTCTCATTCATTGATATTTCTTAATTAGAAGGGTTATTTTATTCCCTTAATAGGTGTTTCAAGATGTAAAATTTATTTCCCGTTTCAGCCAAAATTTTTCTTATTAATTATAGAATTGATTCTAATTTCAGTGTCTCAGCATCTGGTTTTTTTTCTGACAATAAGCTTAAAAAGCTTTGCAGTATACAAAAAATTTTTAGGAAGAAGAATAAAGTTAGATGAGTGAATAAATGGAACTGTGATTGAGGATTTTCTCAGCTGTAGTTAAATACTGTGGCAGTAAACACTGTGTAAAAAATCTAGTCATTATTCCCTTGAATAAACAGAAACACCTGTTCTGATAAACAAAAAAAATCAAGCTATTTTTAGTAGTTGTATTTATTTATCCCTCACTACTGGACAATGCCACTTCCTAGAATTTGAGTCTCACAATCATATTCTATGCTTTTTAAAGGGTTTCCATTTATTTTCAAGTTTTATATCAACTCTGTCTAGGAATGCTTTTCTGACATTTCAGGTATTCTTTCCAAAGATATAACAAAGCCACAGAAGAGGAATTATTAAAGGAAAAAACCCAAACAAACCAAACAAATTTAAAAGAAAATCCCACAACACCCAAACCCCCAAACCTCAACAGCTATTGGGGAGAATATTTTTTCTGAGCTGTACCCACTGCGGATACTATGCCAAAATTCATCATCTTATTTACTCAAAGTTAAGGTGACATCCAAGTGAAAGTTGTAATATGTAACACATTTTATGTGCCTTAGCTTTGTATCATGATAATGAACAGATTATTAAAAATGTCACTTAAAAAGAGTTTTTTCTGTAACCTTCTTCGTGGCCACTAAAAAAGCTGCATAATTTCTCTTTTCTAGACAGAATGTACATGTCAAACTTTGCGTTTTGGTGAAACAACCTGACAGAAAAAGTAGCAAAGAACCCTCTGTCTTGTGACCAACACTCCAGATTTGCAGTGAATCTTTTTTGGTAGGTATTAAGATCCTCTTTTCCTGGTGCTGAAACAGGGACCTGCCTCACAGCACCACTCTTGTCTGAGATAGGGAGGGACTTAATTTATGAAGTAAACCCAACATGCACAAGGTGGAACAACATGGATCACATGCCCATGAAAATACACCGTAGTCACAGAAAAATCTAATTTGGCAAGGACCTCTGGTCTTGGAAATAGTCTAACTTTGAAAGGCAGAAGGGCTAACATCAAAACTAGACAGATTATGTGGGGCATTGTCCAACCAGTTCCTTCAGCTTCTCATTTTACACCATGCTCTGTACCTCAGCTTTCTTGGTAAATCTCTACTGTGCTCTTTTCAGTTTATCCACGCCTCTCTTCTACTAATACAATGATTTAGGAAGGTATCAAGTAAGATGCCATACACAGCATACATAATCCTCCCCGTTCCAAAAACATATGAATAGCTTTTTACTTTTCAGTTCTCCTTCATGTACTGCTCTCTCAGGTATAAGCAATTCTGGCTGAAAGTAATCATTATGTAAAATTACCTCTCACATTTCATATGAGCATATATAAGTGTTTACTTTGTGCCCTGCATTTTGTGCCCTTTAGGTGTTATATAATTTAAAATTCGCACAGATACTAATGTTATGTTTTCACAGACAAGCTCTTGGAGGGAAGGTAGGTCAGGATGACAAAATGTATACCCCAATACATTATAAACAGTTTCAACAGCAGCAGCGGCTGCTATTAGTGTTCAAAGTGTCTGGGTACAATGCACTTGGGCAGTTTTGTCTTAAGATTTTGTTGTTCCCACCTCTGTGACTCCTCAATAAATACTTATTCTGTTGTGCTGGTTTTCACTGGGATAGAGTTAATTTTCTTCATAGTAGCTAGTATCGGGCTGTATTCTGGATTTGTGCTGAAAACAGGAGTGATAACACAGGCATGTTTTTGCTGTTGCTGAACAGAGGTTACACAGAGCCAGGGCCCGTTCTGCTTCTTATATTGCCCCACCAGTGAATAGTCTGGGGATGTACAAGAATTTGAGAGGGAACAGAGCCAGGACAGCTGACCCCAGCTGACTCAAGGGATATAGCAGACCATATGGCATCATGTTCAGTATATAAAGCTGGGGGAAGAAGAGAGGAGGACGTTGAGAGTGATGGTGTTTGTCTTCCCAATTAACTGTTACGTGTGATAGAGCCCTGCTCGCCTGGGGATGGCTGAACACCTGCCTGCCCAGGGGAAGTGGGGAATGAAGTCCTTGTTTTCCTTATCTACTAAACTGTCTTTATCTCAACCCACAAGTTCTCTCATATTTTACTCTTCTTATTCTGAGTAAATGTCTGCTTGATACTTCATTGCTGGCTAGAGTCAAAGCATGACATCTATAGAGCCAATGCCTTAGTTTCATTTGTGACACACAGGATAACACCATTTCTCATCTCTGATTCCTCTGTGACACTCACCGAGTCTGATACAGTTTTTTTTCACTAAGCTGAATTATCTCTCTCCCCAAATCAGCTTTTAAACAAACATTTTTCATACAGCAATAGATGACAAATACCCAGGAAGACTTACTAAAGAACCTAAAAGATTCAAGTCAAAGCGTGGCAGTAACAATGCATTGCCACTGCGTTATGTTCAGGCTCAAACCTCAGCTGTCGGTTGAAGGGCAGGGGTTTAATCCACCGGGCTGTCAGAGGGTGGCAATGTAAGAACACAAAAGAAGCCCAGGGCCAATTAGCGGTAGCTACTCCAGGCCGGGAGCAGCCGACTTTCCCCACGCTGCCACGCTCATCCCTTTGTTTGCCACCGTCACACGCGGCTTTCTGCCAACACCACGCAAAACCAGGCAGGGTGGTCCCGAGGAAACACCGCCCTTCACGTGAGGCTGCCTCGCGTGCAGAAACCCTTCCAGACAGACGAACACGCTTCTCTTAGTTACAGTTCAGCCGTGCCTTAAGCCAGTGTGAATTCCTTCCAGACACGCCTGAGGAAATGGAGCAGGCAGTCCCGTGACGCGCTGCCGGAGCCCCTCGGCTGCCATCGCGCTCTGCATCCCTCAGCGCCTGCTGTCTCTGCTAGGAGCTCCTCTATGGCTCTACGGAGAGGTGCAGGACTTGCAGGTAGATGTCTATTGTAACAAAACAAGACTGAGACTGTCCAAGAGTGCTGGTGACTCCTTTTAATGTCACCTTTCTTCCTTTGCTCATAACCACTCTCTCTCTAACTACCTGTGCAGTCATGTATGGTCCCGTGCTCCCAGCCTCCAGATGTTCGCAGGAAGTGGCTTCCTCCTGATGCTTACGGTTACTGGGCTTAGGTACCTTCTCACTTGTTTTCAACAAAATATTCCCATGGTGTGCAGTGTGACAACTCAGGTGACAAGGACTGAGATATTCTGCCTTGTGCTAATTTGGCTGTAAGGATTAAACTACATCTTACTTTACCATGACAAGGAATACCCAGGAAAATAGGTGCTTTATGCTGTCCATTATTACAGGTGAACAAGATATTAACAGTGTACAGGCTGGACAGTCAAAACTACCATTTCCCCCAGTAAATAATTGCTAGATTTGCCTTTCAAAGTAAAAATGATCTTTCCTTGTTCTGACTTCTGCTGGTAGGGTTTGTATGAGTAGATGCTGCTGGAGTGGCTGAGAGAAACACCCGCAAGGAGCACCTGTAGGGCTGGAATAGTTTTTCTGTCAGATCCCTGTGCTCTGGTGCAGAGGGAGGATGCTCTTTCACAGACTAAAGCAAGAGAAATGTTCATTATTGTTTTTGGAGTACCTGCAATTGTGTAAAAAATATTTGTTTCAAACCTGTAGCATTATGACTGTTATTCTTTCCCCTCTAGGGCTGAAGTTCAGTGCCTAGTGAGATGAGTCATTATTCATTTTAGTATCTCTTTTGGTGGGTAAGAAAAATTTTATTGACAAAGTGCTACAGGACCTTCTTCTGAGCAAGTTCTGTCCTTTCTGCACTTACAGAAGAGCTTGCAAGAGGAATGGTTCTAGTCCTATTTTGACCATAGCACCTTATCTTTTGTTTTTAAATAGTATATGCTGGGCAAAAAAAGATACTAATATAAAGATATTTTTTTCACAAAATCTTTCAATAAATTAATATATTAAAATGTATTCCTTCCTCAGTCATTTTACTGTCATCATTACATGTGCCACATCTAATTTTTAGGGTGAGATCTCTTGGAACAGTGACTCATCTTTTCCTTATAAAGAACCATGCACACAGAACTGTATTAATAAAGGAATAATGATGGGATCTGCTCCTCTCTTAGAGACTGGGACAGAGATAACTGATTCTGTGTCAGATGCCAATAAGGTTTCAGTATAGTTTGTGTTGTATCTTGGATAAAGCTGGGGACTGATAATGCAAGGATTATAAAGTACAGAGGCCCATGGATGAAGACTCAAAGCAATTGGGTCTTAAAATAGAAATCAAGAGTCAGGATCCCAAAGATGGTGCACCATCAGTGCAAGCAGTTTGCATTATATTCTGCTGAGATTCTAAATTTGACTGGCAAGCAGTCATGGCCTAAAACATGGTAGATCTCATGAGATAACGCAACAGTGCTATTCCACTGAATAAGGAGAGCACATAAAAACAGTTATCTGACAAATAATTTAATTTCACTCTTGAATGTGGAAATTAATTTCTTTGCTACTGAGAGATCATTCTACATAAATAGTTAACTTTGGATAAAATGTGGTAAGTTTGCAATTATTATTTCCCGAACCTTCTGCTGATTATCTGAGGCGTGAAGTTATAAATTTATTGAGAAGGGTGTGGGAAAGACACAGTCTGGTGCTTCTCAACAATAAAACAGAGTTTGAATACTAACTGTAAGCTGCTTAAACCAGTCTCTGCCTACTCTTACATATACACTACTACAGTATGGTGCTATTGGCATAGTATGTCAGTACTTAATGTTTGAAGCAATAAATACTGAGTGCTTTTAAATAATTGATATGAACAGATCCCAGAGAAACTAGTTCACACATTTTCATTCTTGAACAATGTAATCTTTAGCAGATGCTCATAATTAGGGATCTAGGTATTTAAAAATACAGTAAAATGCTTATATTCATTCTCAGATCCATCATATTAACATAATTATCTGCTTTAGTTTAGGGTGATCCTGAAAAACTTCACCATTTCTTTAGTCAATATCAGATATTTATAGCTTAAGCAAAATAGAAAATGACAGAAGAGTGGACAAGCTGTTTATAACGGCTAAAGAAATAATTATCAGATTATTCATGGCACTATAAAGAGTAGGAATGATAAGCCCAGCCGTTGTAATGTGATTAGCTAATGTTAGTTAAGCATTGCAGAGACAGAAAGAACTCTACAAAGGTTAAGCATTATTATTATCACTGTTAATTCAAAGTGATGGAAGGCACAGTGAAACCTCTTACCATGCGCTGTGTAAAGCTTGCAGAAACTGAAATTTAGAACTGAGGGACAGGATAAAGAGCATTACCAGCTGATGAGCTCTTTCTCTTTGTTCCTCGATGAGGTCTGAGTAGCTGGTCATTTGAAAAGATAGACAGTGGCCAAGACACAGAATCTATCACAGTAGGAGGGATTGATGTGGGTCAAACTGTGTGCCAGACCGACTCCCTCCAGCCACCCTGAGGGCTGTCAAGTGCTGTACAAGGAGCAGGAACTATCGACACCTGATAGCTGCAGGTTGCCTCTCATGGCGCTCCTTGGTCCTGGCGGGCCTTTGGACATAATCCATATGGGCATAACCATCCTGGAAACATTAACTTTCTTTGGCTGCAGCCTTGTATTTCTGAGCAATTCTGCTTTTATGTCTTAGATTGTTGCCTTAGGGAAGTTTTCTATGTTTTGCATAAAACAAAGGTGCTTCACAGGGATGTTTGTTCTGCCATTTTTTTCTTTTAATGTAGAACAAGTTGAAAAGAAGCATTTTTTTAATCCTAAAGGAAATTCTGGTGTTCTAAAAGCAATACTGTTCTGCTTTGGAAGCTGAAAAAGCCACAGACTGTTGCTATATTCAGTACTAATTCTAATTCTAAAATTACTATTTAATCACTTCACATTATTGATATATTTTTCTGTTCAAATTTAAAATTAGAATTGAAATAAATTTATTTGACATATATGACTATAGGATGAATGCAGAAATTAATTCTGTCAAGTATTTAATCTTGTTCTTCCATGCTAAATGTCTCTCTTATGAACAGCATTGGATAAAGGTCCAGTCTTTCAGAAATATCTAGTAAGAAATCAATGCTAATGAATGAAGACACAGTAAGGAATCAGAGATGATCTTAAAACATGAGTGCAAGTTCAGATGAAAATGCTTCTGGACCAGTTTATATTCAATAAACTTCTATATTTTAATATTTCTGGGATGTATTTTCAAAGAACATGTAGGTGCCTGGTCCAGCTGGGATGAGAAGCTACATTTGCTCTTCAGACTTATTGCAATATATGTGCTAAAGTGGGCATTTATAGTGGGCATTTATAGTGTTTTGCACATTCACTAACTAGAGAAATTGACCATCCCAAAGTATTATGAATCTGACATACTGGGGAGGAGAAGCAGAGATGAAGTCACAGAGGGAGGAGAAAGTGATAAAAAGAGGGACTGTTGGAAATCTGATTTACCATGTGATATTTGGAGCCTGTTCCAGCTATTGGTCAGTCTTACCACTGACTTCAGACCTTCTGGTTCATTGAGAGCTGACATTCAGAATAACAGTATTATAATAGTGCTTGAAAGATCTCTGAGAGAAAATCTGAAGTGATTCAGAGGATGATTCACTTATATTGATAGCAAAACATTAGCAGTAGCTAAACATGACAGATACACTGTGTACAGAGACAGCCAAGCCAAGTCTAAATTGGAGTTTTGAGCATGCATTTGTGATTTAGTCATCTAACTAACAGGATAACAGGCTATGAGCTGTGAGAAACCAGTCTTAAATAAAGGGCATTGCATTATGTCCACTGTGCATATTCCCAAAGGTACAAAATGTTCATCCACTTTAAATTAACTCTTGTCAGTTTTGGGATGTGATTCAGACTAACATTTAAAAGATTATCTCTGTCATTGTTTTCCAGCTAATTTGTATTATGAGAAGTGAATTTAATGGTGTGCATACTTCTGCTGATTCATCACCTGCGATAACAAAACTGAGCTGCAAGAGCACCACAGGTCAAAGAGTCTGTGCCAGCACTGTATGTTCTCACAATTTGCCCTTTTGCTGGTAAAGACCATGTAGGTCTTTTGTCACCTTTTGATGCAATGCACTACAGGATATGAATTAACGTATCATAAGAAAAGCAGGTCACACCACAGGCACAGTGGGTAGAGTTTTCAGTTTTTTTATATGGCAAAATGAGGAATTTAGAACATAAAACACAGGGGAAATTGTGAGAAATGGACAATCTCCTTCCCAGTGTGTCATTTTGACACATTCTGTTTTCTTATGCTTGTCACATCTGTGGGTCCAAGTGTCCCCAGTCTCTGGTGGTATCTGTGTCAATGGACATGCCACTAGCTTGGATTTCAAAGCGCTGCAAAGTGAAAGAATATCTGTCCTGGTGGTGGACCATGCCACAATTTTTAGTTATCCCCTGGCCCACTGAAATAATGAAACTTAAAGAGGAGGAATTGGCTGGCAAGGAAGAGAAAGGGTGCTGCAGTAAAGATCCAAGACTTGAAGTCATTTGTGAAGATGTTCATCTACCACCTGAAATATTAACTTATTTGGCTTATCTGAAGAAATTTCCATGCATTTGTGGATCTAAAGCAAACAACGGAAGCTGAAAAATCTTCCCATATGAAAGTCAACTTTTCCAAGTACAGACAAAAATACAAGAAGAACGCTGCCAGTGAACCACCAGGACAATTCCCATCAGACTCTATGACTTTGGACAGTGGTTGAAGGGGTAGGGGTGAAGCAGGAAAACAGCAGGGTCCTAGGCGACAGTGGGATAGTGGGAGGTGGAAGAATTGTCTACCAGCTTTGGAAGCTTGACATTGGACCACAAGCAGAATTTACAGTGATGTTGGATAATGGTGGAATGCATTTCCAGTAAAGTATCCAGAACACATTATTCCTGAAGCTGATCACAGGGACCCTGGTGTGTTGGGTGTCTGAGTTAAGTCTCTTGCGTATTTAGATAGACATGACCATTTTGGTGAGTCTTCTGCAAGCCATTTTATTTCTTAATTAGAAATTATATGAAAGTGTTCAAGAGTAGTATGAATCTTGAGAGTTTAGACAAATAAAACTATTATATGGAATGTATAAGAGGCCAAACTGAGTTATTAAAACACAGTATCCAAACTGTTGTTGAGATATAGACAGGCCATTCATTGATCATATGTTGCCTTTTCTTTACAGGAGCATCCATCCATCCCAGGATGCAAATAGATCTTTGCATAATCTCTTCCAGTGAAAGCTTTACAAGGCCACTCTCACAGGGAGCAAGAGAGACAACCAGTGGGAGCACATATTTCTGATTTAACTTGTATTTTTTATTAATACTAAGTTGCTATTGAGAAATGAGATGAAGACCAGTCTGCTTATAAGAGGAACTTGCTAATGAACATCTGGCATGGCATGTTAAACAAGCCTGCTTCTTCATTATAAGGTAGAGGGGAGCTTGGGGGTGCACTCCCGAGCCTCAAAAGGAAAGACTACATGTATGCCAATAAAATGATAAATATATAGCAATATACAACACTCTTAAAATAAACATCTCCATCCAAACCACCCTCCAGAAAGGCCACTGCCATATGAGGGGAGCCTATTCTTTGGTAGAGGTGCCATCCCAGGGACCATACTGGTGGCATAGCAAGATGCAGAGGAGCAAATTCCTGTGTTTGGAACTTCTCTTTAAGCTGTTTACCCTGCTGGAGAGATATTATCAAAGAGTACAGCAACCTCTGGAGGTTGTTTCCGTTGCTACTTCCTTGGTGTAGCTATGGCAGGATGATTTTGGAGTCCAAACACTTGGCCTTTTTTGTTGTTCTGTAAGAGTGGGTCAAGTTGCCCTCCTCACATGAAGTTTTTTCCTGGAGCCTTTTCTCTTCTATGGTCTTTCTCTCTCTTTGTTGTACTGTGCTCTCAGTAAAAAGAACCCCTCTGATGTAAAAGACAGCTTCTCCATTCTTTGGTTTGGGGATTTTCCTGTTGTGTGTGTGTGTGCGTGCCTCCCCAGAGAAACAGGTTTTCCATTGGGCATCCTTTTTAGTTCAAGCACTGGTCATCCACTGCAAATGACGTTTTTTGTTTGTGCTGTAACATTTTCCAAATGGATGGGGAGAGGTGTTGGAAATCTTCTGATGGCTAGCTGTGTATTGAAGTGTTTAACGACATAGCAATTTCATAACAATTATTTGGATTATTTACATTACCTAAAAAATTCCCCAAAGCACCAGACTACACTCACATGGCCTAACCCTGGTTTAAAGAGCAGCTCTTCCCTCTCTGTTCACCAAAATATTCTTTCATTGCTTAATTTGAAAATTTTAGCTATCTTGTTTTAAATAAATATGTTCAAGTGGCATTTCACTTGAAATATTGAGCCAGTACAATGGCTTTGTCATGTTTTGGTAGTGGGGGGGGGGGGCTATAAGGGCAGCTTCTGTTAGAAGATTCCAGAAGCTTCCCATTTTTCCAATGGGACCAATGTCAGCCAGAAACAAGGCAGACCTGCTGCTGGCCAAAGCTGAGCTCTTCCAGTGAAGAGGAAGAGGTGGAGGGATTGGGGATAAATTTGATCTCAGGAAGAAGGGAAGTACCGAGGAAGATGTTTTAAGATTTATTTTTCATTCTCATTATGTTACTCTGATTTGGTTGTTAATAAATTAAGCTAATTTCCCCAAGCCGAGTTTGTTTTGTTTATAGCAGTAACTGTTGCGGGATCTCTTCCTGTCCTCATTTTGACTCATGAGCCTTTCACTATATTTTCTCTCCTCTGTCCGGCTGAGGAAGGGAGTGGCACAGTGGTTTTGCTGGACACCTGGCATCTACTCAAGGTCAATGCACCACCCAGGAGCACAAAGAATACCAGCAGAATGGCTTCTACCAGCTAACAGCTTCCAGAAGCATGAAAGACTTATTTTCTTTGATATGAAACAAGAAATCTCTTGTCCAAATTGATTTCCCACACATAAGAATCTTGATGCTTATACATAACTCTGATGGCCAATCAGATAAATAAGCATTTTTATTTAGTACAGACATGATGTTACAGCATTCGAGTAATAGTCTTAATGAGCAGGCATGTGTAGTTTTAAAAGAAAATGTGATGAAAAATCTCAAATGTCACATTAAACTTACATAAATCTAAATTATATAATTAAATCCTGGGTCTTCATCTTCTGCAAAAAAAAAATATGAGTGGCCCAGGTTAGGAATATGAGTAAAAATATAGAATTTGTGTTCTTGGGATTTCTTCCCCACCAATATTGAGTGGATTCCATGCTGCTCTTCAGCTCTCTTTCCATTTCTTTATGTGAAGTGTGCCTTTGCAGCAGCTGGATCCAGCTCTAATCCCTGAGGTTCTCTGAGCTGGAACCACTGCTGTGCAGCATTATAAGTGCAGTGAGCTGCCAGCGTGGGGTCGGCAGACTCCAAAGCAAAACACGTGTGGAACTCCTTTGCTGCTTACACACATTATTTGTTTGACTAATACATAATGTTGAATAAGTTTTCCTTAAAAGCAGCAGTTGGATTTAGGCCCTGTGGGGCTTTTTTTCCTCCTTGAATGATTTATTATTGAAATCAGTGGTTTACATTCAGTTAAAAAACATGCAGGGGAATATGTCACAATCTCTTTTCCACATAGCAGTTTTGCCGACTTTTTTCACTATATAAGGAAAATAGTCTTACTGATAATTTCCAGGAGGAAGGTTGATAATTGTTTTACTTCCAGCCCAGTCTCCATTTCTTCTGTGCAAAGTATGATATGGGGTAAATTACAAAGAGTAGTAAGTTTTTGCTTATCTCTGAACAGTCAATGATTAATGCAAAATAATTTTAAATGATGCTGAGTGTCCTGCAACAGTAGAGCTCAGTACCTCACAATTTTTGGTTGTTTATAAGAAAATAAAAACAACTTAGTTAAAAAAAAAACCTCATAAGGTCAAAATTTTAGCATGCAGATAAATCCACTGATTTATGCTTTTAGACCAAGAGTCTGTTTCAATTCTAAATCTAGTTGAAATTCACAAAGCACATAATGATGTATGTTTTCAACCAAGAAAGCTGAGGGACAGATAAAATAATTATACATTACACAAAGATTTTATAGGATTGAATATATATAGAAGACTAGAAATCTGAAAAACCTTACTGGTAATGTAATGGACTACAATGCTCAACATCTACAGTTCTTCATTTTTAAGAAATTTTATATTGGTTTATGCATTTCTGTATTTCTTAATTCCAAAGTATCTCCCAAATGATTCATGTTAAAAAACCTTTTAAAAGCAATATTAATAACACCAGTATTAAGCTTGAGGCAACACAGGAAAAATATTGTGAAGGTGACAGTTTTTAAGATGTTTCACAGATTCATGTCATCTTCAGATCATTTTCTCCAGCACTTCAGAGAAGTAAAACAGAAGTCCAAATGCAGTGACAAATAGCAAAAAACAGTAAGATGGTCTATTTGTACTTGCAGATCTGTTCTGCAATGGATCATTTTCAGGTTTAACTTTGCTCCAATAAAATGGGAAATAAGAAAAATAAATAGGATTCAACTTTCTATGCAAAATTACAGTATTTTGGCACTAGCCTGCATGGGTTTACAGCTTCCCTTGAGAGCCTGCGTAATCTGCCTCCAGTGACTTCTTCCCATACCCAGGCTTTCCGGAGAAAATATACCCCCCTTTCCTTGTGTACTCTGGCCCACAGTTGAGGGTCCCTGCAGTTGTATCAAACAGAGACCCATGCATAGCAGCTTGTGCAAAGCACTCATTTTTTAATGATACAAATAGTTTTTAAAAGTTCACTGTTTCCTTGTGGAGACTGAAATATCCCAGAGAACAAATCATACACTGTTTGTTATAAAGCTTTTAAGGAAAACAGAGGAAGTCTTGAAAGGCTCTAGTGGCAAAAATTCAAACAATTTTACTGGAATTCAAGTAGCAAAACCTCTGTGCTTTGCTTTGAAATTGTACTAGGAATACAGATAAGTTCTCATCTAAGACTAACATGAATCTGCATGAATCTGTGTTAAATATGTTTAAACTTTTTTTTTTTTAATCTATTATTTCCCTCGTTGATATGATGGCAACTTAAGCAATGAGTTTTCGTAGGCTATGTATCAGTTGGCTCTGTAAATACAACTTGCATTGAGGTACTAAGATGGACTCCACAGTCAGCATCAGGGTTAGGGAGGTTACTCTTGTGTGCCCATTGCCTGTGTGAAAACCTGACTGCCAAGGAATTCTGCTGAGAGAAGCAATTACCATGCTTAGAAAAATGATCAAGATTTGGAAGAACTCTGAAAGCTGATGAAAAAAAAATGGGTTTATAATCGGCTGTATCTTAAACTGTGGGTGGCAGCAGTGTCCAGGCAGAGGGAATTTTTGGAAGACTACCCCAGGGCTTTGACCTCCAGTGAGTGTTTCAGGAAGAGGCATCATTAATTGCTGCCCCAAGACTGTGAGGCTGAGCTCATAATAGGCAAACGCATTACTTTGTAAATGAAGGATTAAGTCAGAAAAACCTTGCTAATAACCTACTTCAGAAACTCCATAATCACCACGGTGTGATGGTGAGTAATTTGCTGTGTTTGTAAGCATGGGTTCAGTGGCCCTAATGGACTCAGTTTCCTATTCTGGATAGATGTACTGATACTTGGAATCATCCTGTAAGAAGCTCTTTAAGTACTGCTCCATGTGTCATGGCACATGTGGCATTCCTGGCTTCCACTTCTAGCTTTCCTCATTTGGATGATTTATGGGCTTGTGCAAATCAGTCTCAAACATAAGTGGGTGCCTGTCTTTTGCTGATTCATACTCCCTCCATTGTAAGCAAAGTTATGCCCTCAGACAGTCTCCATTATTTACAGGCTTTGCCTGCCTTGAATTTGAATATAAGGGGAAGAGTGTGGTTTTGCAGGGATTTCCAGCTCCAGCCAATACTTTTATATTTTGTCTGCCTGAAAAGCAAGCTGAATATTTTATGAATAAGCAGGTGTACAAAGTGCAGCTTCTGGGGTAGAATCAGCATTCCCACTTGTCCTCCTGGTAAATAATTGTGGAACATCTGGGGAAAGTTGAAATGAGTGAAAGAGAAGATGTCCCTGAGTCACCCACTCCAACACAACATATGCGAAAACACTTGAAGGTCACCTTTAAAGATTCAAGTTCTAACAGTGCTTTCACATGCTGGTTTCTAATAATGATTAAAACACATTGACAACTAAATTTTTGCAAGGGCACTATGAAAGGACAAGGCAGTATATGAAACAAGTATTTTATGGTGAACACCAAATTCCTGCACTTGTAATGAACACTGCATGCAATGAATGATCCACAGAGTACTCTATACTTTCTGGATATAAAATGTAAATAGATCTTTTCAAAGTGTTTGAGGTTTTCAAACTCATTGAGGGGATTTCCCTCATTAGCTTTGGAAATGTCAACCACTGTGCTTGAATCTTGTAGTTTAATCCAAAGTCATGCTTCATAACATTTCTCCCCAGACTCAGTGGAGCTGGCTGTGACACAGGAGGATAAGATGCTTTAGTCATGGTTTTTCATTGAATCAACTCCTCTCCTATACTGGAGCTTTGACCTTTTACTTCTAAGACTTGCTGAAATCACCAGACCTCATAGTGTTCTCAGAAGAGCACAAGAATGAATAATAGTGCAGAATCAGCTTAACAGACTCGAGTAACAAGAATAGTTTGCAAAAGCACTGTTACCTAAAAATGAGAAACCTAATGTCAACTTCAAATTAGGCTGTGAGTTTCTTTCTTCCTCTGCTGAAAGTAATTAAAGTGAAGAGACAGGGAAAAGGAACGGTCTAAACTGGACTTACTATTCCTTATTTATGGAGGGTTGGGAGTTTTCAGAAATAAACTATATGACTCATACTCTTCTCACGAAGAGTTCAGTATAAAATGCCCATTGACAGCAGTGGGAGCAGTATGAAATTCTACCCTACAATTTATTGATATGATCTCCCTGCAAAGAGCAGAAAAAAGACCCAGCTCCCATGCTAGACAATTCACAGCCTTAACACAGCAAATGAAGGGTGAGAGTTGCAAAGGAGAATGATAAGGCAGTGCAAAAACTGTAGCAGTAAAATATTAGTGTCCCCCTTGTGCTGTATTCACACACTGTGAGGTTTCCAAGTGTTTTGATTTTCATTTCCTTTTACTTGTTTACCCTCATCTATGGATGGGTACAGTTTTAAGTCATTATTTTGAGAAAAAATTCTAGTTTCTACATAGTGAAATAATTTGATTTAACATTTGATTAACGGGGAATTCAGCCATGAATTAACAGTGCAAATTCCCCATATCTCAAATCCCATATCCCTCCTCTAACCTTATTCTATGGAAGAGTGAATTTCAAACCATTGTACCTACACTCCGTAATATATCCAGAAGTCCTTGCTAAAGTCTTGCAAAGCAGAAGTTAATCACATATCTATTAAGAGAGAAGTAATAAAAAGGAAATAAAGTAAAAGAAAATATTTTAAACTATCAAAGAACACAAGAAAGTTTTAGATACCTTCCTGTTGATATTGAACACTAGAATTTTAAAGGAGACCCTGGGAAGTATCTATCAGGCACATTATGTGAAGGTATGTAGTAAATGTCTTCCCACTTAGGAGTCAGTGAGTGAGCGCAGAACACCTCTTCAAAGGAGTTGCTGTAATTCAGCACTTCCTATCCCATCCCATCCCATCCCATCCCATCCCATCCCATCCCATCCCATCCCATCCCATCCCATCCCAGCCTGTCCTGTTAGGCCATATGCCACTTTAAGGGAGGATCTGGGCAGGTCTTGAGAGCGCTTTGCAGAATTATATGTGAACATCTGTTTTAGCTCATTTACAAGTGATTTAGTTTGGCTCTTCAGCTGTGCTCTTTAGGGGTCTAATGTTTAATTGTGTTCAGAGACTTACCTTCATTCATTTTCATGAATGTAAGGTACCTTGTATTAACTGGGAGCTGGGCCTGACCATAGGGTTCCAATCCAGCTCTTAACTTCTGGGGATAGAAGTTGTAATAAAAATCTTACAAGAAAATGCCTAAGAGTAATTCTATTGTCCCAGCAACAAACCATAGCAGGTTTAGGCTTGTCATGGAGAGACAACTAAAATCTTGACAACAGTCATCCTCCAGTAAACAGAGTCTGATGGTTATGGTACTCCTTTTTTTCTATCTTTCCTATTCTGAAAACAGGACAGTTGTTTTTACCTACATCCAGAAAAATCTGATAAGTAACAAGTTAAGCTCGAATTTTCTGTTGTTTATGAAGACACGTGGATTAGTCCTAACCCAACTCAAAACTCAAAAATGTGTGATGGAAACATGATGTTAAATTTTTGCTTACTTTAAGAGGTTTGCAATATCTGTGGTAATAGAAAGTCAGAGAAGAAAAGGCTGTTAAATGATAGTTTTATATAGAACCAATAGAATGGTTAACAATAACCTGTGAGCCAGACCAGAAGAGAAATTTTGAAAAATGTTCCTGCCTTTTTGATTTATTTCTGAAATGGCACATGAAGAAAGTAATTTCTCACTATATTTCTCTCTCCCTCCTTTTTTCCTCATTACACTCTTGTTGTGGATAAATCTTGTGGGCAGCTTAACCAAACATGCAGTTGTCTTTTTTCGTGTGCCTAAATAAAAAGTGTAATTTGTAAATATCTGTATGCATTATTGGGTGCCTTTGGTCTGTGAAGAGTTACATGTGTGAGAGTGCAGTGTTTAAAGGGCTTGCCAACATCTCATCATTCCCAATTAGTCAGGAAAATTGGCACAACTATGGCTCAATTAAATTTATGAACCAAAGAAACTTCCTCATGCCTTTATTTCTGCTCTTTGTGGAAGCAAAGTGCTGGTTTAAGGATAGCTTGTAAAACATATTTGTAAAAAGTAGCCTTTTTTATTTTCTATTTGTTTTATCACCTTGAAGCTAAGTTCAAATCATAAACATTAAGAGATGCATTAGAAGAAATGCCCAGAAATCTGCACTCTTGCTAGAGTCACCTGATACTGGTTGTGGAGATATGCCCTCTTCATGGAGCAAATGATGCCTTACTCAGAGTGCCCAAGAAAGACAACAAAAATATTTAGATCTTATACAACATATTTGGGGAGGTGGGGAGGAATGTCTTCCTGACCAGAGATTTGGCAATAAGTTCACTTTGTGTATGTGAGTAAAAAATTGCTACATTTACAAGCAATTCATTTATACCCCAAGGTATTTTTTTGTGTCCTGATAATTTTCCATTCCCAATTTCCCCTTTTTAGTTAATTTTAGTGGTTCAGTCCATTTGCTTGCAGTGGCATAGAATTTGAAGCCTAGTCTTTAAGGACTTGATATCCTTAGGCACTCAGGCAGTAGCATTTGCAGGTGGGCCTTGGGTCTCCTAAGCATAGCCGTTTAAAAAGGAGACATTGTCACAAACTCAGATTATTCTCAGTGAAGAAAATCTAAAAAGAAAAAAAAATTATATATGTATATATATATATATGAATCCAAAGGGAAACTCACTCCTTCCTAAGATTTTAGGTAGTTTTTATAAAAAACTCCCCTGCACTCCCCTGCTCAAGATCCCTGTCCCTCACTTCTGGCTGTATTGCAGTTACTTATCAGAGCAGATGATTGATTTTCTGGTGGCTAATGATGGCTGGATGAGCCCCATTCTCTTATATTCTTAGTGCTAGTGTAGTGAATGTGCCTAATCAGAGTGTCTGATGAGCCATCCTGGCTGAGCAGTAACTTAACATATTTACTCATTTCTCTCTCATGCAACACAAATTATTAAACATTCAAATTCCAGCCTGTGGAAAACAGTGCCTGATATTCAGAAAGGACAGCAGCTGATCCAAAGATAAAATGGATCTTTGAGTGGAACAAATTCTGTTCCTTGGTACACTAGTGTAATCCCGGAATATCTACATTAGCAGCAGTGTAAAACAGAAAGGACTTTGGATCAATGTACCAGTACTTTTCTGATATTGTTTACATTGCCAGGAGTGACCATATTTTACTGTTCTTTGTTTGTTTATCGTGCAATAAAACTCTTTTTGCTTCCTAACTCTTTGTGTTTTCCAGTGTAGGTAAGGGAATTAAAGGCCTATATTTATTCAGATGGATTTTCAGAAAAAAAAATTTGAGGAAAAAAGCCATCGTGAAGAACACAAACCAAGAATTGGTGTATTTCTCTTCAATGACTTAAAGTATCCTTTCTAATAGAAAATGAGATTATTTACTTCTATCTATTAATTTATGGGTAATTGCACATTAAAATGATGTCTACAGTAATAAAACATACTATTGTGGTTTTTTTATCACTATGTAGCCTTCATTTCTTGCATGTATTTTTTTTTAAAGAGACTCACTTTATTCTCAGGAAAGTATGTGTTAAGCTTTTTAGCTTCCAAAAACAAGATAATTAGAAGTACTATCCACGTAAGAAAAATTCTTACCCTAATCTGAACAGATTTAAATTACACTGCTCATGGTATTTACAAAATATCTGTGGCAATACAGTGTGTCTGTGCTAAAGTCAATGAAGCATACAATGAACAGGACATAGTCACATGAGGCTTGAATTCATTCCAGTTTGTACTCTGGCTTTTTTTTTTTTTTCTTTTTTTTTTTTTAGCTCAGATGATTGCAGTGACCAACATGTGATTTGGAGCAAGGATCACTGGGGTCAGGCCTGCAGAAGCAAGTGGCAGAATGCCTGAAAGCAGTTCAGACCAGGAGAGCTTGTGTGTGGTAGCTCAGAGGGCATCACATGAAGATAAATAAAACGGAGAGCGTGCCAGTGCATCTGGGTCTGTTCCATGCTGACATACTCACAAGGTGTCCTGTTGAGTGGTAAGCACCCCCAGATAAGACCTGAAATCTGGTTACCCTTTGCCACTGAAGGAAGGGTAACTGTTCCCATCTCTCAGCTGTTGTAGAGACATTGTCCTGGGTGTGTGTCTGTCCTGTGCACCTCTCAGGGCAGAGCCCAGTTTCACAATGACCAGTCAATTCACACAGACTTTCCTCCTAGTACTTAAATATATTATGTGTGTAAGTATGTTTATACTAATATCCATAACTATTTAAATAAATGGCATAGCTTAGAACAGAGTCACAATGCTGTCATAATTATAGAAAGAGAGGTCCTTAGGAGCTCTACTGCTAGACTGTGTGCATGCATTAGACCACAGCTGACTTTATGCCCAGTTCCATGCATATGTGAGTTGGTCTGCCTGGGTTTTGTTCATCACTGCTAATCCACTACTCTCTCATTTCATGTATTGCACAGGCCACTGAAGCCTTAACACAGCTTTCTAGGGAAGAGTGCTGAAGTGTTTTATCAGAGAGAAATCATTGATCGTGTCTCCAGTCACACAGAAACTGCATAAATAGTAACACAGTATATCTGGGAACAACTTTGGTGTTTGGATGCTCCCAGCTGAATTAGCAATAGAGATATCTTAAACTACTTCTGTCTTTCTGACTCATGTTGTCCAAACTATTCTGGGTGCTTCCTAAAAATAAAATTTGAAAGCCATTGAAACCATTTCTCTAGCAACTGTGGCATTTTTTTCTTTTCCTTTCTTTTCAGAGGCAAAATCTCCTGTCCCATCAAATGTCAATGGTGAAGAATCCTTACCCACCTATATGGTAGAAAGGGCACTCAAGTATAACATTTAGTATAATTATTTAATAGCTCCCCCACATTAGTCAGGCCTTGAGTATAGGAAGATTGTTAGTATTTAAGTTGCAGTATCCTTGTCATTAAGTTGTCCTTCTGAAGGAAGCCACACAGGAGGTATGGAACATGTAAACAAACATTATTGAAGCTGCAGTATTTAGGGAAGTGGAACTAAAGCACAGGTGTTCTGACACCTTCCCCTTTCTGTCAAATACTTGTAGAAAGTAAATAATCATAGGTAAAGGCCATGGTAATATGAAGGTAAAAACAGATCTTTGAGCCCTGCAAAAGTATTAAGTGCGGTAACACTGCCTGTCAGGCGGCAAGCAGGCAGATTAGGTGTGAGATGGGCTGCCTGCTCCTGCTGAGGGCATGGGAGAGAACAGAGCCATGATACCAATAAATTATGGTATAAGCAATTAACATTGGCTCTTATTACCTATATGGGACTAAATTTATAGAAACCTAAAATCATTTGGCAAGTAGTTACAGTGAATAGCAGTCTACCTTTGTGTAAGGCTGACAGACATGTCTGACAGTACACTCCACAGAATCACAGAATCAGAGTCACAGAACAGGTGAGGTTGGAAGGGATCACCTTAGTGGGTCATCTTGTGCAACCTCCCTGCTCAAGCAGGGTCACCCCAAAACACATGGCACAGGATTATGTCCAGACTGTTCTTGAATATCTCCTGTGAGCTAGACTCCACAGCCTCTGTGGGCAATCTGTTCCAGTGTGCAGTCACTCGAACAGGAAGGAAGTCCTTCCTCATACTGAGGTGGAGAATAACTTAATTAACATTAATAACTTACTTAAGTAAGTTATGGCTTATAATGACCCTTACATGCACTGCTACTCCATTTAGGTAACTCATGTACTGGGATGATCTTGTGACTAAGAGCAAAGAACTTTCATTTATGGGATAGGTCATTCTTGGAAGTCTGGCAGCAGACTCTAATACTGTGCTGCAACTTTTCTCTCCCAGGATTCACTTTCAACTCATGCAATGAAAGAGAGATGAATTCTCTGAGGTGCATTCGGAGACCATGGAAATACTAAGGGCTTAGATTTCTCGACTTAAAATAAAAGTTGGAAAAGGAATATTTTGTTCTAATGGAAATTCACTGTCATCTATTTTTGTTGTTATCTAGCTAAGTGGAGCATTATTGATGAAGAAATGAGAACAATTCTAAGCTGTCATTGAATCTTGAGGCATAAAAGGCTTGAAACAACCTAAAATAGAAAATATGAAAAATAAATACACTGGATCTGTTCAGCAGTGGCATAGCAACTCTATGATGGTGTTGCTGGACACCACATTTGGCAGAAGGGAAGGAATTAATTGACAACATACTACAGTAACTGTGTTTGTATTGCATTCACAGGGTTATGTTCACTCTAGTGTTTAATTTACTCAGAACAGTTTTTTTTTTTTTTATGAAGAATGTAATGTAACTCGTAGGTCATAGTTATTGAGCCAAACATTCCACCACTTCATGGTCATGAAAAAGTAAAATCGTGCATAAACAGGACAACATGACTCTTTGAATGCTGGTGATAAAAATCTTTTTTTGTCACTGAGCTGAGAAAAACTATTTTCTAGACTTTATTAGGCAGGAAGTTCTAGCTGATAGGAGTTCTTGCAGCAGTTTATTCAATAACTGTAAGTAGGTTACCAATAAAATCCAACCAAATTACATTTTTGTAAGATTTCCATTTGTAGCATTTAGCATGTAGAAGGAAAATTTAATTTTAAGGTAACTGAGATTCATACTCACTTTCACTTGTTGGTTATATTTATGTGTATATTTATTGTAGTTTTGGAGAGGAGTTAGAGAACTACATAGGGAAACCCCATGTTCACTGCATTGTAAGCATATTTGCCTGGCTTATACTGACAACTGCTGCTTTGAAAGGCTTGTTTAAAAAGGGTGAGAGAAAATAAAGTTGTTCCTGAATTTGTTTATTACTAATTCTGGCATAGATATTCATACTGTCCTGTTAACATTTTGTATTGTTGTCTTCAGTTAGACTTCAATACTACCACTGTGGGTAGTCCGTCACAGGGCATTATTCTCATTTTGACCTGTATATTTAGAAGTCTTTAGAGCAGTTCATGAGTCTACAAAGTCTTTTAACAGAATGCTAGGAAAAAAATTATCAGTTCATGGTAAACTAGTACATACAGCTTATTTAACCAGAACTTTTTTCAGGCCTTTATCAGACACCACTGGAGACCCACAAGTCTAGAGATGATAGTCCCAGTGCCAGAGTGCTCCGAGGTAAGTGGAAATAACATTGTTCCAAGCCCAGTGTTTACTGTCATGGTGCTTTTAATTTGTCAGATGTCTCGCCAGGTGTGAATCAAGTTATTATTTTGCAACAAAACTGTTTATGGATAGCATTTTAGACTGCATTCTGGCAGGGTGAAATTAAGATTTCATTACTGTTTCATCTGGCGTCTTACTTGTGATTAAATGCAAGACTTACAAAGAAGTAGAGGGCTACATTTAAACTGTACACCTGAAATCCCTTTAATAGCTATAGGTTTGCAGTTTCAGTCTTATAAAATTCATCCCAAATTAGTTGCTGAACACACACCAAATCAGTCATGGTGTAGAAACGCCACTTATGGTTCATTTGCTAAAAACACCTCAGATGTTGCTATTAGAGAGAAAATATGCTTTAAAAAACACAAAACACACAAACAACAAGCAAACAAGCAAAATCCAAAAAAAAAGCCCACCAAAAAAAATAAAAACAAAACCAAAAAATGAAAAAAACACAATCAAAAAGGTTTATTACCATGGTTTTAAATTACAGTTTCCCTTTGAAGCAGTAGCATTTAAAAGGTGAAATCTTAGAGAACAGGGAAACACAGCTGAGATCTGGACATTGACAAAACCCCCCCTTTTTTTTTTTAATAGATTAAAAAATGTGTACATGAAGTTGTATATATTTTTCTCCACTATAACCACAATTATAACCACTTCTAATAGAAGGTGTTACCCCTTCCCAAAAAACCTAGAATAACTACAGCTGTAGTCAAACTAAGTTATTTCTCCAATTTCCAAGACATGAGCATCCCAGAGGATGTGCTGGATACTCATTATAAAAGTTACCATATTTAAAAATTTGCAAACTTACAAGAAGTAAAATCTTGCAATCACAGGCCATCCTGAATGTTTTTTTTACTAAATAAGAGTAATGAAGAAGTACAAGAAAAATGCTGCAGTTTTCTGAAGATTGGAGGAGAATTGCTAAACTGCATGAATCATTGCTTTTGCTGTGCAAACTGATCAACAGCTAAGTTCTGATCAAAATGCCTAAATGCCAGTTCTGATGTGTATTATCCTGAAGGCAAAGCTAGGCTGGATAAAGTTTTCCTTCAGGAAGAGCGTTGTCTCATTTGATTGATTTCAATTAACAACTTCCTTGAAATATTGTTGACCTTTCTGGCATAGTACACTTTAAAGTAAAATGCAGGATGCCAGTCTAATCCACTTAGCTCCAGAACAGTTTAACCAATACCCGTAGGGCACACATCCTGTGACTTGATTTAATCTTATGATCAGGGGAGTGTCACTTGATGTGTTAGGTATTGAAGATTTAAGAGGCCCTTGACCTTTTCTAGAACTGTAAGATTTACTTGCTTTCAGAAGAAAATAATAGAAAACAAAACACCAAAAAAAAACCAAAACAAACAAACAAAAAAAAAACAAGAAAACAACAACAAAAAAAAAAAGTGATGTTGGAAAGTAATTATTTTTGTATTTTTTTTTCAGAACGCAAAGCAGATGAGAACTAGCAAAAATAACACTCATAGGAAAAAAACCTATATTTTAAAATTGAGGATTTTAAGAATTCTATTTTCAAAATTAACTTGATTATGTTCCAGAACCATAGTTACTAATCACTGCAGCACTTCATTCAAGTAGTCATAGTTGCATAGTGAACTGAACTTTTCCAAAACTAGGATAGAGAATTATTGCTACTTGTCACAATTTCTGCTATTCAAAGCAGCTAACTGCTCTCCAGGAGTAATGTTTTTTCTGAATAAGTATATAATAATAAATATCAAATTATGATATTTATAGGGAATGTTATGAGCTTTCATTTCATTCAGGCAATGCAACCGGTGAATTTATTGCAAATTTCTAAGTCTTTGGTTTGAGATATCTGGTAGCATAAAAATAATATGACCTTTGTAATGATTAAGCTCTCACAATCTATGTAATTTGGAAGAATGTTGTATAAGCATACATGTGCATATTTCTCTGCACAGGTGCCTCCACATAAATGAAATATTTCAGGCATTGTTCAAAGATTGATCCTAAGTCTGTAAACTCTTACCTTTGAGTTCCCTCAACATAATGCTTGCTCTGCCTTCTGGAAATTTTGCAGCTACTGGGAAAAACAAACAAACAAACATTAAAATGCCTTCTTCTTGTGTGTTGTTGTTTCTTGCTGTAAAATTCAAAGTAGGTACCTGAATAAGCACTGTATTGTGGACTGTTCCTGAAGATATTGTGATTTTGTCTTGGGAAATGTATCTTCTCTATGGCTGGAACATAAAGACCTCTGCCTTCTAAGTGTCAAAAGCAGAGACTGAGGATTAGGGCTCCTTCCTTCATGCCTTTGTAAAGATCAGGAGTGTTTGTGCCTGTAGGTATCTTTAGTCTGTTTCAGTCTCAATACTTGTTTTGGATGGTGCACATTCAGCTTAAGAAATTTTGCTTATGGGATTGCAACACTAATGAATGCATTGACCATTTTCAGTTAATTTCAAGAGTGGGGTAATGTCTCAAAGACCGTAATTGCTATTAGAGACTTGAGCAATGTATGACCCATAGCAAGGGCACAGATAGAACAAAGCTGGAGAAATCCATCCAGAAAGGTTAAGTTACACAACTCTGGTAGGGCAAAGCAAGAAATAAAGTCTGAATTACCTGCTTCACTTTAACAGAGACTTTTAATTACAAAGCTGACATACTCAAATATCTTAAATGTCAAAACTTTAGTTTTGATGAAATAATATCAAATTTGTTTTAAGGGTCAAGATTTTGTTTTTTTCTGCCCATTCATTTAGACACTATTTCACTGTTGATAAAAACACACTGTGTTCTGTCTTTGCTAAGTAATATTATATATAAAAGTAAACATTCTTGAGAAAAGTTTCCTGTAAAGGACTCTCTGTACTGCTGCTTTTTCACTTTAAATGCAATCAGGTACATAAGAAATCTTAGCCAATTTCCAGGCTTCGTTATAACAGTAACTCTACTTGTAATAGACCTTGTAATGATTTACTCATTCACTCACTCACTCATTCATTCATTCATTCATTCATTCATTCATTCAACCTTTCATCTACTCAGACAACAGTAGTCATGTGGCTTGGGCTGCACTTGTTCTAGCAGCAGCGTATAATCTAGCTCATTAAAGAAAGTTATTCATCTTTCTTGGGCACTTTTTGAGAAGTCTTTGAATTTCCACATTATCTTCAGATTTATATCTGCAAGCTGAACTCTCACTTATGTTAGGAGACACTCAGCCTAATTCTGAAAAAGATAAAATTCTAGATTATTATTTTATATATCCTCAAAAGGTTCAGTCCTATTTCTCACAAAGGCCAGTTTCAAATTTGACATGGTTTGACCTAGGAAATAATGATCTTTCCTGAATACATAAGAAGGTTTTCTTACATTTGACAGGTCAAAGTACAGATGTACCCACAATGGTATTTATCTTTGTCTGCTAATACAAGTGTCATACCTGAGTTTTGATGCTGGTTTTGACAGAGTCTAGCTATGTCTGGTTAGCACCACGTAGAGACTTGACACAAGTGAATCTAAGAAAAACTGCATCAGCATAATTTTATGGACAGCAGAGCTTTTGTGCTGCTACAACTACATGGCTTCCAATTTGAGACCCAGCTTGTGTGGCACTACTGGAGCATCTTCTCATGTTGCAGCACAGTGCAATGCAAATATAACCCTCTCACTTCTGATAGATGCCTAGGCTCTGCACAAGCACTTTACCTAAACCATCTTAACAATAACAAAATTATTAAAAATGTCTTATTCAGAAAGTAGACATTAGGATACAACTACATGCCAGAAAGTAGCTCACTCATGCAATCCCTTGGCAAGTGTGAATGGTGCTCTGTATTTCATTAAGCAATCGCCATCATTTCATAAGGTCTTTGCCCCACTCATTTGCAGACAAATAGAAACTTGGGGCATTAGAGGGAACAGAGAGTGGTCATTGTAATCAAAATCTTCAGAGAATCCTGCTCTTAGCTTTCAAGGCTCTGATGAATGGAGATTTTATAATTACACAATACAGATTAGATTAGGTTTGTCAGTTTATTGGGTAAGAGAAAGTATGTTCTTGGAAATATGATCACATTATACTTAGGACTCTACTCAGAGGTATGGCCTTTCAGTAAGGCAGTTTAAACAATATTTAGAGATAAGCAGAAATTTTTGCATTTTTCTCTATTTTCTTGGATTTGAAATAGCTGAAAAATATTAGCTGAAAAAAAATTAATCTGAGAAGGAAACTTTTGCTGGTAATTTTGGGAAAACTATTGAAGATAACCCCATGTAAGCTGAGTATATAAACTTTTGGGGGATCTTATTAACTCAAACAACTACGTCATGGAATTGATTCTATTTGATCATGCAGAGGTAGAATTCCTAATTTCTTTAAATGCTATCATAAGGAGTTTAACTATGCTATTCAAAAAGATTCAAATTATATGTAGGGCTGTAAAGAAATCTTCAGATGAAGAAGTTTGTTGTCATTTCTGACATGTTTTGTGTAATAACACTTTTTGTTCCATTCAGTTTTGAAAGAACAAACTATATGGCAGTTTCTTAGCTGTTTCCTCTCTCCCTACTGAGCATTTGTTTGCTGCTACTGCAGGTTTGCAACAGAACTGAGTTGCAACATCTGGAATTTGACCTTTAACACACAGCTGCCCATTTTCTTTGAGACATGTATTTAGTACATTTGGGGAGAGAGAAGGAGAGAGGTGTCTGTTCAGCTTTTTTTTTTTTTTAATATTTTGCTGCAGTGACTGTGTTTGGTCTTTATAGTAGGGACTCACAGACCTTTGCTGGCCAGAGACCAATGTTCTTGGTCTAGCACAGAGGGCACTTGCCAGGCTGCTTGTGGAAAGGAAATGACATGATCAGGCTGCCACCTGTTTCCGAAGGGCTACACTAGCAGCCAGGTTGCTTGTTCACCAGGTCACCTTGTTGTAGGGAGGCCAGATCATACTGGGTGCTGAGTTCATTGGCTTTCCAGAACCCTGGGCTCCTTGGGCAGAGACTGCCTTGGGCTGGCCAAACAATTGACACTGTCTGTAGGAAATGTGATGCAATCTGCTAAGAACAGTAGTTTGGAAATGTCAGGAACAGATTTTTACTACTTTTATATGTAGATGTCAGCAATAAAAAAGGGAAAGAGGTCAATGATGCCAAGGAGAGCGTCAAGTAGTTGTCCCGAACCACAAACTGATTTCAACGAGCTGCGTACAGTTTTTGGCTCATACAACAAGAGTTTTTAAGACTGAGATTTATTGTATGAATTCAAAACAACTTTGTATCATGAGTACACTGAAATGAAGCTCCCAGCACAGCTAATGGGCAGTCTCTAAGGCATGGCAGATGAGTCTGAATGGCATACTGGGAATGCAGTATGTACATTAGGCTTAATTTGCCAGACCTCCTCTTAGTGAGGCTGGGAACAAGCTCTGGTTTTTGTGCCCATCTCTTGTGACAGCCATATCAGAAAACCAGCTGATGGAGAAGGAATGGGCCCTGATTGGTAGTTTTAACGTTAAAACTGTCCTGATAACATAAGGCAGAACAACTTCTCTTTGAGTGGCTTTGAGAAATTTGGCATCCTGGAGTTATGCTTACTTAGAAGTAGATGCATTTAGAGATATATAGGGCAGAGTAAAAGCAATGTATGAGGAGGAAAAGATGGGCTTTGCAATGGCTCTTTTACTTTGAAATTTGGCTCAGTCATTGGATCACACTGTGGAAAATTGAAGGTCTTGAGGTAAATCTTCTTTTGGTCTCCTCTACACTAACAGGATGGATGTCCCAAAGTGTTGCACTGACACTGCAGCAACATGCAGTGCTGGTGGGATGCAGCTGGTGGAGCAGAAGAGCTTCCCCTGTGGTAACAGCTGCACTTTATACAATCTCTAGCCCTGTGTGAGGCTCAGCCATCCAAATTCTTCTTGCAGTGGCAGTAACTGGTCTTGTTTGCAATATACACTTATGGACACTTTCGCTGGTACTATTTGGTCAGAGCTTGTAGCCCTGCAAAAGTAGGAGAGTTCCTCAAAACTCTCAGAAAGAAAGCCATTTGACCTTGAAGGTTCCCTTCAAATTAAGCATTTTGCACTAAAGCAGAACAAAACAACACTGCTTGCACATTGCTGGCTCCCCCCCTCCACAACATACACACAGACAGAGTTTTTGACTCAGCAACTGTGCTGACAAAGATCCATTATCTGTGCAGCTCTAGAATTTAGACCGAGATCCACAAGGGACTCAGGGTACATCCCTGCATGCACTGCAGGCAGACATGAGCAGCCTCTGTCCACAATCTAAGCTCACAAAAAGCCCACATGACCACAGTTTAGTGAGTCACTGAACCTCAGCTAACATGCTCTGCGGAGATGAACAAATATATATTCTAACTGCAGGGCAAAATATTTAAAAATGTGTTTACTGCTGTCACATTTCTTGGTATCCAAACAAATGTTTATCAGCACCATTTTGTGCAGCAACCAGAGGCCCCTGGCGCCTGCTGTGTTATGCTGAAAACAAAAATATGAAAAAGACATGGTGCCTACACTTCACAGTTTATCTTCTAGCAAAAGAAGAGATAGCCACCAGGTAGAATGTTATATAAAACGCTGATGTGGCTGGGGAATGGAAATTAAGGAAGACACTCCCTTTTTGGCCTTGGTAATTAAAATTTATATTTGTTTTAACATAACCTTAGTGGAATTGGAAGGTAAAATTTAATGTGTGCATGCACTTCTGCAAAGTAGAGTAGACTGCAGAAAATGCATCATCAAACCTCTGAAGCAGAGCCAGCCTTTTTCCCTTTACACCTTAGTCTCTTGTTACACATTACGTTACCTATTGACTGGATTTGTGGGGGGTTGTAGAAGGCTGCTATCCTCTGGGTTAAGAGTGGCTTTTTGTGGGAGAAGATGCCTGAAGCTCCTCATAGAGGGCATTACTGCCCAGTAAGAGTATTTTTTGTCAAATTGATGGGTATTCTTATGTGTACAAACTAAATTCTCTTTGTAAATAAAGTGAATAGTGTTTTTGGATGTATAGCTCTCAACAAATAGAAAGGGATGGGCATTTCCAAATTCCCAGTGTTCAATTCTTTCTTGAAACAGGCCTGTCAATGAGATCCTTGAAAAAGTCCCACACAATCAAATCACAAGTTCATTTAAAAAATCTCTTCCTAATTGAATGTACATTTTATTACATCATTTAAAATAAAGGCTGCATTAAATTATCATATGTTCTAAAATTGCTTGGATATTACAGGGATAAGCTCCTTCATACTTATCACCAATACTTGCTTCTCCAGTGCCCTCTAATCCCATGTAGACATCTATTTTATTCCTCTCTTTTCTGAGCTCATGGCTTCATAGCACAACTGCTCCATTTGTCTTCCAGGGGGATTGATACTTGTTGGCTGGTGACAGTCACTGTACTGTGGGGGGAAGTATTCCTGAGTAATGACTCTAGGATGGAGTTTGAGGGAAATCCTTGCTGATAAGCAAATATGAGATAGTCTTAAATTCTGTACCTATTTAGAAATCTTGTTCATTTTCCCTTGATAAAGAATATTACATTCCTTCTAGGTTCATGCTGTGTGGGGTTTTAGGAACAGAAAATAAAACTGGTTTGAAACAAAAGGTTTATTTTGCTTTTGTTTTATGGAGGTGGCCAGTGAAAAACCTTATTCTTCTTCATTTTTATACTTCTATTTACTTTGAAGTGGAAACTTCACAATAAGAGTCATCATGCACTAGAACATCTTTTCTGAAGAGGCTATCTCATCCTTGGGATTTCTTTTCAAAAGAACATACCTGGACATAACTCTGAGAAACCTGTTTAGAGCTTTGAAAGTAACTTTGCTTTGAGCAGGACTGGGAATATAAGGCCTCCAGAGGTTTTTCTTAAAATAAATGTATTCAGTGATCCTCTGATACTACCATTTGGGCCACAAACTTTTTGCAAATCTTCAGGTATGTTTACTCATTGCTGTGGATTTAGAGCACAGATCAAAAACTAAAAGAGAAGCTGACCTTTGCCAGTAAATCTACATGGCACAGAGCATTACCTCACAGACATACTGAATCCGAAGCATTATCATCTGATCTGATCACTCAGGGCTCCTTTAAGAGGTTACCGTACAGGTTATTTAAGGCACGATTCTCTAGAACCTCTCCAGGCCTCCAGGAACCAGGGAGAAGCTATTGCAGTAAATACAGCCCAGGCTGTTTTTTCTCTGCACCTCTTGTCCAGTGTTGCTAATGCTATACTCTCTGTTCAGCCTTCCTTCTGTTTAGGCACTTTGTAGTGTAAGATTTGACTTTAGCATGATTCACTCTGCTCTCAGACTAAGGAAAATCTCCACTTTGAAAGATGAAACTCTCAGAGGAGCTGAGGAGCTTGAGGATAATCACCTGATATCAGTATTAGCTGAGGATACCTGTTAACAGAGTTACAAATGGCAATCAGAAGGATGGTTCTCGTTTTTAGTTTACTGTGAAAGGCATGGCATTTAATCAAGATGTTTTGAGCTAATAGTATTTAGCATCATAGTATGAGTAATATAAGATGTCATAAAGCTACTGGCCGAAGCACAAAGTGGCTTTTGGAGAAATAATAGCTTAGTCATGACAGTTCTTTGCAATCTCTAAAAAAGGAAACTTCATCCTACACTTTCCCATCACTTCTCATGTCGGTACACCCTGGACGAGGGTGCTGAACTGATCACCCAGCAATATTCAGTTGTACTCTGCTGAGGACAACAGGAACCAAAGGCATTCAGCACTTTGCTTTTTGATATATTGCACTGTAGGGTCTTATATTACATCATGTATTAAATTATTTCACTATCAGGAATAACATAATTCCATCTGTTTTCAAAGACTATATATTCATAACTGGTAAACAGAGATACACAAAGGATTTGAATAGGCTGCTTAATTTTCTCACAACCAAGAAAAAGTCTCATACTACAGATTTGTAAAGAATCCTATCTACTTGAAACATGTATTTACTGCTGGTATTTGAATATTTTTTTACACATAATTTACAAGGAGCTTTTGTTTACTGGATTTTATAGGAATTGATCAAAGTTAGCAGGATGTAACATGCTGGTTTTAGCCAGGACCATGGATGCTAGGACTCTAGCATTTGACCAACACAAGAAACAGAATTCATCCTGCCGAAATTTCACCATCCAGAAGTCAGGCATATCCTTTGTGTTAACCACTAAGTCTTCCTCCAGAGTCTGAGAAGAAGGAATCTGAACTAGGCACAATGTTTTTCTGCAGGTACCCTATTCTCTCCCTGACTACAGAGAAAATGTTGACTATCTGAGACCAATATCTAATGATTAATTCAGTGAAAAATCACTTAAGTTTATATATGCATTATTTGAATGTGCTCAGATGAAAAAATATACAAAATAAGTTAAAGAAGATTTGAACAAATAAAGAGATTTATTTTTCAGTTTATTAAAATATTGAACTCTTTACGTTAATCTGAATTGAATGTTTACACTTGTGTTAATACACAGTGGAAAATAGCACTGCAGTTTCCAGAGTTATTGCTATTTTAGAAGACAGTGAGAGCTGAATGTCCTCAATAATTCTCAAGTCCTTTAAAGTAGTTATTTAAGACATAAGGTTCATGAGGTTTCTATGGAGATGGCTCTTTTTGTGTAGGTGTATCAAAATAAGCATTTGCATCAAAGGAGTGTTCTGAAAAATGGTTGTTACAAATTCTGTGTTTTTAATCCACAGCTTGTCACGCCATATAATACATTATTCCTGATCTAAATATCGAAGTCAAAAAGAGTAGCAGGATTTCACCACCTATGCAAATCAGATCATACAGAATAAATCCAATCTTATCAAATCCTGCCGTACTACAGAAATGCCTTCTGTCTACTTATGTCCTAGATGACAATCCACAGGATAACTACTGGCTCTTCTCTACCTTAATCTGAGGTCCTTCTTTCCTGCTTTCCACAGCTTTCCTTCATATATGCCACACAGTGCCTGAACTTGCTCAAAACTGTGCTGCTTGGTGGGACCGGCACTGCTGTCCTGCGACAATTTTGGTAAATTCCCCTAGGGCTGCCTATCATGGAGAACCTTCTAGTATTGCTGGGACATCGAAACTGAGCCAAATGTCTAGTGGTGCCTGACACCTTGTACCTACATCCCTCTGTGGGGTGAGAGTGTGGATGTCCCTCAGCATCCACCGCAGCTTGTAGGATCCCAAACTTTCAGGAACCATTTCCCTGATACAAGCCCCAATTAGAAAAATGCAGGGAGGCCTGCTTGGGCAGATGTCCCACCTTACTGATGAGCTGTCACAGAGCTGAGGAAGACTGGCAAGTGGGGTGCCCTAACAGGGCTGCAGTGCCTGGTGAACACTGCAGTGTGGTCACATGCCCTCCAGCAACAGGCAAGGTTGAGGGTGGAGCTCAGAGAGATGCCTTTGTCTCCATTAGCACAGATCCTCTGTGCTTTTTCTGACTACTCTGAAAAGATCCTCTGCTCCTTTTCCCACTTTGGAGCTCACATTTCTGATAAAGTCTGACTTGAAAATTTCCTCTGCTTCTGAGTGCCTGCAAAAATCTGTTTGGGATGGTGTAACATGGATGGGGGCACACTTGGGATTGAGGCATCTACTGGTTAAACTCTCAGATTCCATTCAGAAACTTAAATATTTGAACAACTATCTTCATTAAGGGCAAGGGGTAACACCCCTCTGTTTTTCAGAAAAGAAAATGTTTTCAGTCTGGAGTGTTTTTCTAAGCCTTATTAACCATGCTTCCTAATGAAGTTAGATAGCCTGCAGACTAAAGTTCACGAATGTGTATTTGTAGAATCCATGAATATGTGAACATACCCTAAGGTATTGATTTGCTGTCATCAGATACTAAAAACCAGAAAAGCATTTTACTTTTTAAAAAACATGTTTTTAATAACTTGCTATACCTTTAGACTTCCTCCCTCAGTTAAAAATTAACCATTGTAGTTAACAAATCATTATCAGCTAGCAGCAAGTTCACTTTGCTGATTCTCCAAATATTCAAATAGAATGACATCTGATCCACAGCAATTCCAGCTCATGTGATTACAGACATCTACCAGATCAGATAGGTTCAGCTTTCACTGTTCACTGCCACTTGGCTAAGAGTTACCTTTGACCCACATTTTTCATCTGCTCACATAGAAAAGTAATGGACAGATTATAGCAGAAATACAAATGAGTACTACGTACTTATGGTTCAATGCAAAGTCAATAAGACTTTGCAACTCAATAAAAGGTGAAAAATCCATATATCAACACCAAATATGAAGAATTTAAAGCAATGCTCTAAATATTTCACAAATACAGAGATGCCATAGTAAACATGCTCCAAAGAACACAAAAGGAAGTAGTTAATGAAATGTTCAATGAGAACATCTTGTACATTTTATGGGAAGAGAATACATTGTCCGGAAGAACAATTTTAAGGAATTATTAATACTATTACTGGATTCTGTGAAGAATAATTACAGAAGTCTAATTTTATTAACTTAAAATGGCATGCACAGTATCTGGACTGTATGAAAGATAACATAAAGAAAATAATGTTATATATATANTATAATGTATAAGAAGTGCTTGAAATCACTTTGTTTTGATAGCAAAGGTTTTTTGGATTGTAGAGTAATCATTAAATGAAGTTACACAGCAATATATGGAGTCTCTCTTTCATTCATATACCAAATCAGAGCTGTAGGGATTATTGCAATAGCTATAACATGTTTTCCAGTACGAAATAAATATGCCTTATGAGTCACATTATTTCATCTCTCTATGTGGGGATTTATGCACATCCTTTCCAGCACCATTAAAAGAGAGAAAACTTAACTATGCAAATCCTAAAATAGCACAGGGACACTAAATCAGTAAATTTTGCAGAATACCTATTAGCCTGAAATTTTAGGGAAAACACAAAAGGCACTCTATTGTAAAAATTAAGTATTCTGGACTTGGTCTTTATGCCCAGAGTACAAAAAGTGGAAAAAAGTATAAACTGTAGGATTAAGATGTAAATAGTACAATAGAGAATGTTTCTTCCTGCACTCTCTGTCAGGGGCAGGCAGTGACAGAGTGCACTGTGGATATGAACTGAGAGCACGTAAATCTGAAGGTGTGCTGAGAGTGGGAACAAAGAGCTATATTCAGATGATGTGTCATAGGTACCTGATGTAGGAGTTGGAATTGCTCTGAGATTTCAGGTCAGCGGGGTGACAAATGATCCAAGCTCAGACTGGCATATCCTAGTGTCCTGCAGGAGCCATGTGAGGGCACAAGGATAACAGCATTAGGTAGACCTGTCCCTCTTAATATCCTTATCCTCAGGTTATGGTTTAGGTCTATGGACAGCAAAGTTTTATAAAAAGTTTAGAGCTATAGAGATAAATATGTTAAGCACCCACATCTCTGTAAAGCCTTTTCCCCAGAGCAATTAATGAAGCTCAGGACTCCTACTATCACCCTGGGTTTGTGGAACATGTAACTTGTGCAGTCTCTACTGCTTTGCCAATTCTGACTTATGGACAACCAGTTAACAGAGGCCTTTTATACCTCTTTTTTCTTATGTTTTTCCCTCTGGGGTTGAGCAGGTACTGAGATACTGTACCTCATTTTTATTTTTAGAGTCCAAGATCTCACCTTGCCTGTGACTCAAACTGTGCATGCTATATCTTTTTGTGTGTGCCTCAGGTATTTTCCAAAAGGTGATGTGACACGTGAAACAGTTACACAAGGCTGGATAGACATTGCATGTGTCCTTCTGGATCACAAGTTAGTAGCTGTTGCCAGAAAGCATCTCTGACACCTTCTGCTGTATTAGTCATGGTTTCATGCAATTAATGTAAATAATGTTGATTTTTGTACATTGTGTAATTACAGTACATTTTTAATCATCCCATCTGGAGAGCTATTGAATGTGAAAAAACATAGGGTGACTTTGTTTTATTGATCAACCAAATAATTCTAAACAATATATAATGTTTAGAAAATCTGTAGTTTAGGCAGGATCTAGTTCATTTCATTTCAGATCATGTTCTGTTATGATGATGAAAACTCAGAAAACATGATAGACCTACTAGATTGTCTGTCATTTTCTGGTAAAATAATCAATCTTACAGTAGACTACAGGGCCCATCGACAGGTGCTAGAGCTCAGTTTTACTGGGAGCAGTACAAACAGGTAGTGAAAGTTCTTATTCCTGAAAACCTAAATATATTTTCTGATATGAATGGAGTCATGTGGAGCAGCTAACTGTTTTGGCAACTCTTCATTCTTCTAGTATATAAAATAAATTAATGTTTCTTTTTAAAATAATAATATTATTTGACAAGAGACAATGATCTTTCCAGTTTTCCTTTAGCAAGAAAAATGTCCCAGTTCAGATAATATCTGCTTCCCTACTGCTTGTGCTAATGGAGAAAGCTCCTTCTGTCGTTTTGAGCAATGAAATTTAAGTGCCCAGAGTGGCTGATACTTATTTCCAACAGCTGCTGAACAAACTCTTTAAAATGCTATAATTGCATAGACAGGAATCCTTAATTTAGTGTACCTCTTGTGGTATTAAAATGTGAGCTTATGTGAGGGAGATAAACAGCTCATGGGCCTTCTGAAGCATCTTCTTGAAGGGCACACCTTTTGCTTTATTCTGCTCTCACTTATATTTATTATAGACAGAAGTAAAGTACATAATTTACATGAAATTTTTCTCCTTTGCACAGGTGGCAGTGAGAGGCTGTTTCAGCCCACCCTTTCATAAATTGCTTTTTCAGTGAACTTGAGCACCTGAATGTCACATCACATCTTTTGGATTCACTGTGTAGTGCTTGTTTGTGTGACAAGCCCAACATATTTTCTCCACAGAAATATTTTTATCTCATAACTTTTAGTTCATATACAAAATATTTCTCTGAATGGAAAGGCCTTTGGATGAGGGCAGAAATGAATTGGAGGTAGGTAAATATAGAATTAGAAAGATGGACTTTACTGTATAATGCTTCAGTTAAAGAAGTTCTCCTGAGCTGAAAATCAAATATTTTGATTTCCAACACTGCCACTGCCACCTACCAAATATATTTTTGTCCTTCACAACCCCTCTGCTTAAATGAGATCTCTTATCCTACACGAGGGAAAAGATTATCTTATGACCTCTGTCATAAGTAAGATAACTAAGGCTCTGCTTAAAGCATGCTGTCAAAACAGGGAAGAGATCCATCAGCACTGCTATGCTTTTCAGTGGACTGATGAGTGTGCACATATTCTGCTGGCTCAGCTCCACTTGAAAGTGGGGAATGTATCTCCTCAAAATGTAGTAACCAGGTTGTTTGTGGTCATGTAAATGTTTCTTCATGGAGGCCCTAGACTTTATTAAATTTGTTAGATTTGAGTGTTTGAAAGAATTGACCTAGAAAAAAAAATCTAGGGCTGCCTAATTATTTGAAAAAATGTAGAAAGCATTTGTGCCAGCATCTGATATCTCTGTTCCTCTAAACAACTGGGTTCTCAAGTGCTTGTACTCACACTTGGAACAAACATATTTCCACTAAGATTTGGCATCTTCTCAGAGCATCTTGCAATGTTTTGAGGACATCCCTAGAAAGCTCTTTTCCTTAATTAGAAAAGGAAACAGCAATTCAGGGTTACTGAACATGCAAAACTTGTATCCACTTGTGGTAGAGAACACACTACAGAATGATTTTTCTGCTTTAAACTTGGCTCAATTTTCATGCAATTCTTTAATGCAATTTTATCAATTTTGTATGGGTTTCTAACACTTTTTGTTTGATTTTTTTTTCTCCTTTAATTTTCTCTGTTCTTTATTAACTGCTGGTTACTCATGATTCACCTAACCTCATCCTTGAAAGGTCAAGGTACATTTCAGGTGGATATTATTGTAATCGAACAATTGAGGCTGGATAAGAGCTGGAATAGAATTGAAACAAAATACTGCATATTTTATAAAACTTCAAAAAGACTTTATCAGCTTGAAATTCAAATGTGGCTCCAGGTCATATTTAGAAAAACACCTCTCGCAAAAGTAAGGGTAAAGCCAATCTCCACTTTTTGCAGGAAGTCTTCCTGGTAAGAAGGAATCTCCTTTCTTCTGTTCTGGAACCAGTAGCTTCATTTGTCTTCTCTGACAGAAACAAATCACTCCAAAAGCACAAATATATTGGCAATGTCTGCAGTGTTACAGAAGTCATTCTGTTTTGCTCTGTTCCCTGCCTGCAGGATAGCTGAGAGAGCAAGTCAGGAGAGATGACAGATTCCACACAAGACACCTGTGAGTGTCTGGAGCCTGTGGGCAGCAGTGCCCCGCCTGGAGGCACCAGGACCATTAAATTGTCCATTGCCTCATGCCTGACAGAGACCTAGTTTATGCATGGCAGGATTTCTGCCTGTTTTCAGGCAACATGTATTGAAGGGGTTCTGCAGCCGTGAGATGGCAGCAGCTTTCAGTGGTCACTCCTGCTCTAGTTTATCTTCCAAACATGGGGTAAAAAGAGAGGTTAATGACTGCATAACCCTTCAGTTCCTACATAAATCCCATTTTGCAATACAGCTAAAGCCATAGCATAAAAGATAAGTTGAGCTTATTTACATTGTAAGGTGTGAGACTGAGGTCCCCTCCAGGGGCTCATTCCAAGCTCTGAGTTCTGGGCAGCTGATTTGGTTGTATAACTATGTCATCATCAGCTGAGTTTTGGTATTTTGTTTTCCAGAATTACTTGTGCAATAATAATAAGCCCAGTAGTAATCTTTGCAAAATCCCTTCTCATTGCCTACTATATTGAAGTAGAATGAAAACAGATTGGCAGCAGACATCTAGAAAATTCAATATTAACTTTCAAAAGTGCATGCCAGTTTGCCCTGTAATAGCTGGGAAGCAAGAACATTATGTTTCAGCACTAAACCTTTTTATGGAATCAAAATATTCTCTCGCTATAGCCTGGTTCACATCTGCTGTGGGCTTTAATGTTGTTAACAATACTTGTGATTGCAGTAATAGAAATGTAGTCAGGGAAAAGAAAGGGGAAAACCCTCTTATTTGCATTCAGAACTCTAACAATGCAGTTAATCCTACTGCAATTACTGGAGAAAAAATAAAGGAATAAAAAATCTGAGAAAAGAAAATAATGTGAAAAAACACTCCTCTGCATTTAAATAATATTAAGGATGTGGAATAAGCCCACATAAGGAAAAAAGTAACAACTGTGACGGAAAATTTGGATCAAAATCAGGATCTTGAAAAAGACTGTTATTATAGAAATAATGTAGCTGACAACAGAGAAAGCCAAAGGGGAAAAATACTCCCTTTGACTACAAGGAGTTCTAGGGCAAATCAGGTTGCTGAAACTGTTATTAAAGTGACTATGGGTTACAGGTTAAAGGTAGCAGTGTTACTGAAAGGGAAGTTGCATAATATTGGAATTGTTACTCTGTCCCATGCCTGGGAGTTCAGGTATTTCACTGAGCAGTGCTGATGGGGCAGCACTGATGGTGGGGCTCAAGCCTCTTTGCTTTCTTCTTTCCAACAAACCTTACAGAAGAGCATAAATCATTTCCCATGAAAGGAGAAAATAGAAGGTATTCCCAGTGTCCCTGTTTTCAGCAAAAGGATACTTGTCCATTTTATCCCATTTTTTTGTTTCATATTTTTCTTTGAACATTTTGCTAGGCTCCTCATTTTCTTTCTTTCACTGCTGCCTGATTTGAAACTTCATTGGCCGTTTTCTGCTTTTGTCATCTGTGGCTTGAACTCCTCATCTCAGGAACTTAAATGAATTTTTTTCTTAGATTTGTTCCTTACTGTAACTCTTGTCATGTGAAAACCCATCCATCCTGCTTTCTAAAGTCTCTTATTATTCATGATATCCCCTTTTTTTTTCCTGTCTGCTGGTGTCATCAGGCTTCCTGAATAGGTTTCATCTCCTTTAAGTTATTTACACATTAAAATTCTGCACCTGAATTGCTGACCAAGGCTTCCTTTGGCAACTGTTCACAGGAATAGATGCTTGTGCTATGACTCATCTGACTCATTTTGCATCTCTTCTTTGGGATGAGATGCATTCTGGAAGTGCCCATATGTCTTACTGAAAATAATAGGAAGTTATACAAGTAGATTAGGTGAACTTGACGTCGTAGCTTGATGTAGGCGAGACAAATGCCTCTATTATGCTTCTTCAGAAGGCAAGATTGAGAAAATGTACAACAAGAATTTGTTTGAAACTTCTTATAACTAAATATAAAGTAAATTTCTGTGTAATCCAAAAAACTTTACACATTACCTGATTTTTATTGCAAAGATAAGTGTACTATTTTCAGGCTACTAAATAATACGAAGAATTATTCAAAAGCATGCTTTTCTTATATGTTTGTTTGTTTCCTACTGCCTATAAAATATAAGCTTTTAATCATAATGTCTGAGAAGAATTGTGATTGTCAGTATCTTTATGGTATATTGTTAAAATAATATGTAGATATATGAACTTAATCCATACATCATGAAATTATCTCCAGTGCTGTGAAATAGGATATTGAAATTATAAGCTGTCTGAAAATTACCTTTGCATATTCTTTTTGATATATGCAAGTATTTTACAGCATATATTTTTGATTACTAAGTTACAGTCTTTTATAATGAGAGTATAGGGCTTTAAGTCAGTCTCCTAAATCAAATATGTCAAAACCATTGGACTATATCATTGCTCACTGTACACCAGGACACAGAATACTGGATTTTACATGACACAGGGATGTTTTACAGTTTCTCAAATCACCTGCAGTACAACACTACTTACTTTATAGTTATGTTGGTCATCTGAGTTTTGAGTGGCTCTGCAAACACTGGGCTGCACAGTTGATACACTCTAAGTGGATCTCCCTGCCTTTCCTGATGACCCACTGCCCTGCCACTGGAGGTACTTTGGTCTTGCTCACCAGCGTGGCCATGCTGAGATCTCTCTGCTTCACCCCAGTTCCCCTCACTGAAAAGATCATTGTCTGGCTGATCCATTTGACTCAAGCCCCTTTCATTTCTTTCAGTGGCTTATGCTTCACTGGTGCATCTAATCAATGCCTTGCCTTGAGGTCTCCACAAAGTTCATTCCTTTCCTGTGTGACCATTCTTTTCTTCTGCTCGATGGTTCTTATCCCTGTTGCTGCACCAGTGAATCCATACCCAGTTTTCTCTTCATTAATTTTTCTGTCTTCTTTTTGCTCTGCCTCCCAAGCAAATCGCTTCACCTGGGACTCCTCTCCTGATGAAATTTTGTCAATATGGCTACTACTTCAACCAAAATACAATCAACTAAAAATTTCTGAATAGAATGGAAATAAGGGTATATCTCACTTTTAAAGTATGGGAAAAAAACAAAAATCTGAAATATGTCTTGGATATTTTTGCCTTTCTTCCTCGTCTTACTACATGTTTTCATCTGTAATTGTAAGTATTTGCAAAATGTATTTATAAAGGTTATCACAGCTTGTGTTTAACATTAGCAAAATGTTAAAGGTAAAAACTGTAAACATTAATGCTGATAAGGGCACAATATTTGCTACAGCACTACATGCAGAAACCAGATGTTTTTGAAGGGTGTTGTCTTTTTATCTTTTTATCTTGAGTGCTTCTGTGAATTTTGTTATCATTGCAACTCCCAGTTATAATTCATAAATTATAGAATATTTGTCTTCCTAATTTAAATCCGGCAAAAATATGTGCTATTCTTCCCATTTAACAGATAGAGAACTGGAGAACAGAGACATCAAGACACAATAAAGAATACTGATATCCAAAGCACAGCACAATTAAAAAGACTAGATTATGAAAAGAAAACTCAAATGAACAATTGACAACCTTTACTCACAATAAGCATCATTGTAACTATCTGCACATTGCAACTCCAAGTCAAAAAAATCAAAACAAGGATTATTTTTAGATTTATATCTCAGAATTTAATGCATAATATCTGATGAAACATTAGTGTTATCCAAGAGCCACTGTGCAACCGTGGACACAGAATACTCAAATTTCATATCCTTGTAACTGTAAAAATACACAATAACAGTAATCAATAAACATACAAAAAATTCTAATCATACTCATGTAGTACGTGCCACTGAAGAATAACGTAGTAAACTGAGAAAAGTAGTTAAAAAGAATACTCTAGATAAAAAAAGCTAAAATACTAGTGGTTTTATGTCACCTTAGAAGTTTGGAAAATATGCACTACTCATCAAAAACACCCCTAAAAGGACAATTGTCTTCAATTTTTCTTCCCTTAACTAATGATTGAACAGCAGAAGACAGGGGATTATATGAAGAACAGAAAAAATCTTCCCTCAGAAATGGAATAAAGCTTTTCTCCCCTGCCCCAAAAAAAGAAGCAAGCATTTAAAGCAATTCAGAAGCAAAGGAGTCTGCTAAAGAAAAGGTTCATTAGTGAATAAGACTGTGGTAAAGAAAGACTAGCACAGGCCTATACACTATACACCAATTTTTATTTTTTTTTCTTCTTGCTTTATGGTCATTATAGGAAAGATTAAGGAACTGCCTATCCTGCAGATTTTCTCTATAGTTAAAAATTGGACTGATATCTTGCAATTTGACACCAAAATAATAGAAAGTGACAAATGGGCAATCAGCGATCAAAAAGGGCTCTTCCTTGCTCTAGCAGGTCAGTAGGTCAGAAGTGATTATCAGAAAAATTGGTAGAAATTATAATTACAAATAACTAGTAGACAAAAGGGTAAATATATATTGGACTAGAATCAGAACAACTTCTGTGGAAAAAAGCCATACTTTGCAAAGCTATGGCAATTCTCTGAAGAAGTCAAGTATTGTTTGGATAATATAGATTCAAACTTACTAACTAGGCTTTTCAAAAAGATATAAGCAACATTAATTAAAGGAAATTATCATAGGGTAGAGGGTTAAACATTCTTCCAAATTACTAAGTGAAAATATAGGAATCAAAGAACTGTAGTTTTTCACAGCAAGGAAGCACCAGTACTCTAGGGATTTGGATACAAAGAAGTTGTGGAAAGGTGGTGAGCTGAAAGTTAATTTTATTTGTAATGATACAGAATTAATCAGGATAGTAAAAGTATAAGATGGATGTAAGGAATGATAGACCAGTCTCATGAAACTGAGCAATGAAATGACAGATGAAATCAATGTCAATAAATGGAAAGTTATGCACTGAGATAAAGTAGCCTTCATTGTTCATTCACAGTGATGGACTCTCAATTAGCTATTGCTGGTCTTGGAGGCAACGTCAAAGTCCCTGAAAACATCAGTGAAATGTTTGATTGCTAAGCCTTCAGCAAGAAAAAAGTGACAAAGTAGGAATTATTAGGTAAACAATGCGGATTCAAGAGTCTCAATATTTAACATGATCATAGAACTGTGTTTATCATACACAAAGCTGGCAGATCCCTTGGAGAGAGGCTCTAGGTAGCAGATCACTTCTCACAGCTTGTTTTAGGTGCAAAGTCAAGTGGACTGAGGAGCAGACATACAGCTTGCCTGGGCTCGTGTGTTCCCCTCTCAACAACATTTGCTGGGGGCTGTTGTCTCTCCAGCCCTCCTTATATCTGCCCAGGTGTCACCTACCTCTACTTGCTATTTCTCTAGTTTTGTTTTTTTTTTTCTCTAGCCTTTCTCTGACAGTAGTGTTGATTACAACATTATTATGAGGCATAAAAAAAGTAAAAAAAAATTTTCAATATAGTTTAGATGTATCTTTCACTGAAATCAGATAATTTCATTGATGCTTAATTGTTCTGAAAAAAAATAAACCAGGACAAGAAGCTCCTTCTTCAAAAAAAATTGTACAAAGGCTTCAACCTTTAATTAAATGCTTATTTTTCTGGAAAAAAAGAGCATTGTTTAACAGGAACTGGTAATTTGATGAAGATATACTAGGAATTAGAAATGAAATAAGTATCAAAAGTGAGATTATAATCATGAATATTTAGATAATTGTGTAATAATGTACAACTGAATTAGTTCTGAGAGCAATCATCTGAGTACATAATGAACTGAACAAGAACACTCATAAGAAATTATTAAGAGGTTTTAATTTTAACATAAATAAAAATGTGGCACAAAGTTTTTGGGTATGCTTTTAGCAGAAAGGAGACAAATTGAGGTAAGAAAGGAATCAGAAGAATTCTGTCTAAGGACAAGAAGTATTATTCTCAGACCCTAATGTTATACATGTGATTAGGGCTACATTGTTAAAATAACATCAGCTGTTTCATAAGTCTACATTGTGGTATTGCTGTTACATAAATTATATCCATGACTCCAGGGAAATCTAAGCATTTGACCTTGACCCGTAACCCAGGTATGATCCATTTAATTAATACCTCTAACAAAGTAAATTCATTTGTAGCTAAGCATCCTCAGCCATGCTCAGGAAGGTTTCTCTTTTATTCAGTAAAGACAATGTGATCCTCACATGCACAAGTGTGGCTCTGACACAGAAGTGGGTGTTTTCCAGCCTAGAGAGTCTAGGGCTCAGTCCAAGCTGTGTGCCTTCTCAGAGCAGTATGGAAGTGATATATACTGGATATGTATATTGGTTTAAAAAAAAAAAAAAAAAGAAACAAAAAAACCCCCCACACACACCAAAAAAACCTTCTATTTTTTCTGCTTCATAAAATCTTTTTGCCATTCTTTTGAATAGGGGATTTAATGTGAATAGTCCATATTTGAATTATGTTGCTCGGCCAAGTCAGGCTTATGAAGCACATAATACTACTTCTAATTCAATATTATTTGAAGTGTTTTCAGAACAAAGAATCATTGTTACTTAACTGCTCCTTTTCCACAAATGAATGGGAAAAGGATCATTTCCAATAGGAAAGGTAGCCTCACCAAGGTAGCCTCAGTATTGCTACAAACATGTCTGAAGAAAATTTGCCAAAAGTCTGCATGGATGTGTAACTGTTCAGGACCCCTGAATAGATGTAGTGAAGACTTGACAGGCACTTAATAGAGACTGGATGCTCATGGCCAGCTGAGTTTTAAATCTGGTGGTCTAAGAGGATGACAGATGTGATAGTGTGGGCTATTTACTGTGACTCATTCCTGGGAACCTAAGTGCTCAGGTGGCTAATCTCAGCTATGTCCCTTATGGCAGCTATCACTTCTACATAGGTCACTTAGATTGTTTTAGTTGACAAACCTATAGAAGCCTCAGTGGCAGGGCACGATATATGTTTTATACATCCCATGGAAAATTGTGACAAGTGCTCACCACTTGTCTTCTGCTTATCTACTTATCATCTGCTTATAGAGAAAACTATATTCATTAAATGTTTCCTAAGAGAACCCTCAAGGCCNCAGTGGCAGGGCACGATATATGTTTTATACATCCCATGGAAAATTGTGACAAGTGCTCACCACTTGTCTTCTGCTTATCTACTTATCATCTGCTTATAGAGAAAACTATATTCATTAAATGTTTCCTAAGAGAACCCTCAAGGCCATGTCTACACCAAGCTCTATCTGAAACAAAAAACAGAGTGAGAACAATGGAAGAGAGGAAAGGGACAACAATGAGCAAGTCACTGACTAAAGGACTCTGGCACAAAAGGAAAAGTTGAAGCACCTGGTGATGCTTACTCTAGGGAAAAAATGGTGAGAGATAGTCATCTTCAAATATATGAAAAAAATGTTGTAGAAAATCAGGAGATAAATTAAAAAAGAAATATTGTTAAATCTTGACACACCTGGGTCAAGAAATAATAGTCTTAAGCTGAAGCAATGTTTAGTTTATTAGGAACAGTTCACTGGTGTAGGAGGACACTCAGAAAAGGCATGGCATGTCCATCACTGGGAACAGACTAGAAGAAATAGAATTCAGATAGAGGTTGTCCTGCCTTTGGGTAGAGAGATGAGTTGGATGACCTATTGAGGTCCTTTTTTGTCTTATTTTCCTTGTCTTTATGACCATGGCAGCCTGCCCAGGTGGATGCATTTGGGTGCAAGATCTTTCTGATATTGCTGTGATGCATTTCAAGGCCAAAGTTTTTCCTTCACTGAATTAATGAACCACTTAGTGGTAGCTTGGGGATGCCCATACCAAAGTGCAATATGGCCTGAAGATCTGCTGTTTGGCTTTAAATAACTGCCTTAGACATGCAAAAGATACAGTGTGAGAAGGCTGGGTACAGCTTTTATTGAGAACACCTTTGTGCTCAGGGGTCAGCTGGGGAGACAGGTCTGTTAACAACTGTCAGACGCTGTCTGTGGGGGAGTCACACAAAGTGACACTTCTCTGTCCCAGGCATCGCACATTCTTTCCACAGTCCAGTGCATGTGACCACTTGGTTCCATCTGTGACAGCCAGCAGTGCAGGGGGGTGCAAGCAGCTGCCATAGCTGTCCTCAGACTCTCTTTTTAGCTCTTGCTCTTTGGGCTTGTTCTTGAGGGGCTGCACACCTATGTGCTGAGTGCTGGTGACACATGACACTCTGCTTGCAGACCGCAATCTGCTGTTCTCTATTATAGAGGTCAGCTTTCCAACCTCACCACTTTCCTTTGATAAACAACTAGCATTGCTGTGCTATTTCTGATCTACAGGGAATTCCTAGGAAATACTGCAAATGCTGTGGTGATATTACCTAGTGCCAGCTGAAGTGTGTGAGTGGGTTCAGTTGCCTTGCTGGGGAGAAAAAACTGGGTCATGTTAAATCCAGAAGGTATGTCAGCCATTCTTAATTTGATATAACAGCAGAAATTCAGAGATGGATGAAACACATGCTACATGCACAGCTAGTGTGCTAGAAAAGCTGTGGATTTTGGGTCTGCCTGAGATCATTAAACCATACTTCTGGGGAGTACAGAGATCTGCAGGGCCCCCACTTCCTCAGATTCCCACTACGAAGACATCCTTTGATTTCACATCGTACATCAGCTCTGGCTAGTAATAGTCATCTGTGAGACATAGTGATTGGATTGTGAGTGTCCCACTGGCTTCCCAAATACATTTTTGTGAGCACATCAGCCACAGTTTTTGTGCCCCTGGGGTAGGTGGATAGCCTACCTACAGACTGCAGGGCAGTCATCCTTGCCTAAGGACAGTTGGATGATCTTTAAAGGTACCTTCCAACCCAAAATATTTTAAGATTATTAAAATCCCTAAATGCTATAAGAAAGAGCTCAGCAAAGTTTTCTGCTGCAGAAAAGATCACAGGTTTTCTTGAGATCTGGCAGCAGAGCTAGTGGTGTCCAACCTTGCTCTGCAGTGTTTGGGCCTTAACAAGAATTTAAGAGAAAGAAACTTGGTTTATTTTATTATGGTAACTTGACTAATTTATACAAAGAGAAATTGTGGGCAAGAGAGAAATTTAGCTTGGAGATTTCAAAGTACCAAATGCAGAACCTGTGCTGCCCTGAGGACTATTCCTGCAAGGAGAGAGTAATGCTGGTGTTCATCTGATAAGACAAGGGACCTTAAATCATGAGACGCCTTGAGTCCCTTAGGAAAAACAAAACCTATGTATGAGTCTCTTAAACCTTTCAACAGAGACATAATAGTGTACTGGTGAAACAACATTCAGATATTACAAGGAATTTGACAAGGCAAAGCTTTTTTCTTCTGTATGTAGTTCTTTTAAAACTGCTGAGTTGTGATTTATTCAGGGGCTGGCTATTTTTACTGGCAAAAAGACTAAAATGACCAGAAGTGACACATGAGCTTCTTCCTACTGGAATTCTATTAACCTGAGTGCAGGACTTTAAGATCACATGTTCTCATTCTTGTTCTTTTGTTTTCACAGCTCCCTAATGGTACTGGCAAATGCCAGTTCAGGTTTTCATGACAGAACATATGCTGTTATGTTCTCTACTCAACAGTTTTCAAAGTTTCTTACAGATTCTAATACACTTGTATGTATGCATTCAACAAAAGCCAGCATATGTCTGTGTAAAAGAGTTAAAGAAATCAAATGAATAATGGAAAATAACATAAATTCTGAAATGTGAAAATAGATTAAGATGTTCTTAAAATATGATTATCCTCCAAAGTGTACTGACACAAGTTTTCAATAATTTTTGATTTCTACTTTCAGTTACTAAACTATTTTTCTCCAAAATATGCCACTATGCTCCTGGTTGCTGCTTTTCTGTGATGCTCATCTGGCCTGCCTTAATGATGATGAGATAAATTGACAGAAATCTTTTGCTGGTATGAAGCAGATAGTGAGTTGGAAGAGCAGTGAGCTTTCATAGACGGTTGCAGTGATTTCCAGAGAGACTTTGTATTTTTGATTCTGGATTTACTGAGAAATATGTTGGTCGCAATGAGATGTCCTCTTTCTTAAAGGATTTTTTTTTTCTTCAAAACCTTGCTTCAATGTTTTAATAAGACGTTTATACTATAGTCTATTAACAAATTATTGTCTTTATAGAATAACTTCTATATAATACTTTTTGGAAAACTGATAATATTTTTGATCTCTAATGAAGGTTAGCATTATTTCTTTGTCTTTAGTATTTTAAAGTTCATCTACTTCATAAGATGATCACATCATGTTCACTTTCCTTTTATTTCTGTGTGAGCTTTATTGTAAGATACACATTGTTTTGCCTATAGACAAACAGGCTGGCTAGCTCTGTATCTGTGCAGCTACAGTGCTGAAAAGTACAGATAATAAACACAAGCATTTTGATTTGTCTCATATTGAGACAATATAGAGGTCACCACAGACAACACCTGCACAGATTATCAACAAACTCCAAGTCCATGTGATGAGGTTTTGGGTTTGTCTTTGGTCTAACTTTGATTTAAGAGCAAATAAAAGCCCAGGCTAATTCCCCACCTGGTATAAACTGACGCAGCTCCACTGAATTTGGTTGACACCAGCTGAGAATGTAATCTTGTGTTTGCTGACTGGAAATTAGATCAAGTATCTTATCCAGGCTAAGTAGACTTAAAATGATTGCATCCATTCTGACCTGAACAGCTGAAGGTGTCTTTTTCAGCTACAGAAGATTTTGTCTAAATCAAGGATGAAGCAATGTGTTTCCCAGAGGTTCCAGCTCAATACATGGGGGTGCTGTGTCCTGGCTGCAACTGGTTCATCACTGGATCAGTAACTGGTCAAAACCTTGGGATGAATTCAGTATAATTTAGAAAGCTCTGTTTCTGTTGTTTGAAAGCAAGTTGGGCAAACCTCATGTAATTTTTTCATGTGATTACCCTGCTAATAAATTTGAATCTATGCTAACTGAAAACCAGATCCTGTAGCATAAATACAAAGCCCACTTCAAAAAGACCAAGTCTTGCCTGATTTGAAGGTTGCCTGTTTACACTCATTGGATCTGAATATTGTAAAATAGAAAAACTCCCTAAAAAAGTGCAATATTACTGAGTTTCATAGAGAAGTAAAAGAAAAAAAGAGAATTGTTTTGAAGTAGATTTAAAAGTTAACCCCCACCCCTCAGGTTTCTATTTGTTTTCATTATCTATTAATTTTTATCAGGCAAGGTTTAATTTAATTGCTGTAAGTTGCATGTACCAACTGTAAGAGACTTGGAACTGAGCCTGAATACAATAGTAATCAGAGGAGTCCCTGAATATCCTCTGTGGCATTAACCTCCAGTGCTACTTGCTACTGCTATTAAATCTGATTGGTGATTAGAAAGAGAATTTTTCCCAAACATCATAATTTTCTTACAGGTAGCCAGACATGAGTTATATAGGAGAAAGTTTTTCTGCTGCTTTACAGACACGTCATTGCCCTTTCTGTCTGGACACAGTATTCTTCCACAGTGAATATTTCTTTCATTGGAGCACCTGGGGGTAGAGAGAGGTAAGAGGGAAGTTGACAGATGATTGGTTAAGGAGGTGACCATCCTAATTTCACAGAGGGCAGCCAGAATTTGTAGCAAAACATGCAGTGGGTGTCAACACTGAAAAAGCTATAATATCTTTTTGGATATTTTAAATTGCTTATTTCTACTCATAGGTAATCAACATACAATCTCTTCTGGACAATCTAGAAATAAACGTTTTGCCACATATATCGCCAGTACCTGACATATAATGAATTACTTTAAATGCAATTTCTCACTATTATAGAACAATTTTTATCAGCAGAAGAGCTGACATTAGGTATTGTTTCATTTTCTGTTATTTTGCTTAAAGGCTTCTTGCACATCCTTGATAAAGTGAAGGCAGCTTTTAAAGAATTTCAATGGATACCCATGTGATTTTTACACAAAGTCAAAATTTGATTAATCATTTGTCCATTGGAATATAGGAATGGCATTTATTACTGCTCCTTACTATTAAGAAAAAATAAAGTTAAATTGTAAAGAAGAGGAAAAACTTTATGTTTTAAAATTTATGTTAGATCAGAATAAAAGCTTCTTTGTATTTGATGTTGTAAAATGTAAGAGATCAAAATGTAAAATTTTATGCTAGAATAATAAGAAAATAAACTTCTCTGATACTCCTGGTTGCACAAATCTATAATATTATTGGTTATTTTATGAGCAAGTACTACATTAATCATAGCAAATTGCAGTTTACCAACCATTTTCCTATTTAGTTTATAATGTAATATTTTTGCAAGCAGTTTTAATCCACTGGGCATTCCTGCTTGGGATTATTTGTCCATTAGGTAACACATTGACTCCTGCCAGCCCACAGGCTTGCCTGGAACCATTTGTGTTTGTTAACCCTGGGCCTTTGGTTGTTTGAAACCTCCTTAGCTTTGTGTTGTTTGGAAGTTCAGCATCAACTGACCTCCTATTCAAAATCAGCTAAGCAAACAGGAACAAATTTGACACCTCCCTTAAGAGAAAGAAGTAACAACAAAACCAAAAGCCAACTACTAGATATTATACTGTTATGTAATATGCAGCAATTACGTAAATATGAATCTCAGCCTATGATATTTCTGTGAGGTAATACCTTACAGTGCACACAGTCCAATTCACCACCTTAGAACCATGCTGAGGCACAGTGTTTCCAGCATAAACAGAGGTATAAGGACTCACACATATTGTCAGCAGCCAAAAGTTACAGAACCAGAATTCAAAATTTTTTAAAAGTCAATAATATATTATATGTATGACATTCTTGTTTAATAGTCACATGCAAAGGAAAAACAATTCAAATTCTCAGTGGATATTTTATTCTGGAACAGAAGAAAATGCAGAGAAACGTGGGCTGGGAGAAGTGTTCCCAAAAGAGGATCTTCTAGGTCTGCCTCAATATTTTCCTGAGCCAGAACTGGAAAATTGCCCTTACAGAAGGCTCTCCAGCAAAGGTATGTTGTGTCATTAATACAGGCAGCATGTTTTCAAACTAAACTGTATTACATTATACAGCATTAGCAACTATCCTGTATAACATTTTATATAAACATAAGCTGCAGACCCTCCCAAGATAACTCGCTGTTCATAATAATAATAAATGTAGTAGAAAGTACTTCTTTCTCCCGCCTGAGTAATACATAAGATTTTGGAGAGATTTTTTGACTTTCTCTGTTCCATCCAAATTGCTATTTACTTTTCTGTCATTCCCTTTATTCTCAAATCACTTCCCGTTCCTTTCCTGATACCATGCATTGGCCACAACATTCACCCTGCCTCTCTCTTCTGCACTTCCCACTGCCTACATTGCTCATTTCCAATTGTTCTTAATGTCAATGCCCTCATTTCTTGCCTTTCCTCTGCCTGACAGCAGACCCCCACTTTTACCACTGTTGATCTAATTACTTTTTCTAGATTGGGATTTAGTGGAAATATTCATGTCTTTAGTAGGATTGATTACCTGCACACCTCAGAGAGCAGTGCTACTGCTTGAGGGGAGAACAATTAGTAGCTTATAAAAATAGACAACTTCTGAAGTGATTAAAGTGATATGTAAAACTGTCACACTACATAAATGCTCTAAAGGCCTTTGTTCCTAAAAAAAAAAAACAACCCAAACACACACACACACAAAATCCCCACACACCACCAAAAAAAACCCCAAAACCTAAACAAAAAACCAAGACAAAACCTCAGCAGAAAGGACTGTATTTAGCAAAAGAGATATTGAAACTCGAGAACTAAGCAGATATTCTATGCCGTAGTAACAATGTATTAATTAATTTTTTTCCTTGATTCTTTTTTATACTATTGAATGAGTAGAATGTCCTTTTCATGATTATTTGGAATGGAACAATTCAGAGGAAATCTCCAAGTGAGACAATTATTCATCAGTGGTGAGTCACGATTTGTCTCTTGAAGTCAGCACTAGGCTAGTGCCAGGCAGATGGTTTGTGTGGTAAAAAAACAAGCTGCAGTCCCAAACTCTTCAAGCAATTAAAGAAGCCAAAACAATTTTAAGAACAAGGATTTAACTATTTCATGCTGGTCATGTTTTATCATTGTTGCGTTTTCATGCTTTTTTCAGACTCTTCAATTTGATAAAACATACAGGTTTTTGTAAAGCACAAAATTATTATGATTTTTTTTTAAATATTGTTTTAATCTAAGCTGGATGCAGCTTAAAAGCATAGTGACACTTGGTGGATGAACTAAATGCCTAGGATTCTCATTTGGGCTTGGTTTCCAGTAACTATCAGAGACATCCATGGATGAGGCAGCATCAATCTGGTATGTAGAGAGGATCTGCAAACAGAGACTATAACAGCAAAATATGTCAGTCCCTGTGACAGGAATCACATTGAGGTGGTGAGGCATTTGCATGGAGAAAATAGGTCACTGCAGCATATTTTGATCAAAAAACTCACAGTTTGTTGTGGAACAATGCACAGTTTCCAGTGAGTTCAGTAGAAATGGAATACCTTCTTCCCCTATTAAACTGGATAATCCAGTTTGGTACTCAAAACATGGGCTGCCACTAAGAAGAAAACTCATGGTTCACAGGTAAAATATTTGTTTTTTTCTTGTGTGCCAATTCATCACAGATAATTTTAATTATCTTTAATTTTACTGCTTCAAAAGTGCAAAAGACAAAATTTCCTAGCATTTTGTTCCCAAAAGATGAATTAAATTTCTTGGATCTGGTGCTCTGTGATAGGAAAGCAGTCATACATATGATGTAATGAATTCATATTCAGACCACTGAATAACTAAACAACATCAATAACATCTGTCCTTTCTTTTATCTCCTTATGTTTAGGTGGCTTTTTCATCTTCTAATTGCACAAATATTTTGAATGGACATGTACATAGCTAAGAAGAAATTTAAGCCAAAGCTTGTATGTGACTTGTTCAGGCTAGGCTCTCCCCTTTGTTAAAATGACAAAAGCTGTATGTGAAGTCTTGGCCAGTTCTTGCAAAACCTTTATCACACTGTTAAACTGTGCGGCTTTCACACACTAGGATATATTTTCTTCAATTGTTTCCAGCTCAGACAAAGCTGCAATAAGAGAGCAGGAGTATGAGACACCATTAAATATCAATGCTAATATTATTCAGCGAGGCAGGTACTTCTACCCCTGGCCAGTGGCTGTTCAAGCACAGCCAGCTAATCTATGCTATTGCTCTGTATTTGTGGTGAGAACAGGCAGCATGCTTGAGGAAGAGATAGCAGGAATAGACAATCCCGTGTGCAGAGAGCTGCATAAACACTGAGGCTGGGGAACAATGAGCCATATTTTCAATTTGCTTTGTAGGAACATGCTTTTGTCTGACAATTTTAGGAAAAACAAATCCTTAGCAATAAGAAGGCAAGTGTCCCTCAGAGGAACAATAAATTCCTACCACTCTTGGCAAATCAGACCACGAATCACATTTAAGGTAATAATTTTATTCCATAAAATTGATTTTAAGAATTATTTTTTTCAGGGACATAAGGGTCCAGATTTTTTATCAAAGTGCCTTGCTAAATGTTGATCAGGAGGTTACTTCCAAATGATTTTTAGAGGTTAATCTTCTCTTGTTGTTCCCAGCTCCACTTTCTGGATGGTTATGCCTGGTGCTACTCTGATTTATTTTGAGGGACTTGAAGTAGAGGCCAACGTGAATGTGCCATAGGAGCTCTGAAGTCACTTGGACCTACTCATAACCACTTTTGCATACACCAATTTAAATAGATACTGGACTGAAGTCCTTGCCTACAACACAGAAGGTTTTTATGACACTGACATCTTGTCTTGTTTATCCCTCTATGTGCCTCAATGCATCTGGTTGTAAATCAGGGTGTTAAATTTTATGGGATAAGAATTTTATTTCTATTTTGTGGTCAAAAGAAACCTAGTGCAGAAATTCTGTTCCTTATATGGATTTAGGTAATTGAATAATATAGCTTTTAAATAATTGGAGTAATTTAATTCCTTTTATGAAATCCAGGTCAAGCCTGTGTCATTATATTTTCCCTTTTCACAATTTCTTATAATAGTGCTTTGTTTCCTTCTGTGCTAGAATGAGGCTTATAAGAATGTAAAGGATTTGCTGAGTTGGTTAGAAGTAAGATAGAAGGAAGAAAGAGAACAAATTCATGGATTGTTGTTTATCTATGTATTTCAATACTTGATGTTTGTCCATGAGTGCTCCATGTGAAATTATGAAAAAATACTTATATGAGAGTTTAAAGAGAAACAAGCAACATCTTTTAATTTAAATATTGAAGACTAGAGAAAAACTTGTTTTCAAAAGGAAATTGCAGTTCCAAATCTGATACATTTTCAAGTTCCAAACCCAACTACTTTCCCACATAATTTTTACTGTTGGTTTATGTTGCAGTCATGTTGTTGCCTACCACAGTGTATGACCAGAGCTTGAGAAATTCTGTATAGCTACCTGTTTATCTTCTTCAGGGTATGACTACAGTGGAGTTCAAAGGGATATCCTCCCTTCTTGTGAGGACACATTGATTTTAAATGGTTTAGGTCAAGATAAGCAAGTTGTATAAATGACCTGGATAAATGAAAAGGTTAGATACCTGTTCTGAGCTACTGTTGGGAAGCTACATTAGCACCTTATCTGAATAGCATAATGCAGAGGTAGAGAAATTTTCCTGGTGCAGGACTAGATTGACTTCCCAACAACCTTTATGCACCATAAAATACTATGCATCTTAAAACCATGAGGCTACAGATAATATGAAGTGCAGTCACAGGCTTTATCCAGTTCCCAGCCTAGAAGTGTCCTCCAGCTTTGTTTCCTGCTTAAAAAATACCTTATTGCTAAAAGCATTGACTCAATGTATGTATAAATGCTACAGACCAAAATCAACACCTCCTCAAAAGACAAAGGCAAGAAAGAAAAAAAGTAAGCACAAAAATGCTTACAATATTACAGTGGTATACAATGATTTGAACTTGTTAGCTGTCAGGCACTAAACTCAGGTTGTCTGAATTTTATACCTGCTGCCTGTGTATGCTGGAAGGGAGTTTAATGATGGCCACAAGGGAGTTCTCAAGAGTGCTTTATGAATGGAATTTGAGATAAGTACTCCAAGGTATAATTTTAGTTCTTCTGAACTGAAAAGGAACATACAGTATCCAACTACTGAACAAACACAGTTTGTTCCTAATCCAAGATCAAGAGTCAAAGTTATATGTTGGCCTTCCAAAGCTTTGTTGAGTTATCTTGACAAGCTGCACTTGTGTGACTCTGCTGGTACAGATGCACAAATCTCTGTGAGTACACGCACAGAGCATTTCCGAAATGCAGCACGGTGGCTGTGGAATGTGGCTGTTATCCAGACAGTCTCCACATACTTTCATGGAGCAGATGTATATCTGCACCTGTTTGCCCTCCCTGCCCATTCTCACCACTGCTTCAAAGGAACTTGAGCTTCTCAAGTGACTCTGCTGTGCCCCTGTGTCCTTGTGCAGCTCCCAGTGGGTGTTGTGGCAGAGGGTTACTCTGCTCCCCTGCATGTGGCCAGATGGGCTTGATATGGAAAGGTGGGGTGTCTCCTTACAGAAACATGGGCACTGCCACATGAGAATGGGCTTTACCATGAGAAGGAGCTAAACTCTCATGTCAACTCATCACTTATCAGCAGACTGTGTTACTACTCTTTTCTCACCTTTTTTGCTCACTTTCACAGGTGAGCTGCTTTCTTCTTGTGTATTTTAACTTGGTTTTCACAAACATGGGTTATTCAGAGTGAGCACATGCAACCTATTCTGCACAAATCCCAAGATACTCCTTACCTGACATGTAATTGTCCTTCCTGCTACTTCAGAAGGGAAGTGCAAGTAAATATGTTAGAAAGAGCACCTCAAGGAAATGAAAATATAAGCTGTTAGGACCACTTGATATGAGATAAACTTGATCAAAAGTGACTTGACATACTGACTGGATCCTGGTGAAGTAGTGCAATGTCACACAAAACCCAATATACAGCTTCCAGGCAGGAATTAGGTCATCTCCTTGTAGGTAGAGGGGCTAGACATGGCTTTTGCTTCCTAAGTTCAAACTTTGGATTTCATAAGAAAAAGCTATTTAAAGAGAGCTAAGATGTTTTTGTTAAAATATGTAAATAATGATGAAATTCAATCTTGAAATAAAAAAAACAGGAAAAAATTATATTCTCTGTCTCTTTTAGCCCTTTTTCATCTTTTTCATGATTGTTATTTCAAACTTAAAAGGCATAAAACCTCACAAAAGTGTTAAGCAAAGTGGTTTTGATTCATGCTTAGGTCATATGACCCATATTGAAGAACTTTCAAAATTCCATCTTGTGAAATGGCTCCTAAATTGTGGCTTCTTTGTATCAATTTTAGTTTTTAGCTTCCAACTTGTTTAAGGACATCCATTTTAATTTTGAAATTTATTATTAATTAATTACCTTTTCTCCATTTTTGGTCCAAGGAGTGGATATATGTGGCTGAGACAACACCCAGAGAATTTGCTTCCTTACCCAGATTTTGAGTATGAAGTGATTTTTCTACTATCCCTGTGCTGAATTGCAACGCAAAACCAGCTAAGATAGTTTCTCTAGTTCAACTTTTTATCAAAATACTTTACAGTAAGGTTTTGTGTTGTTTGTTGTTGCTCTAGTAGGACAAAGCAGGCCTGGACTGGGAGGGCCAGACAGTCAACTCTTTTGTTCATGATCTGTTACAAGCCAACAACTCTCAAGCATTTCCCTAGTTCTCCTTCCCCATCTTGCCTTCCCAGCAAACTCCTGGCATCTGCTCCTATAAGGTGCTATGAGAAGGGACTGACAAGGTGGAACCAGTAGTTGAGGTGAGGAGTAGGATGAGGAAAAGGAGTATGGCACCTCAATAAAAAAGAATAAGGACTGGGGAAGCCTACAATTCCTAGGACCTCCTGGTTATTCCCTACCAACCACATCTCCACCTTCATTCCAAACAGTTTTGTGGCTATGTACTTTCACCCAATATCCCTGAATTATCTTTGAGGCTTGTTCCAAAGCTCATGGTCTGCTCCTCTGAGCTGAAGTGATGAAAGAAGGGACTTTCACAAGTGGCTAATGTGTAGGTGAGTGAGCAGTGGAAGAAAGGAAATTTTGCAAGTTGTGTATTGCTGAAATATAAGACTGTTGATAAAAGCATGTTCTGTCTTAAAAAATAAAAAATAAAAAATAAAAAAGCAGAAGAAGAAACAAAAAACTCAGGAAGCCACAAAGGCATCAGTGCTGTATCACAGTCTGTATTCAAGGTACACTTGCTAGCTAACACTCACATACACACAGAGTGTGCATGTATGCATATATGTGCATATCATCAGGAGCCACTTCTCTGTTGCGTCTGTCAAAATGGTGTCTGTGGTGGAAGTGAACCATCTGCTTCTCAGCACTTCTATTTATAAGATCTGCAGCCTGGCAGTGTAGCACATGCAATGTCACTTCAAGCCCTACTCCCCCAGATGAACTCCAATATGTCACTGGGTCGTCCCATTAGCTCCATGTTGATTCTGTAAACAGAAACCCTATCTCCCGGCAGTCTGAGTCAGCAGCTGTACTGGAGTAGGACCTATCTTTAAGACTTGAAGAATGTGTAATCTGATGTCAAAAGGTATTTGCCACCTGGCTCTGGGATGGACAGCAGCCCTTTAATAGGAGTTTCTACAAGTCTGTCTTCATGAGAATAGATTAAAATTCTGTGGCATTAGCTTGACTTTTTCAAGGGTATAAGAAACTCTCTCACTTCAAACTATTTTTCTGGGAATTCTGGCTCTCAGCTTTCTACCTGACTTCATGCCATTTTAGGACTGACATGCTTATCACTTTTGCGTATTAGATATGCAATGTGCATACAATATTTACCTTTAATTTTGAGATTTAGACCTAAGTCCCCCTCAGGCATCAAGGAAAAAAATGTATCAATAGAAATCTGTTTGAAAAGTCCAGTTGTACAAAAACCTGACAGGAGCTTGAGCAGATTGAAAGAAGCATGGAACAGCATGTTGACATATAACTGCTCTTATTATGCATACCATTAGAATGTCTGCACACATTTTAGTGCCCTCCTGCCAGCATAGTTTATATTAATTCCCCTCCAACATTACCATTATTTAATAAATAACCCACAGCTTATGGTAGATAATGGTTCTTGTTGACACTACAGGAGGGCAAAGATGTTTGTGCTAGAAACTGTTTGTAGTACTTTCCAGAGGTGGGACATGTAATGACCAAACCTGTGTCAACTGACTACTTTTTCCTAATAAATTTTGATGATAAAAATTAATTTCTTGCTTTCTTTGACCTCAATCCCTGGTGGAACAGAAATCTAATTAAGAAGATCACTCAAGTTTCCTGTGGCTGATGATATGTATTATTGACACCAGTCTATAATCATAAGGAGGTGGCACAGGTTCATCAGTATTTTTTGTCTTTTACTACTTGAAGGGGTTAAAGCCACTTAGACCAACTTCTGACTTCTCCAGAAAAAAAGAAAAAACAACAAAACCACAATACTTTGTCACAAGTTATGCTGTGTGGGAGACCAGACAAAATGGAATTAGCAATGTTCTCCACATCAACAGTGCACAGCATGATCTTGTTAAAGAATTATACTGCTTCATAATCCTCAAACAAATAACATTATGGTATAATGTATTGTTTTTTACTTCCTAAGCAGAAGATAGTAGGTTTGTTTTTCCTATTAAACCTAATTTTCATTTCAGACACAAGATAAATGGTACATTGATGCATTTACTTACCTCTTTCTTGAAGTTTTCAGCTGTAAAGAGGAAAATTATTTTGTGGATCCATTGGTGTCAACAAAATTTACTCTCCTGATTCATTATTTATCTTTTTTTTTCTTTGCTGCTTTGAATCTGAGTATTGATGGAAGAAACTGTAATCAAATGCGTCAAATACACCATTCTTGATAGCAAAAATTTTTCAAATACATAATTTTTTCATCTTGCTTTCAGAAATGGATAAAAAGTATTCCCAGGTCAAAATAACTATGATTTTAAAAAATACCCATTTCTTGTTTTTCTCTGCTGCATCCCTCTGGCAACATGACTGACTGGGAAAGGGGTCCCAATTGAAGCTTAGTCCTTTACCCTGCAGAACCTGTCCTTAAAGTATAAATGATAATAGCACTATAAGCATGGTGTCATGTTGCCCTGATTTTTGTAAGACTTTCTAAGCCTTCTGATATTTACATATTTGTGAAGAACTTTCTCACACACTTTCTGTAAACAGCTCACTGTTTTTGCATTCCTTCATAGAGGAGGAGAAAAATTGATGGACTGTTTGTCTGTCCAGTGTCTTTGGAGAGGTGGCACTGCCACCGTCCAATCCACTGTCACTTTTGGAAAACTATAAATACTGGAGTCAGAAAAAATAAACCCTCTTCTTCTCTCTTCTGATCACCTGAGCTGCAGTGTGTGTCTGTGTTCTTTCGTGTCCTATAGCAACAGTGTCAGGTCTATTAAAAGTTTTATATTTCTTCTTTATCAATCTTCTTGTTTGATGCTTCAGTCTTCAAATGAACATTTCCAAGCAGAAAAATAAAAGTGTATCACACAAAAAAACCTGAAATTATGCATTCCAGATTTTTAAAAAAAGGAAATTTTTTAAGGCAAAATTGTTTAACAAATGCTAATAAATACTTCTGAATAATGTTGATCTACTTTAGAATGTATTACTTAGATGTGAATTTAAAACTCTGAAAAACATTATGCCAAGTACTTAAAAATCTTTAAGTTAAAAAACTTTGTGCCCCTGGTTATTTGTCACTAATATCTGCTTTTCTGCATTGGATTGAAAATGGAGTAATCTTCCTGCAAATTAAAATATCTTTAAGGCAAATAAAAATATGTAAAACTCATTCTATTCCTGAATTTTCAGGGTTCATCCCATGTTCTTGTAACAGTCCTCAGTTTCTTTTTGCCATGATAATTTTTTTCTGTCAAATTAAAAATATTTAAAAAAAAGAGCAGTAGCAAAGATCTTGTGGTCATTTTTCTTATTTTTTGGTCATGCTTTCTTTATGATAGCTCAGTAGAATGTGATGTCCTCAAACCCTGTCATCAACAGCTAGTTTGAAGAAAGGTCAGTCTCAAAAACTATTAAACATACCAAAAATCCCAGTATGTCAAAAAATTTGAAGAATGGTTTTATCTTTCATAGATCCCAATGTGATATTTTAAATCAACTACAATGTGTGCACATATGTGTATGGTTTTCCAACCTGCTTTCTTGAGAATTGATGAATACAATTACTCCCTGTGTCCAGGAAAGCCCACTTCAAATATAAAGTATCGGTGAATTTAGTCCTTCCTTTTTGAGTCTTTTGCTGAAGGTTATAAATTTTGATGATTTGAAGAAGATTCAAGTATTCCAGAAGTTTTACAAAAAGTACCATGAAGTACCATCCAAAAGGATGACCATGAAGACGGAAGAACTTCTGTCCACCTGGTTATCAGCACACATGGTAAGCAAAGGCCAGACTCCAAATTTGACTGCATCCCTCCTTTTCTTAAAATAAAAAGGTTCTCCCTCAGACTTTCACATGGATTGGGTAGATGATGACTCTGAATACACTGGATAAATCCACTAGTTTGCAGTTTCAACTCTGTCCTTGACTAAGCAGCATGTAATGCCTCTCCCTCACTCTTGTATTTCCAGAGTATGTCTTTGACAGATGAGCAGACCTGGAAACGGTGGAGGGAGAACTGCCCCACATGGTACTGCCATAATCCAGTACCAAGACACCAAGAGGAGGTGGGATCATACATACCTAACAGACACATGACTCTTGGGAATTCTGTGATATATTTACTTAACCACCCTAAATATTTCCCAAACACTAGAATGGTGTAAATAGATCAGTAACAAACTATCAGGAGGATGAATAATTTTGCAAGAGTAAGAAGTAAGGAGTAAGAGTAAAGGAGATAGGGAAAAGACAGGTAAAAACAGAACAAAAAAGCGCCTCAAATAAAATAAAGGGAATATTTTCGGATAACAATTAGTCTTCCCTATAAGAGACAAAGAAAGGAAATCAGTCCGATGGCTCACAGGAGTTGGAAAAATGCATTCATTGTGACACTGTGGACTTCTCTACTGAAGGGGAAACTCCAGTTACAAGAGGTACCATTCACCAACACACATTGCCTCTTGTCACCAACACACATGATGGCCTGGGGTTTTGGCTTGTAGGTAGAGGGAATGCCCTCATTGTCCTGTGCAAGGCTGCCATCTGCACTTCTAAGGGGGTGCTGGATGTCAGTAACGCATGTAGCAGCATGAAGACAGCTGAAACTAAAGCCAGTGTAATGCTTCATTACTGTCCTAAAGTTTCTTCCCACTGTTCCTAGCTACTGCTTCATCATGTTCTCTGCAAGTTTAGAGCCAATGAATGACCTGATGGCACTGATCTAAGGCAGCTAGTATTTTAGAAGTCAGGTCAAGAAGGTGACCCAAACCCAGTTAAGGGCACTGAAGTTCTGGACTGAATGCCGAAGTCAAGGTAGGCACCTCTGAATGACATTCACTCAAAGGTGGAATTTGCTTACAGCTATCAAATAGAGAAAGCTGATCCCTCCCCTGAAACTGAGCTCTTCATTTACAGATGCAGGAAATCATGACTGTATCCTCCTATCAGACCCTTTCTAGAGAGCGGACATGAGGACAGTTTCAAAGAAATGGGCATGAACTGTTCTTTGGAAAATGCATAGCTTTATAGATGGACACAGTGCCTTTTTCAAGAGTCAGTTGCAGAGTGGGAGCACTTAGCCACAACTGGGAGACACTGACCAGGTCTAAACCACAAATCAAAACAGAGCATGGGACTGCTATCTGTCTCTAAGATCAACTTGTACAGACTGATCATGTCCATGTAACAGACCATTTGGCTCTGCATCACTTTCTGTCCAACAATGGTATTCCTAAAGCACTTTATGGGATCTTTTCTTAAGAAGTTCACTTATTTCTCAGTGTAAGTGCCTGAATAAATGGGGGAAGTTTTGATGCAACTCATCAGAGCAATACTTATATACAGCATAAGACTGAGAATGTGGCCAAACGTGGTCTAATCTGCACAAAAGTTGAGTCAGGCTATGCTAACAGGCAAGCAGTGAGGGTGACTAGCAGTGTCACGCATTAGTTTGTTCTGTGTGACATTATGAGCTCAGATTAGTATTCTAGGTCTTCCTACACTTCCTTTCTCTCAAGACAATCTCAGTTCACGAACAAAAGCAGAGGGACGATGGTTTCCAACTGTCAAGTGGTAGTGCAGGATTTTGTGAGGGTGAAGAGTGCAGAGCTGGCCAGATCTAAGCATATGCCATGGGGAAAGGGTGCCTGGGGTGCCTGTCCTTCCCTCTGGGCTCACATATCCTACAGTGAACAACCCCTGGGTAGAATGCAGAACTGCACAACTAGTTCTCTGCCTGCCTGAGGAAAGAATTTGTCTTACATCTGCTGACAGATCTCCAATCACTTAGCAGACTTTTAGAAAAGAGAAATAGAGAGTCTGCCCCCACGTGCATATGCATGAGCATGTGCATGTGTTGGAGGGGGCTGTCCCAACACCCTTCACTTTTCAAAGAGAAGCTGCTTTAGGATGTATTTTCTGAGGGTCTTAATATGAGTAGGTTTGAAGCCCACTCACTGGGTTGACACTCCTCCACCCCTCCCTGAAAATTTAAACAAAGTGATGACTGCTAGCTATATCGCAGCATTAGAGACCAAGCTGCTCCAGCTGGCACAGTCTGTATGTGCAGAGAAGAATCCTTGGCTCACAAGGAGTTTAAAAGTCAAACACAGATGTTTGCAGAAAGCAAAAGTCTTCTAGGGTGAGAAGGTAAATGATTTTTAAACTATTTTTATTTATGCCATCATTTTTATCTCTGATTATTTCCATGTATTTTATTGTATGCTTTTCTGGCTTGGCCTGATTCTTGATGTTGGTGCTGAAACAGGATAACCTTGGGTCTAAAAGCCAGGAAAGAGGAAGATTACTTTCTCCACTGATCAGGTATAGAATCTGGAACTGACTTTTCAATTCTCTGTTCTATTTAATAAACACTTCATCCTTTCTGGGAGTGGTGTGGTTTAGGATTATTAGAAGACTGACCTTTGAATATGGATCCCCTTTTCCTCTGATTAATTCTGTTATGTCAATATTTATATTATACTCAAGGGAATGTCTTTATTTGTGTTTGGGAACTTATCCAAAATTTGATTGTCTGAGAGAAAATAGTCTGTTTTGTGCACATAAAAGCTGTTTCAGGTCAGGCAGAAAAGAAGTAGGTCAAATTTTTTATCATCACATTTTTATCTAAGGGATGGGAAAACAAAAATAAAAAGGCATCACATGACTTAGTGCTTATGTTTTGAGACTCTTTTTCTACTAGAGTTATTCTGAGGACACTCACACCAATCTGTATATGCAGATACTAGGGCAGTGACTAATAAACAAGCTCAGTTATGTGAAATGGGGCACATCAAGTTTGTTAACAGCTGTATGGTCCAGGTAGTTGTTTATTCCCACTCCCCTTTGTCTTGGAACTGCAGCATAGGTGAGGACAGTAAACGGCAGAAAAATAAGGTTGTCATACATTCAGCTGATATTGCACGGAGCTAACATCTGCACAGAGAAAAATATTCTCTGTTCATCTCTTTATTCTGTTTATCAGTCCTAGGTCAAATGTACATTTGCTGTTATTTTTTTTTAAATAGTCTAATATAGTTTTTATTAAATTAGCTTAAAGCTTTAATCACAAATTGTGTAGTTGAAGACTTTCAGATCCCTTTTCCTTCATATTTTACAGCTTCTGAAATATGACTGTGCAGTGACACCATTTCGAGGTAAGTATTTTAAGAGCAATAATGGAGGAAATAATGTCCTGGACCTTTAAGTGCCAGGTGTCTGTAAACTAGCTCTTCTCTGGGGAGCTGAAAAGACTGCAAAGAGAAGCATTAACTGCCTTGGCTGGCAGCCTAACCTGCAGTGCTTTTGCCTGTACTGTGGGAAAACTTACTGCAGTGTCATAGCCCTGCTAGTATCAATTAGTGTCAATATGAACAAAGAGCACCAGATATAAGGCCAATGTTCTGGAAATATAACAAGCAAAATGATGTTCTGTAGCAAAGCTGAAATTCCACTTTGTATGTGAAAGAAGATCCAGGAAAGGGAAAACAAAAGCAGATTAGTCATACATCTAAATTTAGGGGTTTTTCCATACATGCTACTGTTTCAGATCAGTCATGGAAATTAATGAGTTCAGTGTTATGAGATGAAAAGAATCTCATAGTGACCTGATATGAACTCGTGGAAGCCTGATAGGAGGATTTGGCAGGGAATGTAGAGAACCTTTTTATATCATCCAATAGCTCCTTTTAACAGCCACCACTATCATGTTGTCAGCTGAGCAAATAAAATTGGCCCACTTCTCAGGCCTTTCCTTCAGTATCTTCTAATATCAGAGAGCTGCCTTTATTTTCTGACTCTGCTTGAAGGCTGCAAATGACTCTTCCCAGAGGGAAAGGGGTTCTGTTGACCAGGAGAATTGTTGCCTTACACTTCATATGGACCTCCTTCTCAAAAAAGTGACGGATGGCATAACAGACACCTGCTTACAGTGCAAGCAACCTAATCTTTGTGTTCAGTGCAGACAAAATTTGGAAATAAGAACAGTTAACCTCTGGTTATTAATTTTTCTTTGTAACCTCTGCTCTGTATCTCTCTGTGCTGTGCAATTCTGTACTTGTCCAGTAAAAGTTAGCATAAAGATCTATAGAAACTGAACCTCACAATATACAACTATTCTAATTTACATGTTTGACACTACTAACTGTGCCCCATGGGTGCAGGGACAACACTGACATAGGCTTACTGTCAGTGTGTACATGCCAAGACCAGAACAGAGATTGAAAATTGGAGAAGTTTCGTTAATAGTCACTGCAATCAATTTTCTAGCATCTAAATTAATCAAAATGACTAAACAGTTGAAGCCCAGCTTAAAATCTAACGAAGAAATTTGTTCCTCTCTCGCCCTGTATTTATATTTAACACTGTATTTATTTATTTGCATTTTTAATTCACTTTTTTATGTAAAAATGACCTTGTAATGTGATTTTAATAGGGTTTGGAAATAAATTTTTGCCCTAAGAACATATTGCTCAGGGTCCAGTGTGTGTAAATCAGAATCAGCCTGTAATTAATCATAATTTTGTATGCCTGCATAGAAAATAATAGCATTGAAAGTGCTAGTATTGTTTCCCTGTGCGTTGTTCTAGATAATACACAGTTCAGAGAACACACACATGCTCTCCCCCTCTTAGAAAAGGGTAACATATGTGACTCCTTGCTAGTGGTAGAAATAGCGCAGTATTGTGCACAGTTGCCTGAGCCAACACTAAACAATCCATCTCAGACACTGGAAACAGTTCAGATTTGTAGAGATTGTGTTCTGATTGAGTTACATTTATGGTTCATAAAACTTCTGGTACCTGAGCAAATTCACTTGGAGTCATCATCAGGATCTCCCCAGGATAGTGCAGGACCATCAAGGCCAACTTTGAGGCCCAGGGACTTCAGTCATTGCTGGGCAGCAACCACAGAGTTTTTGAGAACGGTGGGCTTGAGATTAGCTCTTTGTGAAGTGTCTGAAAACTGTGCAGTAGTCCCTGATGGATAGCTGGGCTGCATGGTGGTGTAAACTTGAAGACCTCTCCAAGCTATTGGTTTTGGTACCTCTACCCTGGAAAGCAATAAAAGAAACCCGGGAAGACTCAGTCAGAATTTCTCGTGATTAAAACTGTTGCGATATGATTCCCTATGCAATCATCACTGTCTTCAGTTTACTTGAATTTTTGGCAGAAAACTGGCCCAAGTGATTATGCAAGAGAAAGAGAAGTTCATAAAAAATAAAACCTACGTATCTTTTACAGAAGTATTCTCCTAATCTGAGTACAGCCATTGGAATTGCCCATGAACCAGCAGCTTTCTCTTTCAGATATTCTGTTACATAAACAAAACAGTTATAATAAAGAGGAAAAGGGAATTTTTTTAAATTCAAATTGGCCATACTGTCTTAAATAAAAATAAAGTATTTAAAGGAACAAAAAAAAGAGGCACTAACCTACTCAGACTTGGGTCTTCATGATTCTGGTATGTGGTAAAACATTTTCATAATATTTTAATACTTCATGGTATTTTTCAAGTATTGTTTGGTCTTCAATTCCCAGATGTTAGCACCTATGATGTAGACTAAAATTCTTGCTCACTTGTCTATGTTTACTGTCTCCAATATCTTTTCTTAGAAGAGGTCTTGCACTCTTCTAGGTTTTATCTATTTTCCTTGATACGGTATTGGATTTCCCAAAGCAACAATGCAAAGTTCCACCTCAAATTGTCAAACAGTATCCTACGTTGTTTAAACTTCTTTACTCATTTATGTTCCCTCCTTCAGAAACTGGAGGTCTGAATATCCTGTTTCAAATTATTCTTTTACCTGTCTCACACTGATACATGGAGCATGACCGGACAGCAAGAAGAAGAAAATGAAGCCTTAGATTCATCAGCTCAAACAATGTCAGAATAGTCCTGGACATGACTGATGTAACTGAGCTAGAAAACACCTCAGAAAATCACTCAGTCAGTCTCTCTGCCCAAGAAGGGATCAGTTCTCTCTATGGAACTCCAGAACACCTACCTAATTTATCCTGAAAGACCTTCAAAACTGGAGATTACATTATCATCCGACACAATTGGTTTTAGTGTTTCATTATTTCATTGTTACGAATATCTTCTTGATGTCTTAAATTAAGCTCCCTCGTTGAAATTTGAAACCCTTGCATTTGGCTATAAAAACTCATGCGAAATTTGTAGTCTGGATCCACAGACTTTAAAGTAACTCACCACAGCTTTTACCACCTTACTGTCATAGGTTTATTCACCTAATTTCAATTCCTGGTCAGGGAAAC
>VXBU01013336.1:1298-60534 GCA_013400315.1 Bombycilla garrulus
GGGCTAATTTAGAGTAGATACCGATTTGAAAGCAAAATATGGCCCATCAGCTTCCATATTTAAGTTAATGCAAAGATTTATTAGTCCTCTAGGTAAACATTGACCTTGGCTTCACCTTGGTCAATATTTACTTCTCAAGTTAATAAATCTTTATATTAACTGCAATTGAAGTCACTCTTTTCTTAAAAGATAAAGACCAAACAGGTCCTCATACGAAGACAACATTCATCAGATAAATGCTGCAGCTTAATTTATTTTTTTTGCTCTCTTTAAAAATATGGTAATCCATTGATGGTGAAGGATGTTCCTATCTAGGGGAAAGAGGTTTGGTGGAGGTTTTCTTTCTGTGTTTTTTTTTTTTTTTTTTGGTTTTTTTTTTTTTTTTTTTTCCCCGTTCTTCCCTTCTCTCCCCTCCCCGGACGAACGCGGAACTCCCGGTGGCCGCCGCCGTGCCGGTGCCCGCGGAGGCGGAGGGGAGCGGGCAGGAGGCGGCGGAGCGGTGCGGAGCTCGCAGCCCCCAGCCCCACACCGGGCACTGCCTCCCCCTCCCGGGATGCAGGTAGGACGGGGGGCGGAATCTGGGAGTGCGGGAGGCTCTCTGGAGACGTGGGAGGCAAAGCAAACCGGTGCCCCCCACCCCCAAGGCGTCTCCCCCGTTTTGGGGGGCTGCCAAGGTGTGGGGGGTGGGGGACGCTCACCCCTTCATTGCCAGCGCAGCTCTCGATTTTGTTCCCACAGACTGGGCACAGGCCCTGCTGGACTGCCATCCCCATCTGCTGGGACCCCCCAAATCCTCTTTTTTTCCTCACAATAAACCCCCCTGTGCTCCCCATCCTTAGCCAGGGGGGTGCTGTGCATCCTTTCCACCCGCTGTTTTTAACGTGCTTACTACACGTTTTCAGGGTGTTTTTGGAGCTATATTTAAAGCGTGCAGTCAGTGGCTGGATTTAGAAATCCAGGCATAAATCACATTAAAACGCGGACGGCGACGATCCCAACGCGTCGGCAAAGCTTTGCCCTGATTTCATTCCATCCCCCCCATCTTAAAAGCAGAACCGAGTCTGACAGCAAGGTCCCATCCCCCCCAAATAAACCCTGTGGGGACAGAGGTGAGATTTGAAGGCAAGGGGGGATTTGCTGGGGTTTATTCCGATGCTTCCATGGCAATTTATTTATCGATGGCGGGGCTTGGATAATTCCAAAGCCTGGGGTCTCTCCCCACCCCAGCCTGCAATGAAGGAGCTGCCGTCCATGGGGAGGGGGCTGTGGGGTGGAGGGGTCCCAGTGAGGAGATCCCCAGGGAAACGGTTTGGGAACTGAGTGAAGAATTTCTGATTAATGACCAGAACAGCTCAGGATTTCGGTTTTCTCCATAAATCCTGGCTGATTATAACCCTTGTGCTCAGCCTGGCGGAGCTGGAGGGGGGAGCCCAAAGAAAGAAACCCCACCAGGGGCTGTACCCCGTGCCTGGCAGCAGCTGGAGCCTGCAGCATCCTCACCATCCCAGCCAGAGCAGGGAAGAAGGCAGAGGGACCAGGGGGTGCACAGGGCTGTGCCCTTCCCCCGGATCACAGCAGTTCTGATCCCACAGCTGTGGGGTTTGTAAAGCCAAATGTGTCCCAAACCAGGCTGGTTTCGAGTCCAAATACAGATTGGGTTTTTTTTTCCTTACCTGGCACAGGAGGGTGGGTATTCATGCACAATGCCACCCTGTGCACTCACTTCCACCCCAAATCCCGAGCTGGGACCCCCAGTGCCAGGACCTGCCCCGTGCTGGGTGCCCTTTGCTTTCCACAACCTCCACCAAGCCCCTGTGTGGGGCTTTTTTCACAGCTAGACTGGCTCTTGCATACATCAGGCTGTTGTGGTTTTTTTTTTCCCCTTTTACCCAATAATAAGCTTTTTTTCATCCAAGATCAGGGGGAAAAAAATAGGCAGGGAGGAGGGCTGACATGCACAACCCATGGAGCGCTTTGAGAGGAGCACCAGCCCCAAAGCTGTAATTACTGCCTGCGTTTTTTGGCTACGGATCAGCTGCTAAATTGGTTGTAAGGCACGGAAACGGCAGTTACACCTTTCAGCGGAAAAAAATGTGGTTTAGTGGAGAAACGTGCATGGGAAACCTCCCCAAAACTGCAGTCCCCATCCAACACCCCGCTAGTACAGGTTCCGCATTTGGGAGAGTTTAAAACAATCCTCCATCCAGGTGAGCTGAGCTCGGAACAACAAGACCTTCTGCATCAACAGAGTAAATTGGGGATTTTTCCCTTGATCTGTCAGTTAAATCAAAAATACCCTCCTGGATGCAGGACACGAGCAGGACAGAGGCATCACCCTGCGCTATTTTGAGGTTCGATATAAAATAGATACCCTTGGCTCCAGCAGTTCTCTGTAGCCCAGCCCACTGGAGCTGCAGGTACTTTCGTATGCATACAAAACATTCTAAAATGGAAAATATTCGCAGCTGCTCTCGCTGTTTTGACAGGGGGGAGGGAATCGCGGGGCATGTTAAGGAGATATTAAAAGCTGTGGTTTGAAGCTCCTAAAGCATTTACTCAGCGGGAGAGCCAGAGAAAGAAGTTTAGAAGTTAACTGCATACTTGTGTGCCTTTGCTCTGTCCTTCTTAAAATTCACCTCTCCTATCTGCTTCTAATTTAAACAAGCAGAGCCCTCCAGGAACTGGAAAATCCAGATTTGCAGCATCTCCCAAGGAAAGACGATTTCCTACGTGCCCCCCCAGCGCGAGGGTCCTGCTGAAGGTTAAACTCGTGAGTGCTTTTGGTTTTGCACCAAGTTAATCTCCCCACAAAATAAAAGACTGGGGAAGTGCTGGTGAAAACTGCGCTGATGTTGCTGGCTGGTCCCTGGCTTGCTCCCATCCCTCTCCCAGAGCCAGACGTGGATTTCACCAGCTCTGAATGCTCATCCCCACACCGTGCCCTGGCCTGCTTCAGCTCCCCTGCCCGAAAATAAGGTAAACCCATCCACCTCCCCCGGGGTACATTACGGTGGCTTAAAATTAACACTCACGAATGTATTTTCAAATCCCTTCATGAAAGGCGTGAGAAGCACTGGGTGTTAGCAGAATAGATCCTTCACCTTTTAACAGCTGTTAATTGCCATTAAAACCAAACCTGCACAGCTTTATTGGAGCAGCATCTGAGTTTCCGTGTCGCACGCCGCGCGTTGCGGAGCCCACGTCCGCCCTCGGTCGCGCTCCCCTGCACGTGCCGGCTGCCACAACGAGGTGTGGTGGATAAATCCTGTCTCACCGGTGGTTATCTCGAGCTTTGGGGCCCTTGGGAGGGTTTCCTGGTGCCAGGTTTTTTTCCTTCACCGTCCTGTGAGTCGTTGCACCCAGTTGCAAGAAGCTCGGCGCACCTTCCCTTGACTCGCAGCAGGAAAGAAGATGGGATGCGAGAGTTGTTCCCAAAAATACCCCGAGGAAGCAAGCAGGAAGCTTGCCCTCGAGGAATGGGGTCCCCGAGGCTGAATCCAGCCAGCAGCTGCCAGCAAAAGCACGTGCTGGGTGTCACAGGGATGGGAATAGCTCTCTGTGACCAGTGTGGAGTAAATCCAAGCCATCAACGGGCAGGGCTGGGGAAAGGCTGCCAGCACTGCTCCCCCCTCCCATCCTCCGTGCTGGGGCTCCCTTCCTTCCCTGCTGGCTTTTTGGGGTTCATTGACCTGATCCCTTCCACGGCATCCCCCATCACCCTGCAGGCCAGATCTGGTTAGAGAAGCCACGCACCAGGCAGGGGAGAAACCTTTGGGAAAACGCTGTGGCCGGAGTTCTCCTGCTGCCCGTGCAGCTGCTGGCTCCTCTCATCCCTCACAGGTGCTTTACGCACTCCCAAACACCCAGAGCCACCCGGGAGCGCCCTGTGCCACCAAACCCCTGGTGCTAAAAACACCCGAGGTTTTCAGCAGGGAAAGAAGTCTCTGTGACTCCGAGCATCCTGTTGGAGCCCAGGGTTTCCTCTCCCCTGGATCCAGCACACGGAGAGGTCCAGGGCTGGCTCCCAGGGCTGGCTCTGACTCTGCCCCCATCTCTTTTCCCACCACGCAGCCCTCTGCGTGGGGGAAGGGGAGGTTGGACAAGACGAGCCCTTTCTGCTCCACAAAGCTCGTCAGCCAGCGGCACTGGGCTTATAATTATTATTTCCCTAAAGACGAGCCGAGCAGCTCTAGACAAAAAAGTCCCCTCTTGTCGGAGCTGGAATTTGATGTCCTAACGACTGTTTTTGTACCGCGCCTGTTAGAGGAAAGAGCTCGGCAGGAGGGGGAAAGAGAGATTTAATTATAGAGCTGCATTGTGATTTTGCACACATAGCTGGCTGTTGTAATCAGGTTACAAGTGTATCTGATTTTCTTCCCTCCCCTCCCTCTTCCTCCTCTTTCTCTTTCTTTTTGTTTTTTTTCCTCTCTCCCTTTTTCTTTTCGGTGGTCCAAATTAGTTGCTTATGTTTGGGTGTTGCAGAGAGGAGCTGTTATTTGCCTTCTGTGAAGATCTTGATCAAGGGAGCAGTGTTTCCAAAGAACCTCAGCGGCTCTTTGCCGAAGGAAGGCGGAGGTTCTCAGCTCCAGCAGAACCCCCTGGGGCTGTGCTGGGCACTCACATCCCAAAATCCCAGGGCTCCCTTCCCACCACCAAATTAAGGAGAGATACCCATATATATATATTTATTAAAAATATATATATATATATCTGACTCTGCCGTGCTCCCCACCAAATTCCTTCACATCCACGATTCCCTCAATAAATTGATGCACTTCAAGAAGAGGAGAAGCCCAATTTACCTTACCAGGGGCAGGAGAAGAGAAAGAGAGGAGACAAAAACCTTTTTAAAAGAAACTTAATATTTTCCCTATCTGAGGCAAGTGATGCCGCACTGGGATTGGGGGCTGTTGTTGAGTTCATTTAGGAATCCATTGTTGTCCATGTGAATTCTTTTTTACATTTCAAATAACAGGATTATTTCCCCAGGGGGTAATATCCTGTAATTTGAACACAATAATGGGAATAAATTACTTACTTAGAACTAATAACGACAGCCTGATTCCAATATATATAGGAACTGTAACAGCTTTGGTTAGTTAAAGTGTAATTGTGTCGACGGATGACATTTTCTTTCAAAGGAATCTGAATGACTTTTAATTAAATTTGCTGGGGGTGGGGAAGAGAGGGAGAGATGCACGGGGAGATCTCAGCTGCTGAGGCTGCGGCTGGTCCCAGCCTTGGTGCCCCAAGTCCGGCTTTGGCCCAGGCTGGGTCTCCATCCTCGGTTGTGGAGTTTAAAGATCGGGCACGGAACAGAGGAGAGGGAAACCAGCACCAAACCCCACAGCCCGCGGATGGAGGGGGTGAGGAGGATGAAGAGAACAGTGAGGCTGGAAGGATGGAGCCCAGCCCATCTCCCAAGCTCCAGCCTGGCAGAGGGCAGGGCAGTGCCCATATCCTGCCCTGGGCCACCACGGAGTTCCTCTACCTGTGCTGGGGAGCAGAGGGGCTGGCAGAGGGCAGGAGGCACCAACAGCCAGGCAGGGCAGCTCTGCTGCTCACACTGGAGTCACAGAATCCCAGAATTTGGGTTTGGTTGATGGGAATCTTAAGGACACCTTGTTCTACCTCCTGCCCCAGACAGGGATACCTTCCACCGTCCCAGGCTGCTCCAAACCCTGTCCAGCCTGGCCTTGGGCACTGCCAGGGATCCAGGGGCAGCCACAGCTGCTCTGGGAATCTGTGCCAGGGCCTCAGCACCTCACAGGGAGGAATTTCTTCCTTACATTCACTCTGACTCTGCCCTCTGTCAGTGGAAGCCATTCCCCTTTGTCCCGTCCCTCCATCCCTTGTCCCCAGTCCCTCTCCAGCTCTCTCGGAGCCCCTTTAGGCTCTGGAAGGGGCTCTAAAATCTCCCTGGCGCCTTCTCCTCTCCACTCTGAACACCCCCAGCCCGATATTGTTACCTCAGCCCGAGGGTTCTTCAGGGAAGGCAGCTCTGACGAGGGGGATCTGCAGCAGCAGCTCCTCGCCCTCAGCCCAGCACTGCCCTGCAGGCCCCGGGCTCTGCACATCTCCTCACCGCTGCCTTCGCTGCCAACCGCTCCTCAGGTTTATTTCTGAATCAGCAGCACGCGAGGTTCCCTTCAGAGGCAGAAGAAAAAAAAAAAAAGCTGCGGTGTGCAGAAAGCCAAGTTCCTGCCCCGAAATAATCTTGGAGAGGAGCGGCGTGCTGCTGCCAGCGGCTCCGGCCTCCTCCAGGACTCATTTTCCTCTGTTTATCTTGAAAATATTTCTGCGCTGAGGTCCCACCCCGCGCGGTGGAGCCCTGCGAGGCCGCCTTCAGCCTGACACACGGCCTCTTGTTTATCCACAGTGAGTTTTACAAATAGCTTATTAAGCCCAGAGGTCTGTTTGCTGGAGGAAAACCTCACGGAGCAGCTCCCGCAGCCCCTCCCGAGGCTCCTGCCAGCTGTGCCCCCTCCCCAAACCCCTCTGATCTGCATCCGGGGGCTCAGGCCTCTGTGCCTGCAGTGTGGGAATCGCTCTGCTTTGATAAAATAACCAGAGTGCTGCTGAAGGCTCTCTCACCCTCTCCCCGTTGCCAGGATGGTGTCCCAGGTGGGATTTTGGCGTGGCACAGGGACGCTGTGGCACTGCTGGCTCTGCTTTATGGGATCCCACAGTGGAGCCGCTGGGAAGTTTTTGCATTTTGCAAGATCCCCCTGCAAGGACTGCAAGAAGAATATTTTGAGGGTTGCTGGAGGCGTGTCCAAAGCCATGAGAGATGAGGACAGCTGGATGCTGTGGGAGGTGGTCCTGGCAGGAGCCCGGTGGGACCGTGCCTCAGATTTCTCCCTGTGCCTCTGCTGCCCGCCTGGCCCTGGGATCCCCGGCAGGGAGCTGGGATGGCGGTTTTGGGAGTTTCAGCCCACAGCAAACGGTGTCAGGGATGTGCCACTGTCTCCAGCCTGACCACGGGCACCTCTCTGACCACAGGGACCATCAAACCCGTGCCCAAGCACCTCTGTCCCTGCTGCCACCGCTGTGCTGGGCAGGAGCCTGGCTGTGCTCAGCCCCACCCTGGGCATCCCCTCCCCAAAACCCCCTCCAGCATCGCTGCCGGAGCACACAGAGCCCCGTAACACAGCGACATTCATAGCCCAGCTGAGCAGATTGAGTTACCTGCCCCTGCAAGAATAAAGGAGGCATTCAGCCATTTTTTTTTTTCAAAAAGTCTTTTCCCCTGCCAAGGCCAGACACGGCGGTGACGGTGGCGCACAGAGGCAGGGAAACACGAGCCCTCGCCTCTCCCTCCGAGGGTGACCCCAACCTGCCCCACATCCCCTGCTTCTCCGACCCTTTAACACCCAGGGAAGCACATGCTTTGCTCACCCGTCACAAGCTCCCTTATCTTTTAATAAAACCTTTAAGAGCAGAAGTCAGGCAATGCCGGCACAAAGGCAGCTCAGCCTCCTCCCGGGACATTAATCATTTTCTTTGACACGTTTTGCTAATTAGCCAAAGCGTTTGCCTCGACAGGGGAGAAATTGGGGCCTGGGAAAAAAAAAATAAAATAAAAAAGAAAAAAAAATACTAGAAGAAGAGGGAGAGGTGGAAAGGCAGGAAGAAATGGGGGAAGAAGGAGCTGACATCACCGCTGTGTGATCCGGCATCCCTGGGCATCACCTTGCTGGGAGAAAACCCAATCCCAAGCCCATCCCAAGGATTTTGGAGCACCGTGAGCTGCAATACATTTTACCTTCCCCATCCCACTCCTGGTCACCCCAACAGTGCAGACTGCAGCCATGAAGGGTTATTTGAAACACGTTGTTTGGAGGTTTAACTCGTGACTTTATCTTTTACACGGCTGTTAATCCTCGGGACACATGTTTCCTATCAGCCCTTGATATTTAACATACAATAAGTGTCTTATTAAATCCCAGGGACTGGCTCCATGCAGACCCCTCTCCCCAGGCTTGTCCTGAGGATGTCGCAGAGCCAGCTTGGGCACAGATTTGGGGTGTAGAGTGTGTTATAATCATCAGGGAGAGAACTGGAGTGGGGTGAGGGCTCCTCTGCACAGGAATTCAGCCTTTAAATCGGCTGAGCATCTCCCTCACATGAGGGAAACCCTTCACAAATTTTAAAAATGTGTTATTTTTAAAGGTTTTCTGGCAATGCTGTGGTGGCCAGTGAGCCCCTCTCGGGCAGGACCAGCTACTGCCCCAGCATGACTTATTTTTCTGAGTCCGACTCAGTTTTCATATGACTTGATGTTTTCTGGATGAGAGAAACCAGAGAGAGTTCAAGTTGCAGTGAATTCCCTCAGATGCACAGCGTTCAAAACAGAAAATCCCAAGGAGAAAGCCCTGCCTGTTCATCCCTCCCTCCAGTCCAGCACGGCAAAACACTGGCTCTTGTCCCGTCCCTGAACATCAGCTCTCCCTCCCGACTCCTTAGGGCAGAAAACCACACAACACAATCCCCTTTCCTGCACAAAACCAAGTGTAAGAACAACGAAATTGGGTGATGCAGCCCCTCACATGATGTGAGGACACCCCCCTGCCCACAAAACTGTCCCATCCCCATCCGTGGGTACAAGGGAGCGGGAGCAGCGTCCCAGAGCCACGACAGTCCTTTGGGGAGTGTTAAAAAAACAAATCACAGCTCTCTGCTCCTCTCCAGCACAAGTTTCTCATTGCTGTGGGATGACACACACCACCTCCTTCAAAACAAGGCGCTGTATTATTATTCTGTTTCTAATTTGGGGGTTGGAAATGATTTTCCACGCCAGATTCCAAACTAAACCATCACCCCCCCCAAAAAAAAAAAAAAAAAAAAAAAAAAAAAGAGCTGATGTGCTTTCCAGAGAGCTGTGGCACGGTCAGTGCTCTGTGAGGAAAGGGTGAAGGTGTGGTAACACAGCAGTGAGCACCACAGAACATCCCTCTCAATTCCTATTTCCAAGAAAAAAATATTTTAAAAGAGCCTTGAGTTGAGTTAAATACAGAGCTGGCCCAGACTCCTGCTGCAACCGGGTGTGGGATGGGCCGGTCCCACTGGGAAAGGGCCGTGCTCCATCTCTGCCCTCTGAAGGGTTTGGAGAAAAAGCAGTGAAAGGAGAGTGTTTGGGAAGCAGTGTGGTGCTGGGAACTCGATGAGAACCATCACCATTCCCATTCTGACTGTTTTAACCCAAATCTACCCACGGATCCTGCTCGCTTCCCACGAGGCACCAAGACGCCAAGCCACACAGCAAGGTCTTGCTCCTCCCCGTGCTGCCTGGCCTTCCTTGGGGACACTGGGGACACCCAGGACAATCCTGGGCGAGTCCCCAGCCCCCTCACCCCCAGATTGTGCCACAAACCTTGCAGGGAGATCTGGGGGGCCGCGTGCAGCCAGCAGTGCTGGCAGGAGCGTGGAAACCAACGTGCGAGGAGCCGGTGGAAACCCTCCAAGCTTCCAACGCCGTTGTATAAGAGCCGCTCAAAAATACTAATCCCCAAAAAATTCAGCCCTGGGAGCGTGACCAGGCTGCCTCCCAGGCAGCTGAGTGAGCGTGGCTTGGCCAGCCCTGCACAAGTCCAGGGGGGGAAAAATGAAAATGCCTTCAGGTGAGCGAGCTCCGCAGGAAGGTCGGGGTCCCTGATGTTTTCATACCAACGATCCTTTAAAAAAAAAAGACAGGCCAGCGAGGCACGGCGGCAGGATCACCCGACATGCCGAGCGCCGCTGCAAAACAAGTCGTTTTTCCATGAGTCACCAGTGGAAAGACCAGATCAGGCGTCCCATGGGTGGGCTCGGCCGGAGCCGGCTCCTCATCCCCACCGCGGCCGGGAGGATGCTGTGAGCGCGGCCCCTGCTCTCAGCCCTCCCTGGGCTGTTCTGGGGTCCCGCTGGGGTGGATTCCATGAAATCCCCGAGCACCGAGGGCCTTGGGATGCATCCCCACCGTGTGGGGTTTTCCCGACCGCCCTTTCCCCAGCCACTGATATTCCCCACGGAGACCAAACGCGTGCCCTTCACTGTGACCTCGGGGCTGCGTCACTGCTCCGCCGCTGTCCCCTAAAACCATCCTGAGGGACGGCGGCGGGCGGCGGCAGAAATAAAGATAAATAAAGAGACGAGGAAGGAGCGCCCCGAAACGAACGGGTTTGTTTTATGGGTGGCGGGAAGAGGCCAGAGCGATGACAGGCAGCGCAGGAACTCCCCGGGATCGTAAATCCCACGGGGAGTGCCTGAAGCCAGCGTGTTTCCTTCCATGGGCTGGGCGGGAGGTTACGGGGAGGGCGGCGGGTGAAGTTTAGGGAGTCTGGGGGGAGGTTTTGGTGGATTAAAAGGCGGCGATGAAGGAGAGGTGACGGCCGGGCAGCAGCCGGGGCAGGGGAAGGGACGGGGTCACATCCTCGGCAGGGCTGGAGCTCCGTCCCGGCATCATCGCCCGCAGGAGAACAGCACCCCTGGCTGCGCTGCGGGTACACAAACGGCACGTACTTGTTGCTGGCCGGGGTTCCTGGCAGTCCCAGGCAGGATTTGGCTGCGCAGGAATTTGGAAGCTGCCTTAAATGCAGAAAGAAACGAGAAAAGGCTGGGAGCGACTTTCCGAGCAGAGTTGAGCCGCAAATCCCCGCTCGGCAGCGCGGCCCCGGCAGCGGCCGCCCTCTCCCGGGGGCGAGGTCGGAGACGCGGCTGCCGGGGATCGCCTCCTCCTCCCTGGGGACATCGAGGAAGGCTCCCCGGCACCTTCCTCACCTTCTCCTTCCCCTTCCCAAAAAGCCTCCTCGGCCACAGTGCCCCTCAGCACCTTCCTTCTAGGCTCACCCGCTGAGATGCGCCCAGCGATGGATTTGCCATCCATAAATCCCCCTCCCTGAGCCCCGGAGCTGCCAGGGCTGCTCTCCCCCCGTGAGTGCGCTGGCTCAGCCACGCACTGACTCCAGGCTTCACTGCCTTGCTGCTCATTTGGGGGGAATCAGGAGGAAAGGGATGAAAAAGAGACAAGAGGTGCTGTGTGCTCTAAAAATCAATAGGAAAAATCCACTGAGAAATTAAAATTCACCCCAAAGTCTCCTCTGGGTGCTCAGGAAGGTGCTTCCTACCTCTGGAGCTCTGCATGGGTGGCTGTCCTCATGCAGGGTCGGTGCTGGGGTCATTTCAGCCCCGTTTCAGCCTTCAGGAGTTCAGCTCTGGCTCTTCACAATCCCAGATCCATTTTAGGGATTTGCCTGCTTCCTTCTGGCTCGACGTATTTGTGGGAAACTCAGAGTTTCTCGGGAAAAACAAGCCCGGTGGCGGTTCCTCGGCTTCCCCAGTGACACCCCGGGGTGGGGAGGGTCCTGGTGATGGGTGGTGCCCGACCCTGCATCACCAAAATCCAGGTTGCACCTTTTCCTGGAGGAACAGCCAAGCACTTCCCACCCCAGTGATTTTTTTCCCTCAATTAGGAGAAGGTTTTTAATGACTGGTGCCATTACCCCGTGCACTTTCTGTGTAAACACAGCCTCTCCACGGTGGTTTAAATGGACTGAACTCGCACACCTCCCTGAGAGCATCCGCTGGGAAAAGGAACCAGCCTCGATGGGGGCAGAGGGAAGGGAAAGCCCAGGATTTCTGCAGGAATAAATACACTCAGGAAACACCCCAAACCCATCAGCTCTGCGTTTCCCAGCTCTCTCCTCATTCAGGCACAGGCACCCCGTGCCACAACCCCTCCAGCTCCCTACATTTGCTCTAAAGGGATTTTCCTGCCTTTTGTCCCCAGGCTCAAGCACCATCCTTTCCTACAGCACCCGGGACACGACAAACATTATTCAACATCTTAGCTAGGTTTGATATATTAATCTTTTAACTCTCAAACTGGAGCTTGCAGGGGAAAAAAATCAATGGGATTTGATTTCTGGTGGGAATGGGATCCCAGCCACAGCACTTTCCAGTTTTCAAGCATCTCATTTGGCTTCTTGAGCCTCATTTTGGGGAGCAAAAAGCTTTTCCATACCGGGCTGTGTCTTATGCTGCCTCTCCCTGATGAAGAAGCCCTTGAACGTTGTGGAAAGGGCTCAGTTTTCCTTTGGGGAAAAGCTGCTTTCTAAAAAAAAAAATAAATTTGAAAACAAAAAGCTTCTGTAGGAAAAATAGATGGTTTGGGATGACCAGGGGTGCTCATCAGGGCTGGATTTGTCCCCCTCTCAGTGTGGCCATCAGCCCCCCAAAAAAGCCAGTTTTGCTCTTTGCTAATGACTCCCTACAAAGAGGGGAGGGAAGAAAATTCCCTTCGTGCCCTCACTTATGCAGAGACAAGGAAACGTCGTTAAACTAAACCAAACAAACGAATCCAGAGGCAAAGAGAAAAATCACATTATCCCCAATCATAAACCCTGGAGAGGGGTATTTACAGGCTGAATTGCCAAGTGCATTGGAGCTGCAGAGCATCCGAGGAGCAGATAGCCATAAAGGCAGACAACGGCCCTGGAAAAATGCTTTGATTAGGATCTGGGCAGCATTCAGCCCAGATGTTCATTTGTCAATGGAAGAGGGATGGGGGGGAGGTGAGAAAGGCTTTAAATTAATCTTTACAACTAGAAAGGAGCTTGTAATACACACCATATGGGGAGCAACGTCCTTGGAGCCCCCTCTCCTCCCCCCAGCCCGGCGTGCTCGGAGCCAGGCTGGGACCCTCCGGCCCGAGCGTGTCCTCCCTGCTCCCCCCACCCCGTTTTCTCCATGCACCAAACACCCTGGGAGCCCAAACCCCTTCCACATGTGCCTTTTTTTTCTTTTTTTTTTTTTCACTGTGAACAAAACAAACTGCAATTCCTCCTATAACACCAGATCTATTTTATTATTTCCCCCCCCATTCCCCACTCCAGACCCTGATACCTGCTCCCCTCTCCCTCCAATATCCACACGTGGGGGTTTTTTTAACCCTTCCAAGCTGCCAGCAGTGGTGAGGTGGGGGCTGTGTGTGGAGAGGAGGGACGAGGCTGTTTATTAAACGCCAACCATTCAAATTAATTCCCCTAATGGACTCAGCGACATCATGGTGTGCATTTAAATGAACGCTTTGTCATATTTCATAGCCAACCTGCAGCTCTCTGCAGAGCAAACCTGCTGGAAAGCCAGGAACAGCAGCAATGACAGGGACAAACCTACGGAGAGATAAATAAGAATGAAATACAAATCCCAGTCGCAACATGGAGGGGGGAATAGAGAGCCCAGGAAGCCCTTGGAAATTTGGAGGCGCAAGCGAGACCTCGGGCAGAAGGAGCTGTGTGGTGGGAGGAGGGAAAATCCTCTGGCTGGTGGGGCAGGAGGATCCACAGAACCTCTGGCTGGGATGGGGAACCCTTGCCAGGCCAGCACCAAGCCACTGCTTCCCAGCTGGAGTCTGGGCTGTGTTTGCCCCACTGAAACCCTGGGGAGCCCCACCCCGGCCAGGACCACCCCCAGCACCCCACAGAGACCCTGCAAGGAGGGAAACGCCCTCCAGGCTGCATCCCCCTGGACCCCAGTGTGGGGATGAGGGTGGAGGAGCCTGGCCAGCATCCCTCCTGGGATGGTGAACCCAACCCCTCCCGGCATGCTGAACCCGACCCCTCCTGGGATGGTGAACCCAACCCCTCCTGGGATGACGAAGCCAACCCCTCCTGGGATGCTGAACCCAACCCCTCCTGGGATGATGAACCCAACCCCTCCTGCGATGGTGAACCCAACCCCTCCTGGGATGCTGAATCCAACCCCTCCTGGGATGCTGAACCCAACCCCTCCTGGGATGCTGTGACCGCAGAGCCAAACGTCCCAGCTCCTGGCAGAGCATCCCTGCTGCTCCTGAGTAAACAGCTCTCCCCCCAGCACCCCTGGGACAGCCACAGGTTACTCACCTTGGCTTCGGCTCCAAGAGATCCCGGTGTTTTTATCAGTCTGATGGAAAATCCGTGTGTACTCACACAGCACCAGCTATCTCCCGCTCCTCTGGTTCCTTTTCTTCCCCCACCTCTAAGAGCTGCAGCAGAGATTTCTTCCCACCTTTGAGGGTTCTTCTCCTTTTCTCCATCCTGCCCCAGGCAGCTTCTGTGGGATCTGGAGGATGAGGAGGGGCTGGGGGAAATATTGCTGCTCCAAGGGTTTTCACACAGCACGGGGCCGAGGGAAAGGGGAATTTTCATGGTCCAGGACAGGGATGCAGAGCAGTGAATGCTGGCTCTGAATGCTGCCAGCTCTGCCCCATCCTTCCAGTCCCACTGCAGGCTGAAGGTCCCTGAATACGGATGGGCCAAAAAAAGCAAAAATCATGGAGGCCCTGAAGGAAAGAACCCCAAAGATCACCTCGTTCCACCCCCTGCATGGCAGGAACACCTTGCACTGTCCCAGGGCCCTGCCCAGCCTGGCCTTGGGCACTTCCAGGGATCCAGGGGCAGCCACAGCTGCTCTGGGCACCCTGTGCCAGGGCCTCCCCACCCTCACGGGGAAGAATTTCTTCCTCAAATCTAATCTAATCCAGCCCTGTTTGCAGAAGGTTCTCATTTAGGGAAACATCTGGAGTCAGCACTTCTCCCCCAAAGGGCAGCAAAGGGTTCAGAGGACACCAGCCCTCATGCTGGGGAGGAAGAGGAGGAGGAAGGAGCCCATTTTCCCCGTCCCCCAGGGAAGGGACACAACACGTTTATGTTTGGTGTCTGTGACCTGGCCTCGAGTGAGCCAGGCACCATCCCCCTGCCAGGGAGAAGCGTGAAAACCCCCTGAGCCCCAGCCAGGAGAACTGTCCCTGCAGGTCCCCAAACCACGGGGGCCAAGCACGTGTTGGCAATGCCCAAGGTCCTCCCAGGGCCAAGGGGACACCAGGGCTTGGCTGCAGCAGCCGAGGGGACAGGAGGAGCAGGGATGCTTCTGTCCCCTGGGCTGTGGGAAGATGTCTTGGAGAGGGACAGCACACCTGGGGACGTGGCTGGTGTCACAGCACAGCCAGGAGATGTCACCTCCCTTTTCCAGGTCCCTCTGGGCCCCCCTGCTCCCCGACTGTCCGCAGCCCCAGGGCAGGAGCGGCAGAGGTGCAAACAGAGCCTGGGGTCACAGCTGAGGAAAGGTCCTGTCCCATGCTGTCCCATCCTGTCCCATGCTGTCCCATCCCGGCCCCGGGAGCTGGCAGGGCCGGGCTGCGGTGACACTGGGCTGCAGTGACATCTGCTGGGCTCCCGCTCGGGCCCCCCGGCCCCTCCGCAGCCCCGGCAGGAGCCGCTCCCACACCGAGCCCGGGCTCTCCGGCCGCGGCTCCGCTTTTCCAGCCCCAATCCCACCCTGATCCCCTCGCCAGCCCCCATTCCGACACCTCCATCCCTCCGTGCCAGCCCGGGGAAAACCTCCTTTGCCTCGGCCAGGGGACAGGGGCAGCACCCCCAGCACCCGTGGGAGGGGTCCCGGGGTTCTCGCTGCTCCTGAGAGACCAAAAACCCGAAAAACCTGCATTAAAGGAGAAAATGCACAAATTAGGAGTGGGGGGCAGGGAGCGGGGAGGGGGGGGGAGTTGTTTATCTAGAGCTGATTTTGATTTTCCTCTTTCAAATATCAGCAGGATGCTGAGCCTCGCCTCGTTATGCAAATAGAAGCAATTAGAGCTCACCCAGGCTCTGCCCACGTGATGGTTTATGGCACTCGCAGAAATCCTTCCTGCTGCATGAGAGGAATAACAAGAGCTCCCCGTGCCTGCTCCAGCCCTGCCACGGCCACGGCAGGGACAGGGACAGAGAGAGGAGCCCCAGAGCTTGGACAACTTCCCCATCGCCACCCCCGGGCCTCCCAAAGTTCTCAGAGGAGGATTTTCCGAAGGAAAAAATCTTCTCCCCTTCCACGGATACACCAACCCTGCCACCAGCAAGTCTCACCGGCTCTTGGGATGTGATGGAGGAGGGATGGAGGTGGAAAGCATCGCTCCAAAGCCTTTTTCCCCACCGCAAAGCTGCAGTGTCAGCCCCCAGCAGGGCATCGCGTTGCTGTGGCACTTGGGTCCGAGCCGACGGGCTTTGCTGAGCTCCAGCAGAAAGAAGCCAAGCAAAAATTCCTAAATTCCCTGCACTGGGTGGAAAAAGCACAGAAAAGTCACCCACACACCCACCCAGTCCCACCTGGGCCGCAGCAGGAGGTGGTGGTGGCTCCATCCCCTCCCAGCGCTTCACCCCCCCAGGGCCACCAGACCCGGGAGTGTAAATCAGGCTGGACTCCCATAAATCCATCATCCCCCTCCTGATTTACATCCAGGTAGCCAGGAGGATTTACTCCCTGTACCTGCCTGGAGTTTCCCACCCCCAGAAGAGCACAGGGGAAATAAAAAAACCCAAAAAAACAAAAAAAAATCCCAGGCTTTTTCAATATTGATCTTGCTCCTAAATCTCTTTTTTTTTTCCCTTCTTCTTTGGATGCAAATGGAGATTGATGAGCCCAGGCCAGCAGCTCCTCACCTCTGAGGGTCATTTCTCTGTGTTTCCCGGGGGAGGAGTGGGCAGTGGGATCCCACAAGCCCACGGAGGCCATCGCCCCCTCCTCCAGGGCCAGGAGAGAGCTCCCAGCCCAGAGTGGGATGAGGAATTGAGGAACGTCCTCACGGATGGAGCGGGGTGAAGGACACCTGCATGGATCTTTCACGGTGACAATGACACTGATTTCACAATGACACTAAAGCCAGCAAGCATCCCACGGGAAGCCTCCACCTGCATCCCTGCCCTGACCCCACCCGTGGCTCCATCCCAGCAGCAGCAGCTCTTTGCAGGGCTCGCGGGTTGGAAGAACAGCAAGGAGCCTTTCCCACCTCCCAAACCAGAAACACTCCAGCTCCCAGAGGGAGGCAGGGATGGAGAGATGGAATTCTGCAGCCACAGGATGGTCTGGGAGTAAGGCCCTCACACCCACACTGTGGGAACCACCCAGGCACCCAGCAGAGGCTGCAGGAGCAGGCGGGGGGCTGGGAAAGGGCTGAGTCAGCACCCAGAAAATCGCCCCCAGCCAGGCCATTCGTCAGGCAAAGGAGCTTTTCTTCCCCAGCAGGGCCAGGCAAATAATTCACAGTGGATAAATAATTCACCGGGAGCTCAGGGATCGCCCGCGAGCTGCTCGCAATTACCCCGTGTTTATTTGCAGCCCTGAATTTTTAGGTGAATTATTCAGACAGGACGTTGCTGGGCTGAGGAAAAGCCCGGGGAAAGGAGGAGATACCTGAAACGACAGGAAAAATCCTCGTCAGGAGGAGGCAGTTGTTGTGATTATTTAGCACCGGGATCAGCAGCCCCACGGCCGGATGGATGCGGAGGAGGAAAAGGATCGTTGGGTTTCCACCTCTCTGCTCCCTGGACATCCTTGCGCTTTCTGTTCCCCAGCAGAGAATTCCTCTGCTCAAGGGAGAGGAGAAACAGCACGAGCAGAATAAATTCAGATTTCTGTGTGGATGAGCATCTCCCAAATTGCTCTAATGAGGCAATCCCTGGTTCTCCCAGCCGCAGGCTCCTCCACAGCCACACGCGTGGTGGGGACGGTGCTGGGGACACCCACAGGTGGCTTAACTCATCAGCCAAGGGCTCGGCCCCCACTGCCTGCAGTGAAGACACACAGAGGTGGGCTTTGAGGGGAAAAAATACCAAACCCCTCAATTCAAGCAAAAAAACAAATTTTCTTGGAGGACAAAGCAATGCTGCCAGCAGGAAATTAGAGCAGCAGCGTTGCAGGGACTCAGGGAATGTCACAGAGAGGCTTCTCAGCCTCCAGACACTGGGCCTGCTCCTGCTCCACGGGGTTTTGGATGTTCCCTTGCCTGGAGAGGAGATCCCCACGGCAGTGAGAGCAGCAGCCCCTGGTCCTTCCCCAGGCAGTTCCACCTGCTCCTCATTCCCAGGAGATGGCACTGCTGGAGGAGAGGACTCCAGGCCAGGCTGGACGGGGCTTGGAGCAACCTGGGGGTTTGAAAGAGGTGATCTTTAAGGTCCCTTCCAACACAAACCATCTGGGATCCTCTGAAGACTCAGAGCAGCCTCACACTTTGCCACAGGCACGGCCGTGTCACCTTTCCTCACCTCTGGAAGTGACGGGACCCCAAACCTCTCACCTGCCAAGAGAAGCTGGGAAGATGATTCCTGAAAACATCCAGATGGACTGAAGAGTCTAATAATAGTGATAAAATCAAATACAATCTCACAGCTGGGTGTTTTAAAGGCCATCTCGTGATTTTGAGGGTTTCACTCACGTTTTCTCCTCAGGGCTGGTGGTGAGTGTCCCAGCAGTGTGACCAAGTGTCCCTTCCTGTGGTGAGAAGCAGCTTTGGCAGAGCTGGCAGCCACTCTGCTGCCCTCCCAGAGCCACTCTGGGTCTGCACAGTGCCCAGGGGCACAGCAAACCCCCTCCCCTCTCCTCTGCAGGGCTGTGTCCCCGTGCCACGGTCACCACACACTGCACAAAGCGTCCCCCCTGAGCCAGGAGCTTTGGCAAAGTCCCCTCCTCACCACTGAGGCTTTGCAATTCTGAATTAACAAACCTGTCTCTCCACGAGCCAACTGCTACAGGCTCCAGATCAATGGAACAGGTAAAAAAGAAGAAAAGCGAAATAAATTTGCATGACTGCTCCCTGACGGATGTTTGATTCCACAAAAGGAACGCGTCTCCTCTGGCTGGGCTGAGATCCTCAGCAATACCAACCCTTCTTCTGTTTTCTCTTGAATTGCCAGTCATGCATTTAAAGCGATCTTTAAAGAGAGAAAGGAGGAAGGTGATTACCTCGGGAGGTGCTGACTCGGAGGCGCAGCCCCATGGGGAGGAAGGAGCTTGCAGAGCCACAGCAGCTGCTCTCCAGGCTGCCAGAGCCCGCCCAAAGGAGGATGGAGCCCAGGGGTTTCCCCCCGAGTGGAAGGGACTCACTCGTGGGTGTCACTGCTGCCTTCCTCCAGGCGCTCCTCACCCTCACCTGGTCCCTGCCAGCTCCCAGGATGTTGGAGTGATCCTCGGTCTGCAGCATTTCCATCTCAGCTGGGACAGCCTGGGCAGTCTTGGTGAGTCAATCCGTGATACTTCACCCAGATTTAATGAGGGAGTGGTTGATTACACCCTGCAGACTGGCAGGGGGGGCAGCCAGTGTCCATGGCAGGGTTTGGGAGCACCGAAGGGCTCAGAAGTGCAGGAGAGTTTCCTGCTTCCCTCTGAGGCTGCCCAGGTGCCTTCATCATGCTGGGTGGCAAGAGTGGAGAAAAATCCACCGGGATTTTTCTGGGAAGGGGAGCCAGTGGGCAGGAATGGTGATGGGGACATTGGGGACTCCCTGCCCAGCTCACGCCAAGCCTCTCTCCAGGCGCCAACGGCTCTCCCATCCTTGCTGGGCACTGCCCTGGCTGTGCCCCCTTCCCCAGAGCTGGGGACAAGACCCGAAGGAACCACAGAGGGAACCTCAGCAGCCACCCCCCAGCGAGCCACCCCCTGCCCAGGGCTGGGGTCCCCGTGCAGAGCTCCCTGAGGTGGAGGCTCCTGCTGATGCCAGAGGGTTCCCTGGGACCTGCCTGGCTGCCTGAACACAGCTGGGCTGGGCTGGTGGGAGCTGCAGCCAGGCCCTGGCACATGAATACAGCACCCCGAGCCTGAGTGGGTCAGGGAGCAGCCCAGGGGCACAAGGAGACCCATCCCATCTCATCCCCATCCACATCCACATCCCATCACCATCCCCATCCCATCCCAATCACCATCCCAATCCCCATCCCCATCCCGGCTCACCAGGAATTCCCCACCTGGTGCTTCTCCAGTGAGAAATAAAGGAGGAATGTGGTGGCTCTGGCCCCAGGATCTGCCAAGTTTCTCTGTCAGAGAAGCAAAATGAGGACTCTGGAGCTGCTGATGCCCTCGCCCCTGTGCCACTGCCAGCCCAGGGGTGACAAGGAGGGTGCCCAGAGCTCCTGTCCCTGCACGGCCCCAAGGAGAGGATGGGGCAACCTCAACACCCCCAGGACGGGGGGAGAAGTTCAGACAACAAAAAAGAGCTTTTGTACAAAACACAGATAGATCCATGCCAGCTGATGTGAGAGCACAGGAGAGGGAGGGGGGAGAAGCAGCAGCTGGGATTTCGGAGAACAATGTGGGGAGAAAGAAGAAAGAGGGAGGAAGATGAGTGCGGTTGGGTCACCCGTGGTTGTCAGCCCTTCTCGGGGGGAGGGCAAGCCAGCGATCAGCCAGATCTGAAACCAGACAAAACTGTTTCCACATGCCAATAAAACCCCGAGCGTGGAGGGCTTGCAGGGATCTGGGGCCCCCGTGCTGCCTCTAAAACAAACCAGAGGAGCTGGGAAGCTCACCCAGGCAGGAGCTGGGACGGGGAAGGGAGCGAAGCGATGGCATCTGACCTTTCCTTCCTCATCATCCTCCCCCTCCCTGCCCTCTGCAGCTCACCCCTCCTGGCATTGTCAGTATCAAAGGGACACATGGAAAACAAGTGAGCGGTGCAGGCATTGCTTGGTGGGGCTGTTGATGGTCCTGCGTGTCCCACGTGGGTCACTTGTGGGTTTTGGGATTGGGGATTGAAGGCTGGAAGCATCCCTGCTGCCCGGGGAGCCTGATGGTCCCGGCTCTCCCCATGCTGGATGGGGACATTCTCCGGGCCCCAGGTGACAGAGACCTGCTCCCACCTGCGTCCCACCGTGTGGTGACCTCGGCTGAGTGACACGGCCACAATTCCCCGTGCAGCACCGGGCCCTGGCCGGCGAGGGAAGCAGCTGCGCCCCGAGCTGCGATAAATCACCCCAGCGAAAGCACGGCACCCACCGCCCGCTCCCAGGCTGTAAATCTGCACAGCAGGAACCAGAGCCTCTTATCAGGAGAGGCCACATCCCCGGCAGTCCAGCCCAGCCCTCGTGCTGCCCACGTGCGGTTCCTGGGCAGAGCAAGAGGACGCGGGGTCAGCCTGAACCGCCAGCAGCGCCCGCAGCCTCATGGGGCACCGCGTTCCCTCCCGAGCTCTGCACCCAGCGCTGGCTCCCCTGCTCAGGGGAATCATCACCCCCAGCACCAACACCCCATTCCTGTCCCTCAGCCTCCAGGAAACACCTTCATCCTTTCCCTGCAGCTCAGCAAGCACAAGGGTGGGACAACTGGGATGTTTTGCTCTTTGTTGTAAGCGTTTAGGAAACCTCGGGCACCTCAGTGCTGTGGGAAGATCCTGTTCTCTGGGGAGAGAGCTGAAGGCAGGGCTTCCATCCCTCTGGACATGGGAGAGGAGAATATGAGTGAGGAACACGTCCAAGGACACCAAGGAAGGTGCTCTGGGCACCTTTGGAAACTGAGGTCTCACCAGGCAGCCTGGAAGTCAGTGCCACACAGCTCCAAGAAAGGCTGCACCCTCATTATGTTAATTAGCAGTGGAGAAGGAAATCAAGCACAGGTTTGTGCCCCATCATCCCATTCCACCAAGGCAAATCCATCGGGCTCCACAGCTTTCTCCAACCAAGGGAGAGGGTGACCAGAGTGACTCACAGAGGGTGGGAATTCCAGGTCTGCTCCCAGCTATCAGAGCAAGGAGATGCTGGAACATCTCTGCATAAAAAAAAAGCAGGTGTGAAACACTGACTGCTCAAACTGGAGCAGGATCCCCTGGCAGGGTCACCAGCAATCAGGGGAGGTGACAGCCACACCAGAGCCCTGCTGCAAATGAAGAGAGACACATCCTGATTGGAACAACTGGGCACGAGTCAGGGCCTGATTACAACGAGCTGCTCGCACATTTGCTGGCCAGCTGAGCTGTGCTCCTGCACAGCTTGTAGGGCACGGGCAGGATTATGCTGGAAATGGGAACATTCCTCAAACTCACAGCCCCTGATCCCGACGGAGTGGGTCACCCCTCCCCATGGCAAATGAGCCCACCAAAGCCAACGAGGAAAAAATTGTCATGAGAGGTTTGGGGTTTGAAGGCGGTGCTGAAAAGCAGCAGAGAAATGTTACCCTGAGTTTTAAAAGAATTAAACCTGGTGCAAACATCCGAGCTCCTGCAGGACGCTGGGGAAAGCCCTGCCCTCTCCACTGCTCTTGGTCCCCTGAGATTTTCTCCTCTTCCCACCCACAACAGGGTTTCATGATGGCATTAAACTCAATGTTCCCAGCACCTCTGGGAGTGCAGGACCTGCCCAGAAGGGTTATTTCAGCCTCAAGGGCAGATTCACCACAAACAAAAGAAACAGCTGTGGGGTTTTTGCACCTTCTGCCAAGAAATGCCGGGGCCTCCAGCATGAGAGGGGCACAACTTGTTCCTTCCTTTCTCTTCTGTCTTTCTTAGTAAATTAAAAATAATGGTGGTAAATGCCTCTTGGCTTTCTCCTCTCCCATCAGAGCAGATTCAATTAGCAGCTTCCCTGAGTGGCAGAGGTGTGACCGACTCCCAGAACGGGATGTATTAAGATGCAGGGCAGCAGGAAGTTTCCATCTGCCCCCCAACCAAATTCCCCAACCATTCCCACACTGAGGATCAGATAAGCTCTCCTGCTTCCCTTCCTCATTAATGGGTTTGGGAGGCGCAGCCTGTGGTTTTGCTAAGGAAGCCTTGAGGACACATTCACCTGGGAGAGCTCACACCAGATCCCTCTCTTCCCTCATCCATGGCATCCCCCAAACCCACGTCAGTACCCACCAGCTGGGCACAAGCTGCTTCACACCCTGAGCTGCCAGCTGCTGCTGGCACCAAAAACACCCCAAAATTTCTGACATCTCATCCCAGGCACAAAGGGAATTCCCACGACAGAGGTGGGCAGCTGAAACCTTTACAGGACCTGTATGAAAACAGCGCCGAGCCCCACATGAGGGAGTTCAACCCCCAAAATCAAGTTTGGGTCCCCTTTTCACCCACACCCCATCCTCCTGAAGCCCAGGGATGGGTTTCCACACCAGATCCCAGAGCTGAGTGCTCAGCGTGGTGCTCCTGCTGCGTGCAGGCAGAGAGAACGAGGCTCCACCACGATGCTCCACACACCCCTCACACCGAGCCCTCTGCATCCCACGATTCCCATTTGATTCCCCTTTAAAGGGGCTGTAATGCAGCGTGTATTTATACTTCAAAACAGCTTGTTTGTGTAATTGCCAAAAAGATGTTTAAAAAAAAAAAAAGACACAAAACAGCCCTGCTACAATGACTAATTAGCTCGCTCCTGCCTCGTCCCCTGTAAACAAATGTATTTGTAACCAATTTGCAAGCACTTTGCATAAGGGGCCCAGAACACTCGTGCCTGTTTGATGCATTTTGACATTAATTTGATAATAGCAGCTTAACAAGGAATCCAGGCTCCCCAGCTATAAATATGCTGCTTTTCCACTTCCTTTTATCTGCACAGTGAAATAATGTTTTTCCCCCTGCTGCAATAACCACCATCCAACCCTTTCATGAATGCCCTTTATGTCCTTTAGCATTTTCAAGGCTGCTTTGACTTTCTTTTTTTTTTTTTTCCTCCTGCTGGAGAAAGTAAAAGGGTTTTATTAGTTGTATTTTTAATTCCTGTTCATCAGGAGGGGGGAAGAAGAAGAAGAGAGAACAGTGATGATGCTCTGATAATGCAGCTTCCAGGAGAAAGGGAGGAGAGATTTGTTTGTTCAGAAATACTGCTCCATCCATTTGTTTTTCCTAGGAAAAAGAAAGCTCATCCTTTTCCTTCTCTTCTCCACTTGCCATGGCTCTCTCTCTCGCCATGGAAGGCTTCACCAGCACACCACAAACCAAATTCAAGCGCAGTGAAATGGGAACGGGACCTTGGAGTCCACTCTGATGGCAACCAACAAGCACAGAAAGGGCTGGATCACAGGGACTGAACCAGGGCTACGGCTCATCCACGCCCTGACACCACCATTCCTCCTCTCCTCCTGGTCCCCAGGACTTTCCACCTCTCCCCACATCAGAACCTCACTCACACACCGGTTCTCCCTTGTGCAGGGCAGGTATCCTGCACCTCGGGCTCCTCTGCCAGCCCTGGGAGAGCCCAGCTCTGGGGCTGGAAGCACCAAGCCCAAAATCGGCACCTTGGAAATTGGCAGCTGCATCCTTCAGCCTCGGGGAGCTGAGGCAGTTTGGCGTCTCTCCTCCATACTCCCTTCTCCCCTGCCTCCGTGTCAGCACCAGGGATGCACAAACTGCTCCCAAATTCACCTGGGGGTGAAGCTGCACTTCTCCTCCCGCCATCCCATTCCTGGAGACCTCCAGAGATTGTCCCAGCAGGTGGAAGAACCAGGGCCTTTCCCTGACATCACCCCTCCGTGTGCCCACCTCACGGCCGTGCAGGTGAGGGCAAACCCAGAAACACCCCGAGACACCCAAGCAGAAACTCCCTCCCCGTGCCAAGCTGAGCTCTGCACCCTCAGCATTCCCACACCTCCACTCCAGCTCTCCTTCCTGGAAACTGAGTCAGGGCCCTCCTTGCCAGGAGATAAGCTGGCAGAGGACGTGAGGGCAGTACCGAAAGGGAAGAGGGATGCTCTGCACGGGCTGTCCCTGCCTTTCCTCCCACCAGTGTTTCATACTGACCACAGCTCCTCCAGCCATTCCCCCAAGCTCTCCCCTGGGATCATGAATTCCAAAACCCCACAGCAAGTCCCAGCGATGAGGTGGAGGTTTAGCAGAGTCCAAAAGCACATTTTTTCCTCAGCCTCCTCCCTCCTTATCTCCTTCCTCCCTCCCCCCAAAGCACATTTAGATAAATGTTATTGGAACAATAAAATCCGTAACTTAAACACAAGCACAGGAGGGATGGAAGGAGAGTCTCCACTCCGTGCCTGGGTGAGCAGACCTGCCAGAACAGAAAAACAACACAGGAGAGCTCATGACCCCCTCTGGGATAAAACCTTGGACCACTGCAGGCACTGAGGCTCTCCTACAGTCCCACCACAGATCCTGCACGGACTCACCTTTTTAAAACTGATCACACCCCAGTTCTGAGGTTTTTCTCTATTCCACCTACCTGGGGTCTGCTGATTTAGTCACGTGAGTACATGAGCCACACCATTTTCCTCATGGGTGTTCCTTTGGTGGATTTTCTTGACCCAAAGAAGGTGCTGCAGCCTGGCTTCCCTGTGTACCACGACCCCTGGGAACAGCAACACGGGGACAGCTCAACATGGTGCACATTTTCTTGATCACTGATCACACAGATGAGCTCAGAACCGTGTGGCCCCAGCACATCCCACTGCCCTCCAGCCCCTCAGTGAGGGTGGCAATGCCCTTTCAGCCACACTGCAGAGCTCCAGGATCCAGGGAATGGAGTGGGCTGCCAGGGAGCCCAGCTCAGATAAACCCGGACTTCACCACGAGCAGCCCATCCTGCTCCCACCATCCCAGCTTCCCCTTCCTGCAGCCCCAGCCAGCCCAGCTCAGATAAACCCGCGCAGCTGTGGTGCCATTGATGGGATTTTGGCCATCCCAGCTCACATTTCACCAGGCACTTGATTTTAGCCCCTGGCTTCTCACAGAGCAGTGGTGCAGGTGTCTGCTGTCCAGGGGCTGGAGCTGTCACAGCGAGGTGTGGGTGGTGGCCTGGGGCTGCTCAGAGAAATGACCTTCCTCAAGTCACTCACCCAGGGATCACGGCTACAGAATCCCAGAACAGTTCAGGCTGGAAGAGACCTCACAGCTCATCTCATTCCACCCCTGCTGCCATGGAAGGGAACCTTCCACCAGACCAGGCTGCCCCAATCCCCACCAGCCTGGCACTGAACGCTCTGTCCCACGTCAGCACAGCTCAGCAGTCGGATCTGCAGAGATCCAAGGAGGAGAAGCATTTCCTAAACACAGAGCAGCTCCTTCTTTAGCTGAGCCCACAGCCACACACACCACAGAACAGCATCCCCAGACCCAGGAGAACAGGGCTTTAACCCCTGAAGTGCTCATCCCAGCACTCCCAGTGCTACTCCACAGCTCCCAGTGCAGAGTGGGGCTGCCCCCAGGCACAGCCCTGCCCTCACACTCCTTACCTGGCAATGCCAAAGTGTTCCCCATGAGAGGGTGGCTTTGGGCTCCACGCTGAGAGGAAAGCAGGAAGCAGGAGGCAAGGAGACCGAGCTGGTTCCAAATGGTTCACTCTTTATTTGAAGTTTTACATGCCACCAGCGTACATGAAAGTTGCACATTCAGAACTGGACTCACTACGAGGACAAAGGGCCAGATGCAAACACAAGCGTCAAACGAGCGCACGGACGGAGGAGCCCCGAGCCAGGAGCCTGTAGGGATTTGTCACCAGGCTGTCACCCTGATGGCACTTGGGGTGTCAGAGATGAGCCCCCAGTTTTTGGGCCACCTCCCTTTGCCATCTCCAGAGTCGTGAGCCGGGTCTTCTCTCCTAGCATGGCACCGTTCCCCCTCAGTGAGCTAAAAGAGCATTTTTGGTAACATCTCTACCAGAGCTGAGGGTGTTTGGAGACCAACTGCCCGTTTAATGCTCTCCTGAATTCCCCTTCCTATCAATGCCAGCACTTTTCACAAGGAGAAACAATTTCCACCCGCTGTTTAGAGGGAGAAACGACAGAAATAGGGACTCTTACACTGACATTTTATTTTCAAAGAAAGTTTTGATAGAAAAACATTTTCCCCAGCAGCCTTGGGCAGGGAGTTGCAGCTTCCACTTCAAAGGACAAACTTCAAAAACAAATCCAGTGTCCTAATGGTTTTGTGCTACATTACTTAATTGTCATACAGCTAATTAGCAATGCCTGATTTCACATTCTCTGTACATAGATGAAGTTCACAAAAGAAGGGGCTACTTAAAAGAATAAATAAAACAAGGCACCAGGCAACCAGGCTCCGACGACATTAACATAAAACGTTACACTTTACCATTTAAAAAACTGAAATAAAACCCCCATCATGATTAAACCTATATTGATCTGCCTTTCTTCAGATCTCAGAGCTTTGGATCTCTGCAAGGAAAGGGGGAGAACACAACATGGCAAGCGGGGGCTTTGCCTGGTGCCTCTGTGTATGTATTTCACCAGCGTGCAGCAGAGATCTTTAAAATTCTAATTATTTCCCTATCACCAAGTAAGATCGGGATCAATAGATGGTAGAGACTGACCCCATTCCTCGAGTGTCAGGGGGAAATTAAAAAAAAAGAAAGGGGAGGGCGAACCGAGAGCGTCAGAGGTCAATGCCACAAAACAATAGATATTGATGTCTCCATTCATTTCAAACAGCGGAAAGGTCAATGCCTCCCTTGCTTCATGTTTTATGGCTGAAATCCTGCTGCTAACAGCAACAATGTTAGTAGTCAGACTTCATCCATCCTTTTTTATTATTATGATTATTTCTAACCAGGTTAGCCATTTTGAAAATTTGACGAAAGCTGGGAGCAGCAGTGGGGGGCTGGGTAGGAGGAGAAGAGGGGAAGCTGCCCTGGAAATTAATGGAAGAGATGGTTTCCATTAGTTTTCAAGTCTCCCTGTCCCCCTACCTGTGCCCCAGTTTGTCCCTCACTGCCCCCTAAAAAATGAAAAGGGCCTGAGGCAACATCCCTTCACTATTAATCATTATTCCCCGTACAACATCCCAATTGGTTTCTATGGAAATGATTCTCCTGCTGGAGTACCCTGGCTGCCTCTGCATCTCAAAGAGGCAGGAGAGCTGCAGTGGAAGGAGACTGGTCTGTGCAGCAGCTCCTGCACTGCTCTCCCAGCTCTGGCTGGGCACTGCTGGGACCAGCCGAGCGGGAATTGCATCCCCCTTAGTCAGGTGAAACAACCATTCCACACTGGCTCACTCCACCAGTGGGAAAGCCCCAAATTTCTATGGCTCTAGCCTAAAAAAGCAGAAGCTGCTGGGAGAAAGCAGCCAGGAGCTCACAGAGAAAGTCCCACACAGCTGCCCATCGTCCCAGCATTGCCCCAGCTCTGGACATCAATGTGAGGGGACGGGTCCTGCTCTGCCTCCTGGCACAGGAGGAGGCAGAGAAGGGAATTAAAGCGAGTGGAGTTGTGGCTCTGCTGCTCTCAGCCACACCAGCCCCAGGGCTGCCCTCTGCTCCCCAGACAGCAGCACCTCACCTGGAAGGAGGGGTCAGCACCTGGGGCCTCCTCCCCTTCCACAGGTGAGGAAACGGGCCAAACCTCACGGTGTGTGTCTGGCTTCCATGACTCCATCCTGCCCTGCCTCCCCTCACTCCCATCTTCTCCTTCCCCCTGACACAGAAATGACCACACAGAGCTCTCCTGAAGGGAGAGACTGTCACCACACAGCCCCTTCTCTAAACAGAGCAGTGGAGGCACGGCCAGTTCCTAAAGGGACTGTGAAATCAGCTTTGCAAACAGCTGAGGAAGCAATCCTTTAACCTACGCTCCTAAGAAACCCACGGGAACACGGATGACAGCCCCCTGGAATTCCCCACACCAGTGTCACTCCAGACCCTCCCAGCCTGCAGGAACCAAATGCCACTTTGCAAAACAAGACTCTGAACATGAGCAGAGCAGCAAATTACGTTGAGTTTTACACAAGAACAGAACCTGTCCCAAAATATCCTCCTCCCACAGAACCACAGACACCTTGGTGGTGGTCAAAGCAAGGATTTCTGCTGCAGTTCCCAAAGATTGGAGGTTTGCTTTGGAGGGCAGCAAGGACCAGGCCAGCAGGGAGTGGGATCCTGCAGAGGCGCTCCCTGCGAGAAGGGCACCTTCTGGAATTGAATCAATTTGTTTCAGACTACGGACAGCAGCATCAGCAGGCTCAGAGATCACCTCCTTAAATGCTCACAGATAGCAGGAGGGAGATTTCTGGAGAGATGGGGACAGAGAAAAGGAGGGGGGATTTAATGTTAAATGAAATCCAGGAGCAGAACACCCCTCTCTCTGCTCCACTCTCCTCCTTCACAGCTGCCTGCCGGAGCCTAAGCGCTGAGTGGGCTCCGAGTCCCGTGCACTGCTCTGCTCTGAACATATGGAGCTGTGTTTAATAGCCCAGCTCTGCCAATTGGGTACTATTAGGGTGGGTTCTTTTCCCAGTGTAAATGTTGCAGAATATAAATTGTAATTAACACCGATGCCAAAATAGCACTTAGAGAAAATAAGCACATTATTAACATCTGGTGAATCCTGCCTGGAGTGCAAAAGCAGCGGAAATTCTCACTCACCATAAGAGGATTTGTAGAAGAGATATCAAGCACTGGCCTAGAGTAGGGGAGCTGGGGGTGGAAGGAAATTTTAGCTCTTTATTACTATTTTGAGTGCTACCTTTATCACCCGTGGGTGACCTTTCCTAGCCCTGGTAGCATCACTCACATAAATACAGATGCCCAAACATCACATCCCTGGCACCAGAATAACAGCACTAAAAAACCTCCCTGGCTGCTGCTCCCGTCCAGCAGGACACGAGGCAGGGGGATATGGATGTGCCAAGCCAAGTGTCCAGCACATTCCACCAGGCGTCTGCAACCCCAAGAGCAAAGATTTCACACCAGAATCCGGCAACAGCTGGTTTCTGCAGGCCACTGTCCCCCAGCCCAGGATTTCCCGTGGAACAGGAAGAGGTGAGCTGGCAGCACTGCCAAGCTCCTGCTGATGCCACAGAGTGTTTATCTCTGAATTCCTCGCTGAGGGTGGGAATGGCCTCACTGGAACCGATCAGGATTCCTTACAGGACTGAACAGGTCCCCTGAGGCATCACAGAGCTGCCTCCACACCCTCCTCTTCCCTCTGCCCTGAGGCCAGTGGCACAAGCAGGACAAAGGAGCTTTGCCAGTGCTTCAAACAAGGAGAAAGCAGCTTTGCAAACATCCTCTGCCCAGTTCCTGCTAGTTATCCTAGGGAAAAAAACAGGGACAAAACCCAGGCAGAGCTGAAGTGGCCTGAACTGGACAGAGAGCAGCTCATGTTCCTGCCAAAAAGCACACATGAGGGAGAGAAGAGAGGGAGAAGGGGATTCAAACAGGTGAGTAATACAAAAACAGGTAGAAAGAATGACTTTGTCGGGGGAGAGAGGGAGGGAAAACAGTGGCAGGAGCAGGGCAGCAGCTCCTCATACTCAGCACAGAGCTGAGGCAGAGCCTCAAACACTGGGGGAGTGCTCACAGCTCAGCTGCAGCATTCCCAGAGGAGCACCAGCCGGCCTCACCATCCTGCCAGCACTCCGGGGGCTCTGCTGGCTCCCTGTCCTGAGAGGGGAAGGGGGACAGCCTTGGGAGAGACAGCAAAGCACCAGGGCTGGTCTCAGCGAGGCACAGTCCTGGGCTGGCAGAGCCTGACACTCACCTGCTCTCTCTGTAGCCTCTCTGAGCACAAGGGTGATCACAGCCTGGCTCAAGATTTACACCTGTGCGACAGAATTCCAGGCAGGCTCACACGTGGCTGATCGGAAAGTAAGGACAGAAAGTCCTCCCAGGCTGGGAGATGAGAAAATTTGAGATTTTCTCAAATCTATCCCATCAGACCAGGACTCCTATGAACACTGAGGGCAGAAGAGCGTTTGGGAAAGGGCATCTTGAGTAGAAAATGCTGACAAGGAGATGGGCACATCATCTTTGGACGACTCTGGGCCTCCCCAGAAAAGCAGAGCTCAACACATTCAGCATTTGGGTGAAGTCAGACAGCTCTGGTCAGCAGCTGCTTTGCAGAAGACAGACCTGGTATGCTACCAAGAAAAATTCTGCCACCCAGACATGTAGCTCCAGGAATTTGTAACTTGGCTTTTGGTACAGCTGTCTGATGCTTTTAAAAGTGCTCAGTAAATAAGGCAATATGAAAGTGATCCAGACCACTGGTGATGCCTGAGGAAGTTCTATGGAGCAGAGAAGCTGACTGAAATCACACTGTGAAAATATTTTGTAACATCTCTAAAATTAGCAAGAGCTCAAGGCATGGGATATAAGGACAGAACTGGAACACTACATTCCCATCTACACTGCAAGACAGACTGCATATAAATCAGATCTGAGCCTCAACTTATTCACTGTAGGCACCATCTACCCTAGGACAAGGATTTCCAAAAGAGCTGAGAACTTCTTCCACCACACCAATGGAAACAGCATCAGCAGGAACATACCACGGTCAAGGTGTTAATGACCTTAATTTGTTATTAAAAAAAAATTTAAAAGAGTCCTTGTGGTACTTCTCAATCAAAAAACCCCTTTAAATATCTGGGACTGCAGGTGTGTGACTACAAATGCCTATTTATAACATAGAAAAGGTGTGATGCACTTCAATTGAGCAACACATTTTTGTGCCTCTGAGCTGGCCTAGGCTTCCTACTTTGCCAAGAACAGACTGAAGCAAAGAATGATTTCCACCAAAACCACAAAGCACACTGCCAACGTACACGGGGGCCCTCGGGACAGACACCAGGGGACACAGGGGAAAGAGCATTGTTAAGTCAGTTTCTCTTACCTTTAACTTCAGTCAAATAACAAAAACGATTCATATTAACCACAAGGAAATATTCATCAGGTTCCACAAGCCTTTGAGACAGGATTTTCAGATGCAAGCAATATCCAACAGATGCTTCCCCACTGCAAAGAACCAGCTTTTTTTTTTTTCTTTTTTTTTTCTTTTTTTTTTTAATTTATTTTGCAATTGCACCTGGTTTGAAGTGATTGTACAGCATCCAGCGAGGTGGCCAGGAGCCTAGGATGGGAAATCCAGGCCAACGAGAAACTGCTCCATGGGTTCACGCTGACTTGTCCTTTCCATGCTGTGACAGTCACCACCACAAATTGGGAGGTTCCTCGGCCACTCTGCTTTTAAACAAGGTAATTTCATCCAAGTGCCGCATGGGGACATCTCTGATGACCTCTGTCAAGTCCTCGTGAAGCAGAGGGAAAATGACGACATTTAATGCAGGCCGTTCTGCCTGGAAACTAAATCAGACACAGGTTATTAGCCAAGGAAAAATACCAATTCTCCAGTGCAAGGGAAGGGGATGGCCTGGGCATCGATCACCAGGGGTGGGGGCAAGGAAGGGCTGCTCAGAGGAGGCAGGAGGGGCAGCTGGAACTCCAGGTCTCCCACTCTTCCCTCTCAGAATTCAGGCTGGGTTTGCATCCCTTTGCAGGGAGTCTGCTAAGCTGGCACAAGCCCAAATTGCACCTAAAATCAGGAGGGAGGAAGAAGTTTAAAAAAAAAATTATAAAAAATAAATGAAGACACGTAGGCATTCTTAGAGGATCAGAGATCCCAAGAGCTCTGCCCAAGCTGGGCAAGGTGCTCAGCGATAACAATTTAAACCACCTGCAAACCAGAGGCAAGTTGCAGAGCCATTAGGAAAATCAGGCCAGAGCAATGTCAGGCATTCCCTGGGGGCAGAGCCTGGGATTATCACTGCAGGCTGGGTTGTTCTGCATGCAGAGTCTACACTCTGCAATTAGAGCACAGGCAAGTTTAGGAAGCTCAGATGTGCAGATAAGCATTTAAGTGTGCTCACACTCACACACTGCAGCCTTCTTTTTAATCCAGGCTGCGGAGCAAAGGAAGAGATTTGCAAAAGTTAAAGCCATTAAACAATGCAGAAAGAACCGTACAGAAAAAGCCCAAGTGCCCACTAGCAAGTATTTTACATGACAGCAGCCTGTGAGGAAGAGAAATGGTATTACTCAGCGCAGTGCAACAAGAGTTCAGTGTTTTAAAGCTGGGAGGGTAAAACTGTAGCATAATTACCCTTAAAGAGGTACACCTTAAGATGAAAAAGATTCGTGACTCTTAGTCCTGTGCCACCAAGATGTTGAAGGGTGTGACAAGGACCAGTTCATAATCACTCCCAAGGAGGCAGAGCCACACTGGCAGCACCAGTCCCTGGGGGCTGAACCAAGCTGGGCTGGGTCCAAAGAGAAGCTCTCTGCTCGACAAACTTGGACAGGTGTGTGCCTGGAAGATTCCCAGCTCATCCCCAGCTCTGAAATGCCCAGATTTCTGTCAAACGGTGAGGAAAGGATGGAGATCCAGCTGCTGGAAACAGACATGAAAATCCCAGGTAGCAATACAGCCAGCTGAAGAAAGCAACACCAGAGGCTGGCATTCCCTGGGAGACACAAAGGACATTCCCATCCACAAACGATTTGGAGCAGAGCTGCCAAAAGCATAGCAGAGAAAACTTCCATTCCCAGGCTAGCTGCTCAGTCTTGGTGGGTTGAATTAATTTGCCTGAGCCTAAGTAGCTGCAGGAATAAGAATTTCCAGCAACAGAACTACCTGGGGCAATTTTATATCTCTCTGCATCACAGACCTGCCCTTCATGCCTCACGCCTAAGGGCTGGCAGGAAAGGACACGGCTCCCCGAGTAGATCTGGGGACTTGTGTCAGAGCTGTGCAGCTTCTTACTTCCACAGCACTGCCCTCAAGAAATCAACCAGCAAATAACTGCTGATCTGGGAGGCAGCTGGTTATGTCTGCAGTGAAATCACATAAAATACAGCCAAATGTCTCTTTGATAGTCTCTGCTCTGCCTCAGCTCTTCATGTTTCTTATCCAACACCACAGTCCTGCAGAGAAAATCATGTTAATAGACCAAGTTTACTGAAATTCAGCAAAGGAAGAAACTGCTTCCTTCTTTGTATATAGACTCTCCCAAATTGGACCTGATGCTGCCTTCTCCTCATGTACAGAATCGTAGTTTATAAGCAGCCTTTACATGTAGCTATAAAAACAAGAACCCAGACAAGTTTACATGATGAACTGCCACCGAGACAAGTGAAAAACCCCAACGCAGAAAGTGTCCCTCCCAAAGAGGCTGGGTTTACACCAGGGGTTTNGAATAACAAATGGGATTCGCAATCTGTCACAGAAAGGTTGCTTCCTAAACAACTTTTTTCTTCTCTTAGGGATAAAGTAAAAATATAAGAGGAAAAAAAAAAAAAAAAAGAAAGCTTTGTGATTTTCTCCCCCCCCACTCAACAGGAAACTGTATGTTACTGCAAACCTTGTAAATTCCATACCCCAGCAAGTTGACGCCGGAGAATTCTTTCCATGTACAATTTGCGTGATTTAAGGAAAAAAAAAAATCAAATGCACATGGTTCACTATTATTCTCAGTTAAATGTGCGTGCAAAGCCTCTCCTTTAACTGCCTGTTAAAAAACACCCTGATTTTAACGAGCAGCTGTCATAATGTTAAACCGGGATTAGCAGTTCCCAAAAGCAGCCTCCCTCTGCAATCTCTGCTCCTTTAGTCCTTCCCCGGAAGGCAATTCCTTTCTTCATACACCTGTCCAGGTGGGCTAGATTAAGTGAGAGGCACTTAGAGCACTGCTTCGAAAGGCCCCAGGCATGGGGAGGAGATAACAAGAAGGGGAAGAGAGTGAGTTAATGAGTTGCAGAACAGCTCCTGTAATCTTCTTGAGGGTTCTTTCCTCATTCCACACCTGGATGGACTTCAAACTCCATCCACCTCTGCAAACGCAAGGCTTGTAAAATTAAAACCCGAAGGACAGAGAAGGATGTTGACCTGGGGAGACAAAAGAGCTGCAGTTTCAGACATGAAGCCCTGCTTTTTTTTTGGTTTGGTTTGTTTTGGTTTTTTTTTAAGGGAATAAAGCCAAGGATATGCTTGCCTGCTCTCTCCTACAAAACCTCGAGACTAAACTCATCATGATTAATTAAATAAAAGCAAGTTCTCTAGGCAACTGACTAGCAGCCCCTTCAAAACCGATCCTTTAATCAGAAACAACCACTGGGATAACAAAGAAAACACCTCCCTCCCCCCACCACGTATATTTTCCAGCATAACCTCCGGTCCAGCGGAATCAACACCAAACCAACAACCACCCACAGCAGGAATTTCGAGGTTTCTGAAGTGTCCTCATGTGGATGTGGACACAGAGCAGACCTGGCCTCAGCAGCTGGTTGGAATCATCCACAGAGCTGGGAAAGAAAAAGTGAAGCACACCCTGTGTCACAAATTCTGCCTCTCTGCTCTCAGATCTGGAACTGGCTGTATGTGGATGAAAGGGTTAATGATGCTTTGCTATTTGTCTCCAGAATTCTCCCAGAACAGGTGTGGACTGGACTCACTAAGGTTATTTTCAAGTGAACAGCTTGGTAAATAACCTAACACTACGCTCTCAATTACTTCCAACCACTGTGGCAGGATCCAATATGTAGGTCAGGGACAAAGTCAAAAAGAAAGAGAAAAAGTCTAAAGCAAGGCTGCACTTTGATCAGATTTCCTCGATTTTAACAAGACAAAAGAGTCCCTCCCTGGAATGCAGTTATCTCCCGGCAAACACTGACATGCCTCTCGGGAGAGGACAGTGAGTGCCCAGGAGATTCCACCTGCTGATAGATCCAAAGGGTCGCCCAAAGCCACGGGGGATCTCTCCAGCCAGCCTGGAAAGATGGATTACACCCCCCTGCAACCCTCTGCACCACACACCCTGCAAGGGGACAGCTCTCTGCATTAGGTGCTGCCCAAACCTCCTTTGCTTGTAAGGAAAGGATAAGGCAGCATTTGGGGCTGAAGAATGTTCCTCCCCTTGAGATTTCCACAGAAACCCAAGGAAAGTCCTAAGCCAAATCAGACATTTCAGCACATCCCACTTCACACAGGCTGGCAAGCAGGACCGAGGGCTCACAACCAGGATAATTAAACACTGCCAACAAAAGCAGCACGCAGCAGATGAAGTGAGGAAATAGTGTATCAGGAATGGATCAAGGACAGATCTCTGACCTCCACGAACCATGCTGAGCTTATGGAAAAAGAAGCTCTAGAGAAGGAGAGGAAGGAAGGGAATAAGGAGAAGTTTGATTTGGGGGAACAGAGCTCAGCAGGGACAAAGCAGATGGGGACTCTGGTTGGCACACCTCTCACAAATGCAAACCAGTCTCTGCTGCAGTCACACACCTTCTCCCCTCTCTGCTTCGACCTTCCCCATAGGCTGAGCTGTTTTTGGAGAAGCACAAGTTTCTCAAGAACAGGGGTTTCAGACCAACTCACTTTTTGCCCTGTGTGCAGCTCTCTCACCTACACGCACAAAGCCCTGTTAATCCTCTGCCAGGCACGGCCTGTTTTCACTGGAATACTTGCTCACACCTCCAAGTTCAAGTGTGGCATCTGTCTTGAGAGCTTCAGCCAGCATACCTGAGCCAGCCTGGAAACTCCCTTCCTGAAGCATGCCATGGTGGAATGGAGGAAGTGCCAGGACAAGCTGGAGCAGCTGGCAGCAGCATGACCCAACAAATACACACACACACACTTTTCTCATCCTCTCAGGGAAGGCCAGGCAAACACTTCAGATTTGTTCCACTGGCCGTGCCCTGACCTCAGTACCAGGGAGGTGCAAATCTCTCCTTGCTTACAGTGACTGCCAAAGAAGCTTCTGCAGAGCATCTTCCAAAGAAGATTTGGCTTTGCCAAAGAAACTGCAGGTGGGATTCTCCCAGGCCCCTTCCCCTGAGAGCAGGGAGAACCTTTGCCTTCCACACATCCCCAAGAAACCTCTCAGGGGGATCCAAACCCTCCCCACACCGACTCTAAAGCCGTTCTCTAGTGCCATTCTCCCTTCCAGCCCTGCCAGAGTGCCAGTGCCAAGCAGACTCTATTTCCAAACCTCAGGAACAGACTAGAAAAGCTCCCAAGGAAAGATGTTCAGATTCCTCTGGTTGCTCTTAACTGCACACAATGAGATATTTTTGCAATAAAAGCGTTTTCCTTTAGGGGTATCTTCCATCCCTTCACGTCTACGTAGACAAACCAACACTCCCCCAAAGCTGCTGGTTTTTCCACACCAAGCCCCGTCCCTGCAGTCTCCAACCCGAGACCGAGGGGCGTAGATGGGACTCTGGAAATCACTCACACACATCACTGCCAACTCTCCCATTATCCTCAACGCAGCTCCTTCCTCTGCCTCTGCGCTGAGCCACAGGGAAGGAGCAATAACACATCAGACTCATCCTGAGCCGAGGCAAATTACATCTCTCTGCTGTGGTTTCCCTGTAAGGCATGAATGGCACTCTGCTACTTCTCCTGCGAGCTGAGGTTTGTATCAAACACGCCTGCAGACTGAGGCTCCTGTGTTATTTTGCCAGCTGAACTCTGCATCACTCAAATGTGACCGGACAATTAGAGGGGGAGGGAATAAGAACCCAAAGAGCGATGCCAGAGCGCCCAGGACACGTCCTAGGGGAGTGCTCTGCCAGAGCAAGCTGAAAGTTATTTCCTAATCTCTTCCACAAATTAAAAAGCTACTGCAATAACTGCTCAATTAGATTTATTTTACTATGGAAATGCTTTAAAGCTGCAGTTAATGCTTCCGTTCAGCCTTTTACACCCTCATGAAGAGAAAGCACGACAGTGCTATTCCAATATTATTTCTCAGCCAAGAGAGAGAGGACAATCCTTGAAAGTTATTTCATGCACAAACCAATCTGCCCGCTGAGGAAGGTTTCAGAACTGAATTCCTTTCAAAGCACACGAGCTGGCAGTTCGAACGAGGCATTTGGGTCAGCCACAGGAATGCATTTAAAGAAGGGGGTTTGTGAGTACCCCCAAAAGCAGATAAATTAATATGGCAAACTGGGGATGGTCCCACAAGCCCTGCTGGCTCGTAAAGTATTTAAACCCACCCATAAACAACACCCCTGACAGAAGCAAAGGTGTCTGGGCCACACCTCGTGCGTTCAACCTTCGCCAAGCCCGCCAAGGAATCCTTGGGCAACGAAAGCCGACAAGGAGGCAGTTTGTTATTCAGTCTGTGACAGAATGATTCAGGGGTTTCCAAGAGCAGGAAATGAAACAGACAATGAAAGCTTGAGCAGGATGCTAATGATTCACCACACCAGCCTGGTGATACATTAAGCCCTCTGCAATCCCACTCGTGCGGGGCTGGAGCCCTCGGCACGCTGGGGCTGGCGCGGTGGGATCAGCAGCTCTGGGAGCAGGAAAGCCAGCAGTGTACAGGGGCTTCTTCAAGGTCAGAAGGAAGGGAAGGTGCTGAAGGGATGCAAAACCAGCTTGAAAATCTTGACTAAGCCCTAGGTGCTCACAGCAGCTTTTTGCGGTGTCAGTAGGACTGCAGCAGTTGGGTGGGCAGCGCGGGAGTGACGCTGCAGGACTCTGCTGAATTCAAAGATATTCTTGCAGTCACCTACTGCTCCTGGAGTCCCCTCCAACCCCTCTAAGAGTAAAAGGGATCCCCAAAAGGATTTTATGAAGCTGAGGCCACAACGAGAATCCAGGCAAGCAGAATGTTGCAGGGATATCCAGGGCAAGGGGGAATACTTAGCCCTGAGGTGAGCAAAAATTAATCTGTGATAATTCAGTCCTGTGCTAAATGCCAGGAGAGGGATTGGCTCACTCAGCGCTTTCCAATACTGAATTTCAGCCCTGTGCTCCCACCTGGAAGCCCTGTTTCTGCAACTGAATCCCAGGAGGCTGCTGCTTCCCTTCAGCAAGCTCACAGCCACACAGGGCCACTGGAATCAGCCAGCTTAAGAAAAAGGGAAGATCCAGCCAAGAGTTTCATGCTAAAAAAGGACAATAACAAGCAAAGGGAAATTTAGGTAATGCTACAGAACACTGAACAGGAAGATCTAATTTAGGTTGAAAGCTCTTCCTAGAAAGTGGCAGGAATCTTATAATGGAAGTCACTTCAAACCAAGCAGCGCTCATACCAGTTTGTGTTTCTCTTCCTCTGAGTTTGAATCCTCAGAACAGTGAGATTGTCCTAAATGAGAAAAATTCTCTACACTTTCCAGCACTGGTTAACCCAAGAGTGACCTGAGTCACAGAATCACAGAATTGTTTATGGTGGAAAAGCCCCAAGGCCAAGCCCAACCATTCCCCCAGGACTACCATGGTCACACTGAACCATGTCCCCAGGTGCCACATCCTCATGGCTTTTAAATCCCTCCAGGGATGGAGACTCAACCGCTGCTTGAGAACCTTTTTGGTGAAGAAATTGTTCCTAATAGCCAAACTGAACCTCCCCTAGCACTGCTTGAGGCCATTTCCTCTTGTCCTGTCCCTTGTTCCCTGACAGCAGAGCCCGACATCCCCCTGGCTGCACCCTCCTGTCAGGGAGTTATGGGAACACAGAAGGATCCCTTGAGCCTCCTTTTCTCCAGACTGAACACCTTCAGCTCCCTCAGCTGCTCCTGGTGCTCCAGACCCGTCCCCAGCTCCATTCCCTTCTCTGGACACTCTCCAGCCCCTCAGTGTCCATCCTGAAGGGGTGGGCCCAGAACTGAAGCCAGGACTCAAGGTGTGGGTTGCTCAGGTGCTTTGCAAAGTCCTTTTCTGGGGAGAGGTACCAGTGTGGCTGGGGAACGGGGGCAGAGCGCTTTGGAGAGAACTGCCACATCCCCACTCTGACCCCACAGCTCTGGGGGGATGCTGCTCCACAACCCCACACAGCCCCAGCCCTCTGTGCCTTCTCCCAGCTGCTCTCAGACTCCAGGAATTTACAATTCCTGCACTTTTGGGAGACGTGAAGAGCTGAGCCCAGCTGCCCACCCAGCACCCCAGAACACACTGCAGCTGCAACATTGTTTTTCCCTTGGATCCCACTTCTATAAATCACAGCTCACGGCTACACCTTGACACTTTCCCCCTTTCTTTATGAAGAATCCCTAATGACGCTGTGTTCTCAGAGGTTTTTTGTTTTGCCTTTTTTTTTTTTAAATTTGTTTGTTTGTTTTTAGTTTATTGTAGCCTTCTTGATCTTTTTCCAAGGTGCTTTTCCAAGGACTTTTCACTGGCTTGTATTGTCTGGTGTCGTAGAGTCCTTGAAATCACTACAATGCTAGGAGCTATCTAAACACTTCAGCTAAAACCGACAAAATTCTCAAGGCACACAGTGGAAAATAAAAATCTGTCCTTGAAGCCAAGGGAAGCATTTGCCATCCCCTCTTCCAGCCTGTTTTCTGATGGCAAGGAAAGCACCAGGAAAGCGACTTCTCCTGCACATTTGTGAAGCACCCGCTAACCACACCACGTAGCTGTGCAAGCCTCAAGTCATCCAAATTCCTTGCCCGCAGGATTTTTGGGGCAGATTTTACCGGCATGTAAATACGATTATTTAGCATGCAGCCCGTCGGTAAACGATGGGAACCTTCCGTGGCTCACAGCTCCATCTACTGCCTCCTCCACAAAACAACACTGTGGAAAAGACTGGGAAAGCTCCTGGGAGGCTCATCCCCTTGGAGCTGCCTTTGGACACGCGGGGCTGTGCAGGAATTTAGAAACAATCCCAGCACAGCAGCTCAGCCCAAAATGGCAAAGCAAATTTACCTTTTCTGCAAAGAACTGTCTTGGCACAGCAGCAGGTCTGGGGTCACGGCTGAACCTCCAACCACAGGGCCTCAAATTGTGGTATTTTAGTGTTTGTGGAATTAACGCTGCAGTGGTTTGAACAGAAGAGTTATTTAAACAGGGGCAACACGTGCTTGGAGCTGAGCACTCCAGCAAAGGTTGGGTCCAAGCATAAAATGGAAAACATTGTGTTCGTTGGACCTGCTGCTATCTGAAGTGTGGCAGCAGCTGAGCACCATGTGATGGGGAAAAAAATGTCAGTTTACACAGAAATTGAGACTAGACCAACGTCACATGTGAAACCTGAGGAAGATCAGGGAAATGGATATGGATCACTCAAGCCACATCTCCAACTCCAACCACTACGCCCTTCTTCTGTGCAGAGTATCTTCCTGAACCATAAAGGAGCTCCCCCCTCCCATTCACACTGGAGGAAAAAGAATAAAGAAAAACACTGCAATGATTTATCTGCCCAGAGGGAAACAATCTTTACAGTCTTCTCTACAGCTCAGAGGAGACCTTGCCCTTGCAAGCCTCCTGTTTGCTGATGAGGCTCCAGATGAGCCCTGTTCTGCTCATTGTGTTTCATTGCAAAAGAAACAGAACTGAATCAGAGGCTTTTAATGACTCAAACACACGAATTAGTTTGTCCCAAATAGCAGCAAACTTCAACCAGAAACTGCTCACCAGAAAGCTGGACACCACAGGGTCTGGTTCAAAGCTGTCACAAGACTAAGAGACACAAGAACAACCTCTCTTTTCAGGCCAGTGGAACAGAAATACATCACACTAACCTCCTTTTACAGTAAAAAGGGAGAGTTTGAGAAGCAGTTCAGGCTTTAAGCCATTGCTGTGATGCAGCAGATTTAATTCCCAAGCTCCCATCACCACACCCTGTGTATTCACCATTTCCCAGTACAGTTCCACAGCTGAAACCAGTCTGCTCTCCCCAAATAGGTTCTGGACTCTTCTGCCACCCACACTTGAAAAGGACTGCCCTGCACTCTACTGCATTTTCAAGCCCTCTCAGCTCTACCTTCTGCAGCAAACTCCTGATACATGCCCAGCCCTGGGTCTTTCCCATTCACATTCACATTTCTTCTCTTTTTTAGAGGCATTGGGAGAATGTGAATCACTTTCATCCCCTCTTGCTGTTCTAAACTCTCTCAGCCTAAACAACACCATCACTTAAAACAGGAATTCTGACCCTCAGTGGGGCCTGAGGAACATGGATCAATTGCCCCAGCTCAAAAAAGGGAGCAAAGGAAGGCTTGAGGTCTCTCCTCTCACCTCCTCCTTCCCACCCACTCATACAGCATCCACACAGATTCCAAACAAATGGGAAAAAAATAAGCACAAATCACCTGGTTTCGTTCTGGCACAAGGACAGATAGCTTCCAGCTTGCTGCCTGGTGTAAAACTGGGATTAAAGAGACACCAGGTGCACGCTCTTAGAGAAAGCCACGCTGTGTGGACTGGAGCCTTCCCCACAGGTTTAAGCTCACACAGATTTTATTGCACATCTCTTTCTGCCTTGGAGTAGCAGACAAAATGCAGTCAAGAGCAAGTCAATTCCTGACCCCATCCCAAGGCACAACTGTGCAAGGATGAGAATGGAATCGCTGCAGAAGTCACGTGGTTAAAGACTCGCTGATGGCTCCTGCAAGGCTCCAGGCTTTGCTTACACATCATTTTCTGTATTTTGTTTCTTCCATTTTATTACTAGAGACAGTTGCATGAGAACGGGATCTTTGTTGCTTAGGAGAGCATCTGCTCCCACTGCTTATCCTCCTCCTGAAGTCATAATCTTACGTGACATCAAAATCGTTTCCAGAGCCACCAATTACAATGTCACAGAGGATTATGACTTCAGGTGGAGAATTTGCAGTGGGAGCAGATGCTCTCTTCAGCAAAAAAAAACCCCAAAACCCAACCTTCAAAAAACCCTGTTTTCATACAAGCGTCTGTATTAATAAAATACAAAGGAAGAAAATAAGTTTGACAGCCAGAACCGTAGCTAAATATAAAAATAGTTTTTAACATTTCCACGAGGCATCAGCTGCTCTTTGGAAAGTTCCCAGGGTTTAGATTATAAAGAGGTACAGAATGCAGTGAGAATCAGTCCACGACAGAAAAAAAAGAGGGAGAAAAGACTGCAGAACGGTGTATTTCTGCTCAGCAAGTGGACATTAAAATTTTGAGCAGCGCTGCAACAGCACCTCAGAAGGGAGGGAAAATAAAAAACAGGAACTGCAGATTTCTGGTTCTTTCTAAGGATCCCCAAAGCACAACTGAAATCAACCCAGCGATTTTTTTTTTTTTACAGATACGTGTAAAAACAAATTCAAAGAATCCTTGTCACATCACAAGGAATTGACTCAGATGTTTCCAACAGTCCCTGTCCCAGAAGGACACAGAGGCTTTCAGAGGCAGCAACAATCTCAGGAGCAGTTTGGTAGGGAGCTAACACAGCCACAGCCTTCTCTGGATTTGATCCACGGAAACAAGCCAAGTGTAATAAGTTAGTTTGAAGCTGGAGGAAGGCTGGGGGGGAGGAGCACCCTTTAGGATGCACTAATAACGCCGTGTGATTTGAAATTTTTATTAGAGCTTAACGGGGCACAGCAACAGTAAGTGACAAAGGAAACAGACTGAAGGCGGGGAAATAGCCTTACAGAAAAAAAAAAGATAATAATGGAAAGTCTGCTGCATGGGAAATATTTTGTAAGATGACTGCCATTATTAGAAGATTTCCAAATGCCAAGCGTAATTAAAAGCTCTCTTTTCAAATGCAGTTCACGGCTCACACACAAACGTTTCCCACCACGTGAGCCTCAGAACGCTGCAAGGGGCCAAGCAAAATGCATTTAAGAACTGCCAAACGTGCAAAGGCAGTTTGTACCAATTCTCCCCCCTCACGCACCCTCCGAAGAAAAAACCCTTCACAACAACCCTTTAAAGGCTTTGAATTGTGCTGCCAGGGGATTATCAGTAAGTGACATTTACAAGTGATCAGAGGACAGAGAATTATCTTGGTCACTTGTGGGAAAGGAGGAAAGCTTCAAGGTCAAATCTCTCTGTACTTTAAATGTCGGCAGATGTTTTGTTTACACAAAAAGTGTCATTTGATTTATGATGGAGCTTTGCATCCAGAACTTCAACTAGGCCAGCGGAACTGCAGAGAGCACGGGTGGGAATGGAATCAAAAATTCACATAATACCTTCAAACATTTCACTGATTCACTCTTATTAAAGTAAGAGGTTGGCTTCTGTGCCAAACAGTTACACATTACCTATTAGCTCCTTGGAAGGAGAGCTCCAAGCCATATAAACCTTGGCAAGCCAGGCAACGGAGATAAATCTCCACCAGCTCCAGAAATCCCGCATCCACCCCTTTCCGCACTCACCTCCGGACAATTGACTGCTGGAGATTTTTGCAAACGGTAAGAGGTTCTCCCATAAACATGTGGCACATGATGACCTCAAGGCAGCTGGCCATGAATGACATCACTGCGTCAGACTGCAGAGTCCCGCTCCGGGAGACGATGCAAAGCCGCTGGAGAGAGGAGCAGTGACTCAGTGCCTGGAAGAACTGGGCGCCGGCACAGAAGTATGGCTGTTCCAGCCTGCAGGAATAAACAAAAAACAACTCAATGGGCAATTCACGCCTGGGACGCTCTCAAAGAAAAGCGAAAGACACAGCACATTCATGGGGGACTGGCACAAATAGGCAGAAAGGCACTAAAGTGCAGAATTCCGGCGCCCACGGGGAGTAACTCTGGAGTAACCCTGGTTTTCCAAGTTTCTGACAAAATATGGTGGGTTAGACAAGCCTTGGGTCTGAGCAGCAGATCCATTCTGGTCTCAAAAGCACAGCCTGGCTTCTGTTCCTGACACGCACCAAGCAGGTGGTGTGGATTTAGGGACCTTCTGCTTCAGTGTACAAATGCTGCCCAAACTGGTCATATCTTCAGTTTACTGCCTGGGGAGAAGCAGGCATGAAAAACACACAGTGCACACAGGCTGCTGCAGAACTGGGGCCAACACAGCGACCACAACCAGCCCTGGCAAAGGATCAGAGCTACTGCTCTCCCACAGGAAGAACAACTATCATCAACCCAACCTTTACCTTGAACACCTGGCTCAGGGGAGAGAGACAGGATCCTCTACCCAGGAGATCAATAAAATGACACAGTGAAGCCGTACCTTGCCAACGAGGGGTCTGTGTTTGAACCAGCAGCACGAGTGGGTGACTCCCTCACAGAACCCAGCCTGCAGGGAGCTGAACCTGCTTGAGGCCCGTGCCACCAGGAGGGTTCATCTGCTTAGTGCAGATTTACTAGCAGGCTTCAGAGCACTTGGGAATCTCAGTCATTGGGTCAGGAAAGCCAAGAGCTCCAAGAAGGTTAATCCACAGAGTGATAACGAGCTGTCGGGCCCAACTTGATCTGGGTAATCTCTGCACAGGCTTTGTAGTACCCACGAGTATCTCAGCAACTTAATCCTGTTAATTGATAAATTCTGCTTCAGTCTCAGCCTGCAACTGCTGGCAGGTGGCATTGCCCGAAGAGATCCTAAGAGCATATCTGCCCTTTGGGTAATAAGGTAAAATTCGTATTAAGAGAATGGGTAGCCTCCTCAATTTTTCAACATCATTATTGGGACACTGTAAATTTAATAGGACAAAAAGCACAGAATCTCCAAGTTCCAGGTTTCCAGGTGAATCTCTGGGACACAGCAGCCACGCCTGCACTGCCGCCCTTCACTCGCTAGGTGGCAATGTTGCTTTGGAATAGCCCCTTAAACTTGTTCCTCAGCCCTTAAAAGTGGGAAAGGAAAAAAGGGTGGAAACGGCAGGGAATTAGACAAATCAAAAAGAAACTACGTTATCAGGAGAAGTGCTAACTTCTAAAACCATCTTAAGGTAATGTAAAACCTTAGACTTTACTCAGGGAGGAAGAGTGACAGCTTCCATCCAACTGTAGTACAAGGACAGCCCCAGTGCTGCCCAGCCTTTATTCCAGGCTCTGTGCTGCCTCCCCTCTCCCTCACTCTTGGCCTCCATTTCAAAGCCTCGGGAAGCTACAGGATGAGCACAGCAACACTGCACATCCAAACCTTGTTCAGTTCCTTCCTCAGTTCCTCCATGGCCATTTACTCTCCTCAAGGTTAAAGACACACTCACATAACCCAAAAAACCAAATTCTCAACAGCTGTCATCCCTTGGATGAGAGACCAGCACACTCCTCCCCATTATAAATGGGAAGTGGTGGAAAATGAAAACCCTCCTGAGGTGTTTTAGCCCCCCTGGATCCCCTCACTATTGCAGTGGAGCAGGGACAGGCACACAAGCACCAATCTCAGGTGATGAGCAGTAATTTCAGACACAGTAACAGAACTGGGACCCTGCTGTCTCAACAGCACAGCACTTTGGAGCTTTGTGAACAAAGGGGCACAATGGGACTGACAGGCTCTGCAGTTCCACTAGAAGAGGCTGATTTTGGGGGAAAAAAAGAAGTAGAACCCATCTCTCTAAAGTGGTAACACTTATGTTCATATGGACTAGTGCAATGAAACCATCAGTTTCCTTTCACAAGAACATTTTGGCTACCATGAAGCTCCTTTGTGGAGCACTCTTTAGGATCAGGCCCTTGGTAGAATCCTTTAAATCCTACCAGGAGAGGAACACCAACAGGACAAACTCTAAAACTGGAATGTTTCCAGTACATTATAAAGAAAATAAATTAAAAAAATAAATTAAAAAATAAAGAGGTGAAATTTTTCATACAAATCCAAGGCAGACAAATATCTCATTGGGAAACCCAAAGAAAACTCTACATTATCTAGACAACGTAGGAGTCTCTTCTTTCCTGGAAATTTAAGAAGTGTGAGTGTACACCAAAAGTCAAAAACATCACCAAAGGCACGTAGTATTTAACCAGCCCTGGCAAGCTGTGAGCTCCCAAATAAGCAGCTTGCACTCTTCCTTATCTAAAAGGAAGGCAGTCACAGCACTTTTTGCTCCTAAAACACTGGTTAAAGGGCATATCCTGAGCCCTCAAGGACAACATGCAATGCCTTCCCATTCTCCACAAGTCAGGAAGGAAAATACCCAGCTTTCAAACCACTGCAGCTACTCTGGACCGGAACACTTTTAATAGCAGCCAAAATAAACCACACATCACATTTCTGGAGATCCACAAGCAAAACAGGAGATGTTCAAGGGCAGTCCCTCACCTGAGATCTCTCAAACACTTGCAGTGTTTCAGCATGTCCATGAGAGCAGACGTATAGACCACGTTGCCCATCGTGCCCAGGTTGGCCAAGGAAAGAGTCCGCAGGTGCTGGCACTGCAGCCCGATGCTGACCAGCCCAGAGCCCGTGAGAATACTTGGCAGCTGTGCTAAGGTGAGGCTCTGCAGGTAAGTCAATTGGCTAATGGCAGCCACCTCTGAATCCCCCACGCTCTGTGCCCGGACACAGGGCGGCAACGAGTTCCGAATTGCTGGCTCGTTACGGGGCATGGCAGAGGAGAAACTGGACCCAATTATCTCCAAGGTTTCCAAAAATCTGAGGCTTCCCATCAGAGCCCAAAACACTGAAGACTCGATCTTCTGATTTGCCTGGTCCCCTAAGTTCCTCGGATATGTCTGTATCCCAATCCGAACTTTCCTTCCAAATGTTTGGGGCACCAGATTAGGCGTGGTGGGAGGCTTCTCCACGCTTGCAGCAACATCTGTGATGGAGCAAACTGGTAGTGCTAATGAGAGCAGGTGCTTTAGCCTGGACAGGAGCTGGCACAGGTGGTTCCCTAAGCTTTCAGAGCTGTGATGGTGAGCTGCAGAGAGGTTCAGGTGCCTCAGGTTGCAGCAAGACACTACCAGGCTTTCCAAAATGCTGCTGTCAATGTCATCTTCCGCTTTCCGAAACAAGGACTCCGGGGCCAGGCAGTGAACGCAGCCACTGAGATTCAAACTGGTCAGGCTTTTGAGATCCTTCCCACCATTAATGACCCTCTGGATCAGGTGCCCACCAGATAAGGTGCATCGGCTAAAGCTGAAGTAGAAAGGGTTGTTGAACTTCAAGTGTTGCAGGAGCCCAGAGCCGTTAATCCAGGCTTTGGGCAGTTGTAAAGCATCCAGGCGTACATTTCGGGCCATGGAGTCCAGGAGGTTTTTGGTGGCTCCCGTCTCCGCAAAGCTGCCGGGGGCAGAGATGAGGAAGGCGTGGAGGTTCTCAGGGGTCCGATCACTCAGCACTGCCAAGTACAGCCTCACCACCTCCTGGTTGACATAGCCAGGAGCCAGCCTGGCGTAGAAGATGCGGAGGTTCTGGTAATGGGGCACGTTGCTCTCGCCCACCATCAGCTGCCCGGAGAGCATAAAGCCCTCCCGCGAGCGATCGAGGATCTCAAAGTACAGCAGCAGCTTCTCCAGGCTGGTGCAGCACGGGACCACACCGTACGAGGGCGTGTAGAGGGTTTGCTTCAGCTCCGAGACGCGGCTCAGGGTGGCTTTGCACTCGCTGCTCAGCTGGCTGGCGTCAAAGCCTGGGTTCACGTCGATGGCCAGGGAGCGCAGGTGCTGCAGCGTGGACAGCATCTTGGAGAGCCGCAGAGAGGTGACGTGGCACCCCGACAGGTTCAGCTTCACCAGGTTCTTGCACCGGGTGACGTGGTCGATAGTGGAGCTGGGCAGCCAGTAGCACCCAGCCATGTTCAGCTGGTAGATCTCCTTCCCAATGTCCCTCATCAGCTGCTTCACTTTGTCTTTGTTCACCTGCACCCAAACAAAACCACATTCAGCGAGAGATACGGCAATGCTGGGCACTGGCTCTGTTTGCAAGATGGGGATAAGAGTGGCTGGTACTTGGATTATGTGGCTTGTCCAAAGGTTTGGGGATGGCAGCACAGCCTAAGAATTATCACACTGCCATGCTTTGGGCTCTCAGGATTACACTTCCTTTTGCTTCTGCAGTTCTGCATTACAGACTGTTCAGCAGCTGACAGTGGAAGGGAAAACCACCTCAATTTTCTACCAGCAAAGCTATTTCAGCAGAACTGGCTATGTGCAGAAAATCAAACAGAAAGAAGAATGTTTCCATTCTTCTTCATTCAGTTTCCTCTTTTGGAAACGAGCATAGGGGGCTTTCCCCTGCCTGCACTGGCTGATACAGTTCCCAGTAAATATATCACCCTTTCTTCCCAAGCTTTGTGGTTTTTATAACATACACACAATTTCTGGCTTTGCTGACTGCATGCCTGACAGCAACATGCACAAGATTTTTTTGCACAACAACATGGAAAACATATTTTGATAAAATGGTAACTTTACACCACCACAGTTACAAATGGAAGGTCATGTTTACTTTCATTTTAGCTTCAAGAAATATGGAGAAGTTAAGTTTTCACTGACAGTATTTTATATAACTAAGGGAGCACAGAGCTGTTCTAACAAAGCATTCTGGAAAATAAATGCTTTTATAAAACAGCTTATTCTGCATTTGATTTCAGAGTTCAGGAGCAGTCTATTTATGCATACACATTGCAAAGCTCTACCTCTCAGCACCGTTTTTCAGAAGTCAGATTTGTCTTCACAGCTAACAGTAGAAGCAAGCTACTCTCCCCACCTTATAGTCCTTCTGAAGCAGAACTGTATGTGTTAGACTCTTGTCAAGGCAAAGTGTTGCAAGTTTCCTGCAGGTTCTCCTGACATTCAGGACCAGGTCTGTGCAAGGGACATAACTGAGGATGTGCAGAAGGATTTCATCCGAGAACTCCATCAAGTTGACTCCATTGCTTTCTTCCTCACTCTCCTCACTTACAACCTCCTGGTGAAAAAAAAAAAAAAAAGAGGAAAAAGGAAAGGAGAATATGGAGGTAGTATAAAATTTCACATGAAATCATGGTACTTTCAGTTGGTCTTTCACCACTGGCTAACATTTCCATTCATTCTACTTACCTTGCAACTGGAAAAGTGACTGTCCATGATCCGTTCCTAAATATATCACAGCAATCTCTTTCCACATCCTTCCTCCATGCAGTGCCCGTTTCAATAACCTTAAGAGTTATATAACCATGCATACATACATATATATACGGCTATATATATCTGTTTACACATACACACACACACCAGCACTGCAGTCCAACATCACCCACAGCTCTTGTGCAACACACTCACACCTGAACGGCAAAACCACAGCCCAAACCGGCACTAACACCAGGGCAGCTCCTGAGGGGAAGCGGGGCTGCTGCAGCTCACAGCCCCTCTGAGCCCCCCGAACACACCCGGCCAGGGCGATTCCCGCACTCTCCCTGCCCCCGAGCCCGGCTCCCGCCCTGAGGGCTCCGGGCTCCCCCAGCCCCGCAGCAGCCCCTGGTAGCGGAGCCCGAGGGGCCGGTGCGGAGGGGAAGCGGGGAGGAGCTGGGCTCCACAGGCCCCGACTCACTCACCTCTCCGCAGCGGAACATGGCGGCGGCCGCCCGGTCCCGCCGCAGCNGGTCTGTGCAGTCTGGGAACACCGGGATCGTTCGCGTTGGAAAAGAGCTCTGAGCTCAGCGAGTCTGGTGTTTAAACCGATCACCACCGTGTCAACCAGACCACAGCACCGAGTGCCATGTTCAGGCTTTCCTTACACACCTCCAGGGACGGTGACTCCACCACCCACCCGGGCATCCCCTTCCAATACCTGAAAAACCTTTCTGTGAAGAAATTCCTCCTGATGTCCAACCTGACCCTCCCCTGGCACAGCTTAACACCTTTTCCTCTCTTCTTGCCCACTGCTCCCCAGGAGCGGAGCCCGACCCCCTCTCACTACAACCTCCTGTCAGGGAGTTGTGCAGAGCCAGAAGGGCCCCCCGATCCTCCTTTTCTCCAGGCTGAGCCCCTCACAGCTTCCTCAGCCGCTCCTGGTGCTCCAGACCCTTCCTCAGTGCTATTACCTTCTCTGGACACGCTCCAGTGCCTCAATGGCTGCCTTGGATTGAGGCACCTCGAACTGGACACAGTACTCGAGGTGTGGCGTCTCCAGCTGCAAGTACATGGGCAGAATCTCAGCCCTGGTTCTGCTGGTCACAGTATAGAATATTAGAATTTACGTATTCCAATTCTGGATTAGAATTTAAAAGATCATTTTGTTCCATCCCGTTTCCACGGGCAGGGGCACCTTCCACTATCCCAGGTTGCTCCAAGCCCTGTCCAGCCTGGCCTTGGACACTTCCAGCGATCCAGGGGCAGCCACAGCTTCTCCGGGCACCCTGTGCCAGAGCCTCCCCACTGTCATGGGGAAGAATTTCTTCCCAATATCACCATCCTACCCTTCACTGATATGCAGAGGGCCATGCAGAATCAAACAGGGCTGCTGTGACTGCTGCTGTGACCACAGCCATCGCACACAGCCATGTCCAAGGGGAGCAGCTGGCTCCAACAGTGTAGCTCCACATAGTTCCTATCCCAAATCTCAAGTACAGACAGGACCAGAGTGCTGGAATTTCCAGTTACGTGTATGCTTCAGGAATTTTGTTCATAGAAAATGTGTTTTAAAGATGACCCATAAAGGAAGATGAATAAGTTGCTATTTTCTTCCTGCTTGATTGTTGCCATTTAAGGCCGTGAATTACATTAAGGGTAAATTGGGGGTTTCACTTAGAAACAGCAAGTGCCTCAAGCCTTGATTATGTATTTTGCTTTTAGGCTTGTGAGAGAGCTGTGGAGTCAAAGAGGAAAACCATTTTTAGCTCTTAGATGAGGGAGAGCCTCTGTAGAGGATCTGTACCTGCTTTGTTTGTCATGTGTTTCACTTAAATAAAAGGTAATCACAAATTAAATCCGGAGGCCTTTCAGTCAAGACCGACTCGTTCGACATCTGGGAGAAGTACCAACCCACCATATTTGCAGTCACCAGGGAAAGCAGAGACCAGGGTGGAGGAGACCTGCATTTCCAATGCAAATGATAAATAAAACCATCAGTGAGTCCCAAAGGTAGAGGGAGGGCCCTGCCCAGAGAGCCAGGGTGGCTGGAGCAGCTGGTGTTTAGAATAGCCATGGGTTCCCTCCAGCCCTTTGCTAGGACCAGACAGCAGCTGACAACCCCAAATAAATACTGGGAACAGAGGATGGTGAAAGGGGTTCCTGAGGAGAATCGAGGCTTTGTAAGAAGAGCCACGTTTGGACTTGTGACCCACCAAATAAACAAGCAATGTGTTGGTGCAGATCAGAAACAGAGGTTGAATGTGAAGCAGAAGCAGCAGTAAAGAAGGAAGAACTGAACATCTACACCAAACTCTGGCATTTCTCTTCATGGCCTTGGGAGGTGGCCTCCTTGCTGTGCCTCACTTCAGGAATGCTCTTCATGTGGGTAGACTTCGGTCATCTTACAACCAATTCACATTTTCCTAGCCCAAACACGACAAGCACAATCATGCTGTCCCAGACAGGCAAACAAATTAATACCACTGTCAAGATATTTTGCTGTGTATAAAACAAAATATCTTAATGTTCAAGGCCAGTATGTCCTGGGAATTTTGTTTTTTTTTTTTCCTCTGGAAAGTCTTGCCTCAGTTCTCTGTTCTTAAGACTGATACAGCCTGAATATCTTTTTGTCAGCTTGACTAAAGCCCAGCTGGGCTGCAGCAGCCACAGCAATTGGGTGGATTGCTGGCTCCACTGCTGGAAGTGATTCCCAATCCCTGATATGGTTTAATACTGCTAAAGTGGATTACAGATGGGTATAATGCAAGCCAGGGCAGGCTGCAGGTCAGCAGTCCTGCAAAGAACGGCTTCAGAGACCAAGACTGCTCCTGCCCTAAGCACAGCCAATACCACAGACCATCCCTGAATGGAAACCTTGGAATGGCCATTTTCTAAACCTGGTGCTTTGCATCCTCCAAGGCGACTTCTGCAAGGAGGCCAGTTTCGTTTGAATGCTCTGAGATTCCCTGTGATTTTTGCACGCAGCCAGCTGGCACCTCTCCTGGAGGAGCACATGCTCACTAACGAGAGAACAGGACCCTCCCCATCCAGAGACCGTTTCTGGTCAACTGTCCCTGACACAGCTGAGAGACAATGAGGCCCTTCAGGGCTAAATCCCGAGAGCTGCAACCATCTCCTTTGCCAAGGACATCACTAATTCCCGGCGGTGGCTTGATTCCATAAGCAGCTCAGTGAGGTGACTTTCCAGGTCATCGGCTAATTGCAGGTGAAGTGCTAGCGACCGTCTCCAGCAGGAGGGAAAGTTGGGAACTCTGAGGGAAGAAAGGGTGTAAAACATGTTTGTTCAGTTCCCTTGAGCTGAGCCATCTCTCCTGGGGCAGCTACAGGGAGGTAGGAAAGGGCTGGGTGACTTGGAAGAATCTAGAACCGAGTCCCACTGTCTCTGCAGCCTGGGGAATCCCAGAACGTCACCATGGCTGAGCCAGACAGGAGGACATGCTCAGCCTGGCCCGTGGGGGGACATATTAAAGCTTCTGGTATCCCCACAACCCCTGGCTACTCGTGTGCTGGAGAAGGGATAGCCAGAGCACTGATTATTCCCTACACCACTTCTCTTTTGACTCTGACAAAGCCAGGACACAGCTCCTCTACTGCCCTCCTTCACAGGCCTCTCGCCATTTCCCCACCTCTGTGAAACAGTGAGGGGTGAATTGAGCCCTCTGAAACTCCATGGCAGAGAAACTGTGGTATAAAAATCCCCTCTCTTCCAGCACTTGACATTCCTGAGAGGAAACCACTCCGGGCTTCCCTGCGCTCGCTGGAGTTGGGAGCAGTGAGTAATGCTTGCAGTTGTCCCTGCCCGGCACCACATTCTTTTCTCCAGCATGTAATGGCCCAGAGGAGGGATAAATGGAGCCTTGCTGGAGCAGCCTGCAGAGTGCACACCATGGCCTCATGCTGGAGAGGCATCAGGAAGGGCTGTGGAAGGCTCAGCCTCATTTTACTGAGGGGTTGGTTACCCAAAACAGCAAGTGAAATGGGGAGAAAGCAGAAAAAGCCCTGCAGTGTTAACTCACAGCATGCCTCGGTTGGCTCTGGAAGATGAAAATCATCCCAACTGCCCTGTGTCCAGTGGCTCTGCACCACTCTCCCTGTGCTCACACCTCTGCCCACCTGAGCTGCTCTCAGCCCCTGGCATTTTCCTGCTCACTGGTTTCTCACCACCACCACTTCCTTCTGTTCTTTGTGTCTCAGCACATTTTTCCCACAGCCATCAGTGACCATTTCAGAAAAGGCTGGAGAAAGGCACCTCATTTCCCTATTGCTGTCATCTCTGGCTGCTGGCCTTTTTCCTACCCCACTCCCACCAGCTCCCTCCGCAGGAGCTGCCATTGCCTCTTCCTCACCCTACTTCCCCAAGACCTCAAGTGATAAACCCAGTTTGGGCCTTGCTCCAATCACCTCCTCTCTTGTAAACTGGTGCTTCCAGTACTCCTCAGCTCAGCCCAGAGTCTGCACCTCCAGCCCTGCCAGGCTCCCACTGCACCCAGGAAGGAGCCTGGGGAGATGAAGGGCAGAAACCGGCAGGTCCACCCTGAGCAGAGTACGATGCCAGAGCAGGAGCAGGCCAGGCAGAGGATTAAAGAGGAACTAGAGCCTCTTCCCTGCCTTTCATCTGCTTGGAGCATGACACAATCACAGCCATTAGCTCTTCAAAGGCAGGCAAGGCTGGCAGAGCCTTGGGAAGCTTCACTCCTGAAAATGTTCCCAGGTCTGGTGTCCCTGAGTTGGCAAGTGTTACCTGGCTCGGCTTTTCCTGGTTCCTGACCCAGCAGTCTCAAATGTTGTTTCCTTTCCACAGATGTGACTCCAGTTCTGGGGACTTGTGGACACTGCTGTACCCAACAGGGTCACAGTGTTGTGAGGGTCAGCCCTGCTCTTTTCCACAAAGCCAGAGATCAAAGAAGGATGAAGCTTCAAGGTTTGGAAGCTCAATGGGTAGAGTCAGTAAGCCCAAAAACCTTCCTGGGAAAGGCTCGGCTGGCAGCAGGTACCTGGGCATTGGAGGGAGGCATGTCACTCACCCTGCCAAAGCTTCCTCCTTACTCCCCACACCTTTTTCCCAGCCCCACCCCTGTAGCACTCCAGTAGCCCTGCTCTCTGTAGTCAATTTTTTCCACTTCACAGGACTTTTCTGTTGCTTTCACCCAGAAGCTGCTCCACCCAGACAGCAGACTGCCAGGGCACGAGTCTCCCTACCTGAACCCAGGCCTCCCTCCCAAGGCAACCTGGAAGCAGGACAGGCAAGCTCTGAAACCTGGAGCAGGGAGAAGCAGGGACACAGCCCCATGCAGAGCTGTAGATTAGTCAGAGGAGCCTGGGTGGGGGGAGAAGGCAGCTGCTTTGACTTGGTTATAGCATCATCACACCCCACTTGCTTCCAATCACTCCAGCAGGAGACATAAAACACCGATGGAGACACAGAGCAACATTCGGTCAGGTGCAGCTGAATCCCCCATTAAGCCCAGCTCCTTCAGCAGCTCCTGTTGCACACACTGGCAGTATCTAGAGAACTCCAGCCCAAGGAACCCTTAGAGACCCACAGGTTTGGCAGGCTCAGTTTTGCCCCTCCCCATATCACCTAGAGCCATCTGCCTCGTGCTCCACAGCACCAGCACCCCCACAACCTGATAGCAGAGCTGTGCAGCCTGGCAGAGCGAGATCAGAGCAGGGAGCAACTGTCAAAAAATGGCATGGAGAGAAAGAAAGAAAATGAACAACCAACACCAGTCAAGCCTCTATGGTGTGCACTTTTATTCAACTGGTCTTAAGTCAGTGTACAGGTAGCCCCTCCCTCATATACTGGCACCACTTCTCCTAGACCCTGCGGGGGACTGTAAAGCCTTCATTCACATCTATCACTGGGGAACACAGGCTGCTTGCTTGACAAATCGAAGAGAAAAAGGATCAAGTGTGTTTTGTTTTTTAAGGCGGAAAGATACAAAAAGACACTTGTCGGGTTACATAATTTACAGACAAGCATTATAACCTAATACCAGCTGTAACTGGTGGACTCCCTCCGAGCTGGGCTTTGCCTTCACAGAGGCGAGTAACTTCCTGTAACAATGCATTAATAATATTTGGAATGACTATTAAAAAAAACCAAAAAAATGTACAATCAAAGTCCTCAGATGCATTGTAGAACTTTGGGGGCGTTCGCTCCGACATGTTTCAATTTTAAGACTGCTGCTGCTGACACCTTCACCGTTCCAGTTTTTTAATCCTGAGTCAAGCGCCAAAAAAAAAACAAATAAAGCCATGCCAATCTCGTCTTGTTTTATGCGCATTTATGGGTTTCATTTCATCACAAGGGTGTGGGTGTTGGTAACAGTCCGGTTTAGAAGCATTTGCGGTGGACAATGGAGGGTCCGGATTCATCGTACTCCTGCTTGCTGATCCACATCTGCTGGAAGGTGGACAGGGAGGCCAGGATGGAGCCTCCGATCCAGACAGAGTATTTGCGCTCAGGTGGGGCAATGATCTGCAGGGAAGAGGAGGAACCAGTCAGACACAGCATCGTGCTACGCTCGCAGCCCACGCACGGCCCTGCGAGATGGAGCTGCCTAATTCCCTTATCTAACCTTGGTAAAGATACCATGAAGTCCAAACAGGATCAAGACACCACCTCACACGCCCACCTCCCTCCTTTGCAGCCAGTCTTTAATCCCATTATTCATGCAGTTGGGTGGGTGCCATCCTGTCCAGCCCAAGGCCATTAAGGCTGTACCAGACAGACATGCTTTCTATCTTCAGCAGCACAACTCCAGCATTCCACCCTCCACATATGCTGCATATTTCAGCTCAACAGAGGTGCCGAGATGTTCCCCAACTCCATCCTACCTTGATTTTCATTGTGCTGGGTGCCAGGGCTGTGATCTCCTTCTGCATCCTGTCAGCAATGCCAGGGTACATTGTGGTACCACCAGACAGCACTGTGTTGGCATACAGATCCTTACGGATATCCACATCACACTTCATGATGGAGTTGAAGGTAGTTTCATGGATACCACAGGACTCCATACCTGTGAAGAAGCAGAAGTTTAAAGTCAACAAGGGCTCAGAAGGAAGCCTAGGAAGGTACTACAGGCAACCAAGAGACCAGCAGTCCTTTCAGCAGGAATGCACTACAGAGCCATGGCTCAGACAGACTCAGCCTCTGGCTCTACTGACCCAAGCCCCTCCCAACAGCTTTAAGCTGTGTAGAAGGGAGGCTGACTACAGGGCAGCATAAACCTTGCTACAGACATGCACGAAAATTTGGTACCTCACTACCGTGGTCTCCAGGTCACTCTTCACAGAATAAACATTAAGGGGCAATGGAATATCCTAGAAAAATTGGACTTACCCAGGAAAGATGGCTGGAACAGGGCCTCAGGGCACCTGAACCTCTCATTGCCAATGGTGATGACCTGGCCATCAGGGAGTTCGTAGCTCTTCTCCAGAGAAGAGCTAGAGGCAGCTGTGGCCATCTCCTGCTCGAAATCCAGGGCGACATAGCACAGCTTCTCCTTGATGTCACGCACGATTTCTCTCTCGGCCGTGGTGGTGAAGCTGTAGCCCCTCTCTGTCAGGATCTTCATGAGGTAGTCCGTCAGGTCACGGCCAGCCAGATCCAGACGGAGGATGGCATGGGGGAGGGCATAGCCTTCGTAGATGGGCACAGTGTGGGTAACACCATCACCAGAGTCCATCACGATACCAGTGGTACGACCAGAGGCATACAGGGACAGCACAGCCTGGATGGCTACATACATGGCTGGGGTGTTGAAGGTCTCAAACATGATCTAGGGAGAGAAAAAAAGGGGTGAAACAACAGCAAAATACCGGGTTCTTGCTACATGTCTACATCAAGTCCATGCAAGTGGTCTTACTTTTGCCCCCAGGTAAGAGGCATCTCTATACTCCCCCTCAGAGTCCATGCTTATCTCACCTGGTCTCCACCCACACCTGCCAGGTCAGAGCCTGAGCAGGGACACCACTGTTACAGACCTATCCACGTATCACAGCAAGGAAAAAAACAAATGCCAAGTAAACTACAGTACAGTCACTCAAGGGCTGTAAATGGATTAGTGTGCCTAGTCAGAAACAGCAGTTAGACAAGTTGCTAGTTCAGTCTCAGAGAAAGCCAGCTTAGAAGAGCAAACAAAACCTGTCAAGGTCCAGCAAAGAGGAGACTCAGGTCAGGAAAGGAAAACCCTGTAAAGATGGCAAAAAAGGGAGAATAGTGATGAAGAAGGAGAGAGGACAACATGGAAGAGGAAAGCTGGCCTGCAGCAATTATCTGCTGTAGCTCCAAGCTGTAGAGTTCTACCCACCTGTGTCATCTTCTCTCTGTTGGCTTTGGGGTTCAGGGGAGCCTCTGTGAGCAGCACAGGGTGCTCCTCAGGGGCTACTCTCAGCTCGTTGTAGAAAGTGTGATGCCAGATCTTCTCCATGTCATCCCAGTTGGTGACAATACCGTGTTCAATGGGGTACTTCAGGGTCAGGATACCTCTTTTGCTCTGGGCTTCATCACCAACATAGCTGTCTTTCTGACCCATACCAACCATCACACCCTGCAGAACAAAGACCACGTGGTAAGTACAGCTGAACAGTGGATAACTCCCTTTTCCCAAAGCTACATTTCCAATTATTGTCCCTCTGCTGTCACCTCTCTATCAGGGAAGACAGGCAGTCAGCTGCTCCAACACACACTGCACAAAGGCTCTGCAGGAGGCTGCATTCCCCACCAGCTGTGCTGCAGCACAGAGGCCTCTCATGGTACAAAGCCAAATAAAAAGGCTTCTTGCCTCTAGGGGAAGAAAACTTCCACCTAAAACCCCTCTCTTTTGTAAGACAACATGCACAACCAGCCACCTACCTGATGTCTGGGGCGACCCACGATGGATGGGAAGACAGCACGGGGAGCATCATCCCCGGCAAAACCGGCCTTGCACATACCGGAACCATTGTCAACAACGAGCGCGGCAATATCGTCATCCATGGCTGGCTGCGGGAGGAGAGGAGAGAAGGAGACATGAGCATCCCCGCTCGCATGCCGAGCCCCATCCCGCGGCGAAAGGCGGGAAGGGAAGGCGATGGCGGGAAGCGCAGGCGATGCCGCCAAGGCCTTCCCCACCCATTTCCTTCCTGCCGGCGCCGCTCCGCTTCGCCCGGCGCCCGCTAGAGGGGGCGACGCCTTCTCGATTTCGGCACTGCGCGGATTTGGGACAAAGGAAGTCCCTGCGCCCTCTCGCATTATTACCATAAAAGGCAATGGATGGAGCGCGCCGCGCCTCGCCCGCCACCGGCTGTCGGGGGGACGGCGGCGGCCACTCCCCGGAGCGGGCGGGCGTGGCCGCCACACCCCAGCGCCCCGCCGTGTGCCGGCCAGCGGGGCTCGACGCCTCCGCACAGCCCCGCCGGTCACGCCCGGTGCCCCACCTTGAGCCGGCCGGCGGGGTTTAACACTTCCGCACAGCCCCGCCGGTCACGCCCGGTGCCCCACCTTGAGCCGGCCGGCGGGGTTTAACACTTCCGCACAGCCCCGCCGGTCACGCCCGGTGCTCTCCTCAGAGCCCCGCCATGTGCCAGTCAGCGGGGCTGGCACACCGGTGGACGCGCCCACCCAGCCTCGGGGGTCACGCCCGGTGCCCGCCGTGTGCCAGGCACAGCCAGCAGGATTTGACTTCTCTGCACAGTCCCCAAAGCCTCAGCCAGCCTCCACAAGGAACAAGCCTCTACAGCAGGACGAGCGCTGGCCACCACGCCCAGCACACTAGTCAAGCGTGACCGGGGCTCTGCCCCATCGACCGGCGGCACCACGGGCGGGATTAGAGCCAGCGTCTTATGCAAATTGCCGCCCGCCCAGGCTCAGCCCCGGCGGCTCTGGCCGCGCCGGTGTAATCCGGTGGCGGGGGGGCGGCGGCAGCTGCCGCACATGTGCCGCCCCGCACGGGCAGCCTGGGAACTGTAGTCGGAGCGGGAGCGGGCAGCCCGCCTGCACCTGCGCTCCCGGCACACAGCGAGTCCCCCCCCCCCCCCCCCCCCCCCCCCCCTCTTTCCCCCCCCAA
>VXBU01013336.1:61378-84300 GCA_013400315.1 Bombycilla garrulus
GACCGCCGGTGTCACCGGGCTGCTCAGGGGACCGGGCTGCCGCCCCGTGCCCGCCGCGCTCCGCGGTTTGTGCTGCGCCGCTGCCCCCGTGCAGCCCCCCCGCCCCAACCCTCACACAAAGCCCCGCGGGTGGGGGTCCCCGCCCGCTCGCCCCCCGTCTCTGTGGTTGGCGGGCGGATGCAGCCCCCCTGAGGGAAGGGGGTACGCGGGGGCAGCGCGGTGCGGGGTCCCGGGGGGGCTGCTCGCCCTGCCCGGCCCGGGGCACGTGGAGGGGCCGTCACCTGCGCCCCTGGGCCGGGCGGGCACCGGTGACCCCGGCCGGGAGCGGGGCGAGCGGGATGCGGGGCCAAGTTCACTGCTGATGTCAGCGAGCGGAGGCCACCGGCTCCTGCCTGTCGCCACCGGGCCCTCGGCCCTTGGACCCGCCCGGGCAACCGGGAACGCCGCCGGCGCCACCGGGCGCTGTTAAAGACCGTGCGCCTACGGTGGCAGCGGGACCTGGGAGAAGGAGACGCTCCGCTGGCTCTGATTCAGGCATCAAGTCGAGCAGGAGACCCTGGTCCCCGCTCTGCATCGTGCCCCGTGCTGGCAGGGGACACCACGGGAGCAGCGGTTTGGTCAGATTGGAGCAATGTTTGTTTCTGTCCGCTGATCCAAACCTTTCTGGAGTAGGAGACGTGGCTGCTCCAGCCCCGGCTGCCTTTCTGCAATTCCCTTCTTGCCTGTGACCATCCAACGCTGGTCAGGAATAAAGGCGAGGGCAGCAGGCAGCAGCAACCAGAGGGCTTTGCGTCTCCAGAGTGTTGTGCGAACATGGGCTGATTAATCAAGTTAATTAAGCAGTCCTGTAAGTAAAGTAGCAGCAGCCACTCGCAATCTGTTGCCGGCTGGAAGCACACAGACTTCAGCGTGGGGACCTTGGATGTGTAATCTCAGCCATTTGAAAACAGTAGTGACAGGTTAAAAAAAAAAAAAAATCTGGAAAAAAAAGGCTCAAAATGCCTGTTCTCCATGAGATATCCCTTGTCCAGCATCATAGAGGTGGGAGTCAGGCCTGCAGTCAAGACCTTGCAAACCACACCAGCAAGCTCTTTGTCATCAGGGAGCTGCAGAGATCATGGTGAGGATGAGGATGGGGCTCCCTCCTTAAACTGCCCGTGTGGGTATCGCTAAAGGTGACCCAGGTATGATTCCCCCCCTTCATTACTGCTGCTGTGGGATGAACAAAGGAGGAGAGCAGCAGGAGGAACCTGCAAAAGCTTGTTGAGATGGAGATTTGCAATTACTTGGGGGGATGGGAGGCAGTGGGACACCAGGCATGGATGGGGAACACAAGAGGAACCCCATTCCTTTGGATGGCATCCCCTTCCCAGGAGTGCTGTGTCGTGGTGAAAGTGCCCCAAAATTCAGCACCATGGCTGCATCCAGGTGGGTGTTTGGAGGGGGTGGTACAGAGGGACAGGAGACCTGTGGGCTCTTCTGGGCCACCCCAGGGCCATGCCTCATCCCGCAGGGCAGAGGTGGCTGTGGTGATGGACATGTCCTGCCAGGCCACTGTGGGACCAGGCCATCCCCACCACGTGGAGATGGCCACAGTGGTGGACGTGTCCTGCCAGGCCACTTCGGGATTATGCCATCCCCTCCTCACTGGAGGTGGCTACAATGATAAAGAAGAGGTAGCCCAGGAGAGTCCCCACAGGAAGCCTTCAGTGGAAGGGGACCTAGCCTGGGGTTCCTGCAGGGCCATGCTAGAGCAGAGCTGCCTTTGCCCGGTCGTTCCTCTGTCACCTCGATGTGGATCGTGTAAGATCTCTCCATCGCAGCTTCCCTCGCAGTAAAATGGGAGTCATCGCTGTTAATTACCTGCCTCACGGGGAATTAATTAATGTTTGCATTCCACTTTGAAAAGGCTGATTATTAATTAGAAGATTATACGTCAAATAAGGGGAGCCACAAGGCACGGGTAGAGCTGATGGCCCTCACAGCTGGGAAGCGTGGTCCACGAATGTGCTGATAAAGCAGGAAAAATCCAACAGTACCACTGGGGTGATGGGTTTGGGATGGGGAGCATCAGGTCAGGGCCAGGTGGAGAGGCCAGCAGGGCTCACAGGGGTCTTGGGCAGATGATGGGGTGTCCACAAGAGGGGTGGGATGCTGTGCTCTGCTGCATCCCAGTGAGCAGGCTGGGCGGAGCCAGGCTGGGGAGCCACGATGCGAGACACCCCATTAGGGCAGGGAGGGAACTGCCAGGCAATTACTCTTGATTATTGGACTGAATCAGAAGGCAATCAATCTGCCAGCATCCGGAGGGCAGCAGCACCGGCTTCGTGTCTCCTGGCTTTAGGGACGGCGAGGTCTGGCCTCGGTGGGATGGCGGGATGTGGCCTCCAGCACATGGCTGGGTGCCACCGCTTCCTCCCTGGCTGAAGACACCTTGACAGCAAAGCCACCAGCAGGTCACCACATTTACCACTGTGTGATGGGCCAGGCCAACTCCCTGGCCGTGGCTGGGCCTCTCTTCCCATCTCTTCTGGGATGTTGCAAGAGCTGAGAGGAGAAAAAGGGGAACTGAGCAAAAATCTTCCCGGCTGTCGTGTTACCTTCGGGCAGACATCACAAGCTCCCAAGTTCCCATGTTTTGCTTCGTCTCTCCCTGCTTGTCCTTGGTGCTTGGCTCACACCGACTCTGGACTAAACTATCTGAGGGAGGATCCTCCTGCGCTTTGCCAGCTGATATGGCTGGGCTTGAATCGCTGCACTTGTGGAAAGCACGTGAGCTCTGCTTTCCCCTCGCTTCTCCCAGCCCTTCCCCTAGAGCAGAAGCCCTTTGCCCATGCAGGGATGGCATCCCTGGCATTCCATGCTTTTCGGAGGAGGAGGGTCAAAGGGGGAAAATATTCCTGGGAGTTTTTGGAGTTGAAGTTCTGGCTTGGATTTCTGCACATCCCCTTCAGCGCCAGCTCTTCCATCTCTCACTCTGTCATGTGCTCAGGCCTCCCTTCTCTCCCTCCTGCTGTTGTGACAATGAGAAGAGAGGTAGAAACTTCTGAAACCACCACAGTCTCTTTGAATCGCCCTCGCACAAAAATCTTGGAGGTTTTTTGAAGCACTGCCTTTCCCTTCCCGCTCCCTGAGGGGAAGAAGTAAAGGTACTGACCACATCCCCTGTTTCACAGGCACAGGGACCATCCCAGCACCTTCCTCTTTCAATTTTCTCCTTGCAGCACCAGCTGTAACGGGAATTTGCAGGAGGTAAAAATCTAAGCAGGAGCCCCAGGCCCTTCACTCCCTTTGGAGATGTTTGGGGGCCTCACAGCAGCCCCCACCTCTCCCTTTATGGGAATATACTCAGCATTAAACCTGAAGCAAAACAGTCCCTGACATTTTCCTGGCTCGCTGCGTTGCATCCCTGATGCCAGCTCATCCCTGACAAGCTGCAGACTCGACTCTCCCCCTTTAAGCATCATTCTCCACACTCATACACCCCTCCCCAAGGCTTCTGCTCCTTTGTATTGATCCTTGAGCTCTCTCTGATCTGTCAGTCCTTTTGCAGAAGACAGCCTTTCCCTTCACAGACTTCCATGTGCGAGGGTGTTCTCCCCCGATGTGCTGCATCCGCATGGATGGGCTAACAGTGCACGGAGCATCCCTCCCGTTCACAGGGAATGAAAATCATTGCATTGTATCATGCTGGAAAAACTGCATAAATTCACCATTTTCCATTTTCAAGGCACAGACAAACAGCCTGTGCCAGATTTTGCCGAGGCTGCTGGAAAAGGCCCAGCCCTGCCCAGGTATCCAAGGGGGTGGAAGGGCACACGTGCCTGGTTTACAGCCTGCTGTCCCTGATAAATGGACTTTGCTGGAGGGGTTGAAGATTTTTCTCCACCTGTTTCTCCAGCCCTGCCTGTCCTTGCTGCCTCCAGCCCTATCTCCCCGTGCCCCCATGCCTTCCCCAGCCCTTTCATTGCACATCCCTGAGCTGATCCCTGGACCAGCATTTCCACATCCTGATGCTGGCCCCAGGGTCCCCCAGCTCACACAGGCAGCAGGAGGCCAAGGCTTCACTCCCAGCCTTGTAGGCAGCTAGGTGAGCATCCACCAGCCGGGCTGGCACCCTCCGCCCAGCCCCATCCTGGTGCCCCGCAGCCCTGCCACCCTCTCACCCTCCCCAGGCTGCGCTGGCCTGGCCAGAACAGAGCAAAGCCCTCCCTTCCCCCACTGGCTAAACGTGCTGCCTGGGCTGCTTTGGTTGACCTTGATAGCAGCAGCCTGTGAGGCCTGAGCGTGGAATTGTTTTCAGCCCAAGGTCACTCCGCAGCACAGCGCGATTACACCGGCACAGCCAGACCCTGAGGCGATGCCGGCCGGGCTCCCAGCCTCAGCCCTGCACCCTGGGCATCTCTGGAGTCCACTTCTTCCACGGCAATGGGACAGCTGTCAGCTAAATCCTGTGCTGGAGCTTCCCTGCAGGGACAGGGAGCAGCAGAGCAGCCCTCCCCTCCAGCCAGGCTTGGCATCGGTTTCAGGGGATATTTCCTCCAGCTAAAAACAGAAGGGGAAGAGAAAAAGCTGATTCTCCCTGGGTTTTTCTGCTTGTCTCAGCCCTCTGGCCCCACTCACACCACCCCCATCGCCACCCAAATGTCACTGAATGACCCCTTGGCCGTGATGCACCTCCAAGGGGACCCTTCCCTCAAGGATGCTCCCTGGGGTTACCTGTCCTGGCAAAAGCCTCCCACAGGTGTTACATGGCACTATGCCAAGCCATACGGTGCCTTTTCAACTGCTTCTTAATTACTCTGAGAATTGATTTTTCTTGGTCTCTGATGATTCAGGCAGGGGAGCAGCTGGATGGAGTTTTCTGCTCGTACCGTACCTAGGAAATGAAACAGATCCTGGGCTACCCAAGCATGCTGGGAAATTCACTTTGATCTTTGCTGGGCTAATGGCACTTTCCATCTAGGGGCTTCAAGCCTTTGACAGAGGTGACCTCTCCTACCTTGCAGAGATGGGAATAGTGCTCCTTTGTTTTCTGTGAGAGAAGCAGAGGCAGGGAGAGCAGGGACTGCCCTCAGTCAGGGTGGCTCTCCTGCCCATGCCAGCTGAAGTAAAGCACTTGCGGCTCTGCAGATAATTCTGGTTTGGGGCACAAGCCCCCTTTACCTGCAGCAGCAAGCCACAGCGGTCTGACCCGTGTTGGGCGCTGTGGGTGCACCCAAAGGTGTGGATCCCCACCCTGCAGTGACCCCAGACCTGCACCAGCTCCCGTCGCTGCAGGCGCAGGGATGCTCAGGGAATGAACGGGCGAGGCAGGGTTTGCCCGTTCCTAGAAGGAGGGATGCAGAGGCACCCAGGAACTGCTCTGGGCCCTGTCCCAACCCCATCCCTGCCCGGGCTGGCCCCCGGCTCTGTTTGCACAGCCGGTGCCGAGCCGTGACGCAAGCGGCTCTCCCCAGGCGGGGAGAGAGTGACGGAGGAGTGGGACCTGCTCTAGTCAATGCCCCATCCATCCACTCCTCCAAGTTTAAATAAACCCTCGGGGGTGATTCAGCACTTACACAGCACTCAGCCCTTTCACAGAGCCACCAGGATTGAAACTCAGTGACCATCCCTCTCCCCCCACCTTGGAGAGCAGGTGCATGGGAGGAGAGCCAGGTGACTTTTGTCTGGTGCCAGGCTTGTTTGTGGTCCATATGGCTGGGGTAACAGTGGCGTGGTGCCACTCAGGATGGGCTGGCTGTGGGGAAGGAGGGAGCACAGGCTTTGTGCAGGGTGGTGCTGCTCCCAACCAGCCCCTCTGGTCCAGATCACATGGAGATCTGCAGCAAACCTGGGAACAAACCAGCAAGTTTGCCACTATATCACCCCTCTGATATCACCCCGAGTCCGCTCACAAAGCACCACCACAAAGCCCAGGTGCAGAGACACCAAGCCCCCCACATTTTATTTCCCTCCCAGCCCATTGCCCTCAAAGTTTCCATCCCTCACTCAAGACAGTATTTCCACATGTGCTTTGTTTGGCTCATTTCACACATTCCTGCTGGCAGGTGATAAGATCTCAGGAGAAAGGCAAACCAAAGGCCTGGGTGCCAGGCACTGGCTGTCACTCCCCTGACTCATTAAGGTACCCTGCTCTCTCCTCACCTGCTCTGCTCTGGGACTGGCGAGCTCACATCCATCTTCATTCCCCCACAGGTGGGCTGTGGGTGAAGGTCTGGAAAGAGAAATTGTGGTGGGGCTCAGGTGGCTGAGTTGTCAGGTTTCCTCCTGCTTCTGAGGAGGACTGCAGAGCTCTGCTCTCTCTGGTCCCTGTGCCACCCTGAGGTGCCCGCTCTGCTGTCCCACATAGGTGATGCGTGCCTGGGTAGGCACCGAGCCCCTCTGGAGCTGCAGAGGTGTTGCCAGCTCTGAGAATATTTGAAAAATGTGCTTGAGTGCCATTAGAACCTGGAGTACCTGCAGGTGGCACTTATGGAGCAATGGCACAGCCCTGGGGACTCCCAGGTGTCCCCAAGATACCCTTTGCTGGCATGAGCACAGTGGGTTATGAACACACTTCTTCCTCCAGCCTTCAACAGTAAATGGGACTGAGTCTTCCACATTCCTGCTCTCCTCCCTTCCCCAAACCAGAGCCAGAGCACTGTGGGGTTGCAGGGATGGCTTCCAGAGCTCCTCTGTTGCTGCAGCACAAAGCAGCAGAAGAAGCAAAGTGGGTACAGAGGCCACCAGAGCCCTCATGGGGCTCAGATGGACACAAAGAGTGGCCACTGTCTTTATGGTTTCTCAGCCCGAAGAAGAGGCAAGTCAGCAGGCAGAAAAAAAACAGGGAGTGATTTTCCTGTGGGGCTTTGCAGGAGCCCTTTTGGCTCCCAGAACACTGCCCAAGGCTGCGAGAGGCCTGCACTGCACATCTCATTCTCTGGGAACCCTTGCTCATGTTTTGCAAGAGCTTGGGGCAGATGGGGACAAGGAAGAGGAAGAAAAAAGCAACCAGCTGTGGGTGACAGGAATGAGGAAGCCCCGAGTATGGGGCAGCTCCAGCCCCAGCACAGCCTGGGCTCAGTCCTGGATCAGCGTGGCACGGCAAAGGCTGTCCCAGCTCCACCCTGGCACTGCTCCACTCGGGTCCTTCACTCAGGGCTGGATCAGTGGGACCAGAGCCTCCTGCTTGGAACCTGCCCCCTCAGGGACCAGGGGAGGTTTTGTCCCACCCATCCAAGTCCGGGCACATCGCTCCATAGATGAGCCCAGACCCCGTCCCTTGGCTCTTTTCTCTGCCGTGGAGGTAGTGAAAGAAGACACGGAACAAAGGGATGGTGAGGACTCCCCCTCCTCCCCCAGAGGAGCCACATCGCTCTGGGCACACGTTTTAATTAACACCAAGTGGCCGAGGGACCGTCCCAGGCAGCTCTCGGCACAGCCCAGCCTGGGGAAATCAGCCTTAAATGGCAAAACCTGGCTCTGTCTGCGGTAACCAGCTGGAGCAAGAGGCAGCAGAAACCGGAAACCAGAGAGCAGCTGAGGCCCGCCACCCCCCTCCGCCGCTTTGTAAACCTAAATTCACCAGGAATATACCTCAGAAATGATCTCCTCCCTCCTCTGCCCTGTACCAGTGCTGGGGGTGCCCTGGATCATCCTGCACCGTGCTCATCCTGCATCCCTGCTCCTGGGGCAGGCACAGCGAGAGAAAAGGTCTCTGCATTTCCACTCCCTTGTGCATCAGCTCGAGGAACAATGAGGGACAGGAGCCCCCTCCCCAACCTCCCATTGTTACTTTGGTGTGTTAACTCCCAGCAGATTCCAGGGCATAAATTGCTTCCAACTCTCCGTGCTCAGCAGTGAAAACATTTCTGATCTCCCCCAGTCTCCATGGGCTGGGATAGAGGGAACTTGGACGCTCACTCATCAGGGGGATTCTGAGGTGCCTCTCAGGCCCAGCTGCTGTAAAGGAGAGCCTCAGTTCTGCTGGTAGCCTGATGTTCTTTTTTGGGTTGTGGACAAGGAGGGTCTCACAGTGCAGGATGAGCCCACCAGCAGCACAAATTTCCTCCCATAAATCACCCGGTCCCACTTAATGAACCCTGCACTGGTGCCTGGTGTATTGGGAGCTCCCAATATTTGCTTTGGCTGGGTTTTTTGGCCACCCCACTTTTTTGGGATGGATTTATTCCTTCAACTTGGCCCAATCAAACCCTTGGTAGCGAGCAGGCAGCGGGCTGTCAGCAAGCTGCTCCTGGCTAATGCTGGGGTGGAGAACAAGGTCCTTCCCGTGGATTCCCATCTCTGGGATGGGACAGAGCCGGGAAAGCTGCACGATCCCAACGCTGAGACTTGCTGCGTTACCATTTCCCAGCACGTTTCTCCACGAGCACTCTGCCAGCAGACTCATTAGCTGTGACATCTCATTAAAACAACCATCCTTGGGGGAATTGGCTCGCACACAGGAGCACTGGGGTTGGCGTGGCCCTTTTCCTCCTCACCTTCAGACAGGAGAGAGGCCGGAGCAGCGGGAGAAGCCCCATCCGTTGGGATCACAGCAGCTCCCCTCGCTGCGAGGGAAAACTGCAAAGGGAAACTCGGAGGGAAAAGTCTGCGCACATCAAAAAGGAGTCAGCTCAGCAAAGTCACGATTATTTAAAAACCCCACAGACAGTCCCAGCTCCCATTGAGCCTGCGGAGGAGGTGGCTTTCTCCTGTGCCAGGACCGGTTTCCCAGCTCGCCAGCCCAGTGGGAATGAGGCCTTGCCTGCCAGCCCCGCTCTGTCACAAGGTCTCCACCCTGGCTGGCCAGGGGACAGGGAGAAGCATGGAAATGGCCTGGAAACTGGCTCTGGGTGGATTTAATCCCATCTGATTTTCCCTTCTGTGAGCTTTTTTGCAAGTCTTCTGACATTGTTTCCACTCTTAAATAAATATGTTTCCAGCCTGGGATATGCTCTTCATCAAACAGGAAAGGACCAGCCTCCTCATCTCCCTCTGCTCCAAAAGTCACGAGCCTTACGGCAAACAGGACACAACCATGAGATGTAAATCCCACCATTCAAAGACCAGTTCCAAACATCAAAATGGTGCTGTGGGACACCAGCAGAGCTGTCACTCCCTGCAGCCATCCAGGGCGCTTGATTGTCACCACTGAAGTTTACACTACCACCACCATTTGGAATCACTGCATCACTTCCAAGCTGCTTCCCACTGCTCAATCTTCTGTAAAAAATCACACCAAATCAGGGCCCAGGCATGAAGACACCACAGTCTGCATGGAAAGACTTTTCTCACCTCTACCCCACTTCTCTGCCACTGACAGCCCAGGATTTCTGCCATTGCTCACTGTGGCCACAGTGGTCCCTTCCTCCACACCTTGCCCAGTTGTGTCTCCGATAACTTTTCTCCATCCAGATAAAGAGAAGCAGAGATTTCCTGCTGCCCAAGCAGTGCTTGATGCTCAGCATGTTCTGGGGCAGGGGAGGCTTTGCCCATCCCAGCTGGCTCTGCAGCTCAGCTCTCCCAGCCCACCTTCACCCTGCCTTATTTATAATACTTCACACCTGGGGGGCTGAGCATGAGCAGCTGAGTGAGGAGAAAAGAAACAAAGCTAGAAAGGGGTTTTAAACCCCTTCAGCCTAACTTTTTCAAGCCTCAGAGAAGCTCAACCCCTCTCAGCATGAGCCCTTGGTCCTAGGAGGATGACATTGTCCCTCCAGTGCAGGCAGCAGAACCAAAGCCACAAAAAAAAACAACCTCCAAGCCCCTTCTCCATGGTTTTATTTTTCTGCCAGCAGCTGCCAGGAGGAGTCATGCTGCTCAAGGAGGTCGGAGGGTATTTTTTCCCCACGGATTGCCTTGACCCGGGGTTGCATGAGCCCTGCCCTCCAGCCCAAGGCAGCTGCCGGCAGCCGCAGCCCGGCCGGGCGCCCGCGGGGCAGCGGGGACCGTCCCTCCCTCCTCGGGCCGTTCCCACAGTCCCTGCCTTCGAAGGTTTCACCTTCTCCCAGGCAGAGCAGCGCTAATGACAAGTGAAGGATGATGCCACACCTGCACAAAACCATTTTTGGAAGGACACCTGGGGAAGAAATGTTTCCCATGTCGCTGCTCTGTAATTAGCATTAATTACCAGGGCTTGTGAAACCTCTTCCCCATTTACTCCAGGCAGCATCTGACGGAAACTGTGGGAATCCCACATGGCTGAGTCAGCCAGGAGCTGGGGAGGGGTCGATCAGCCCCCACAGGGCGCAGGGATGAGAGCCCAGGGTCCCTCCCTCGGCCCCCCCAGCCCATGGGGACAGAGTTTTGGCCAGGGGGCTGCAGGCCTGGTTAAAACACCAAAATCCAGCTGGTATTCATTCATCTCAACCTTCCCCACAAGGTGCCACTGTCCTTCCCCAGCCAGGGGACAACCTGGGACATCCCAGGGCTCAGGGGGGCTTGCTTGTACTGCCCTTTGAAGCGTGGCAGAGTGGGAGGATCCCCAGCAGCACATTTCCTCGGCTATTTGCCTCTCCCTCACTCACTGCTGTCAGCAACACCCCAAGGTGTTATTACAGACCAGGGGAAAATCCACCCCAAAAACCTAACCCCAAGCAGCCACTTTATCACCGCCCAATGGCAGAGTACTGCTGCCTGAGTCATTTCTTCTTCATCCTTTTTTTTTTTTTTTATTTAGTAATATTAATGATTAGAATGAGTCAGGATGTTTTGTCATCTGGAGTGACTTTGGAGTCATCTCACCCTGCCCCAGTGACTCCTCAGTGGCCCGGGGCTAGGGACACAATCCAGCCTTCACCCGCAGGGTGAGGTGCAGCTGCTGCAGCCTTCACCCCCAAACTGGCAGATTTTGGCTTCAAAATAAAATGATAAAACAAGAGGAAAAAAAAAAAACCCTCTCCACCTGCAGGGCCTGTTTTCTCCCCATCTTGCTTGCAGCAGCTCAGGGGGGACGGGTGACCCCAACCCCCACGCTGAGTGGGGTCCCAGTGGCACTGGGCATCACGATGGGGATCACAGGGGCAGTGCCCAGGTGACCTTCGAGTCTCCACACGTCGTCGTTGCTGTGACCTCCAGGGGTGGTGACAGCTCCCAGCACCACGTGGGACCCCGTCCCTCCCCAGGGACCCGGGCGTCCCCTCAGCCTCCCACTTGACCTAACCTCCTGTCCATAAATGGAGAGGTTTGAGAGCTGTCCCCGGGGTGGAGGAGGAGGAGAAAAAAAGGAGAATAATGCTAAGAATGCAGGACACAGCTGAGGAGCCCAGTCCCAGCCCCTCGACACGGGCTGGGGGCTATGGGATGGCCGGCCTGCGTGCTGAGGCAGCCTGGCCAAAGCCCAGTCCTGTCCCTGCAAGCGACCCCACCACAGCCACTGGAAAGGTGCTGGTTTTATTTCTCTTTCTCTACTTTTCTCACCAGCTGGGGACTTTCCAGGCTGGGCTGTCCCGTTTCCATCTCAGCACCGTGGAGCAGCTCTGGGGCACAGAGCTGTGCCCCCACACCCGAGGAATGTCCCTTCGCAGCAGCGTGTCCCCCGCAGTGCTGTCACCTTGCAACAGCATCTCCCCGAGCAGATGGTTCCCTCACCCCTGCAGCAGCGTCCCCTTCCAGTGAGGTGTCCCCCTGCAGAGACACATCCCCTTTCACCCTCTCTCTTCACCCCATCACCTGTGGGAAAGCCACTGGGGCGGATGAGATGCAGGGTGGCACTGAGGGTGGCATTGAGGGTGCCAGCAGCCACGCGCTCCAGCTGGCACCTCGGGCCAGGCCTCCGCCAGGGGCCGGAGTCTAGAGCCTTAAAATAGAAAGTGAAAACATTCGGGTGCCCCGTCCGGATGGGCGAGGGGGGCCCATCCCCGCCTCTACCCGCCGAGCGCCGCCCCAGAGTCTCACGACCCACCCTGCTCGCCAGCCACCCTTTCCCCAAGCCGGCAGTGCCCATCCCCAAGGTCAGGGTGGATCCCTCTGGGTTCTCTCGGAGAATTGCTCCAGCGGCTCGCTCGAATCCTCCATAAAAGGAAAAACAGCCAGCAGGTAGCACTGCCAAACTTAGTCATCCCCAGTCCGGCAGCGCTCGCAGCTCCGTCAGCAGCGATTTCCTCTCCGCGCTCCCCTCTGCGCGGGGGGGACGGGGAGGAGCGGCTCTGCCGCGGGCAGCGCCGTGAGAGAGCTCCGGGCTTGGCCGGGGGCTGCTCCCGGACACGCCGGGCTGGGGAGATGCTGCCGTGCTCCCAGCCAGGATCCAGGGGGGAATGCACACCCTGCAGAAAACAAAACTTGGCACCTGGTGCAGCGGTACCACTGCTGGTCAGGAAGCAAAATCTCGCTTTCTGCAAAGAATTTGTTCCTGAGCACAGAGGTGTGGGTGTGCCTGGGAGCAGCTTGAAGCACCTGGAATGCGGTGGGCAAAGCCTGTTTGCTGCCCGTGGGACAGGTATCACAGAGCCCATCGCGGATACAAGGCACCTCCAGAACACCGGGACCGGGTGCTGGTCCCACCCCGGTGGCGGGATGGCTCCAAGGGTGACCCCCGAGCAAGACAAGGGGCATCCCTGAGTCCCACCTGCTCCAGCCCTGGCTCTGCCTCGATTTCCCCACAGAGGAAGCAGGGCTGAGTGCCTGCTCTGCCCCGGGGTACTTCACTGAGCCTGAGAGCAGTGAGCAGGGCCCAGCAGGGCTCCTGATCCCGGCAGGATTGCCCTCAGCATGGCACAGTCACCAGGGATGGCGTCACAGGCAGTAAAATGCCTTGGGGTGTGAGGAAGTGACATCTCCCATTGCCCCAGGAGACAGCCTGGGTGTTGGTCCGGGTGGCTGTGTCACCTCCACATCCCTGTCGTCTCACCGTGGGGACCAGCATCACTGCGAGGTCTGAATCCTTCCCCCAGCCAATGAAGGGAATCAGGCTGGTGACATCCCCACTGCACAACGGGGTAAACACCCCAAAACCCTCGCGGGGAGGCTGTGCTCGGCTGGCACCAGCTGTCACCAGGGCTTTGCAGACAGGCTGACTGCCCCAGTAAATGATTCACCCCAGCAATAAAAGATTGGAAACGCTCTGGTGACGTCTCAGAGCACCAAAGGCACATGCAGGGCCATGAGTGCGCAGTGTCCCCGGGGTGAAGGGGTGAAAGGTGGGTGTGGGGGCCAGGTGCTGTCCAAGTCACAAAGAAGGTTGAGATGGATGATGCCGAGAGTGTCGTGTGGGGTCTCTAGTCCCTGTGCTGGGTGCCACGGTGTGGATCAGGCTCGGATGGAGTGACTGGTTACACCAGCACTTTGTCAGCTCAGTGCAAGGTGAAGCAGCCCGGGCGGACAAGTTGGAGTCCGCTGTGAGCAGCACCGAGCCTGTGGCTTCACGAGCAGGGATTTGGTGGCACTGGGACACCCAGTTCCCCGCGCCGTGATGCCCACTCCCACCCTGAGCTCAAACCCTGCAGCACCCGCTGCCAGACCGAGCTCTGGTTCGTGTTCCGAGCGATGCCCAAAAGGAAGCGACCTGTCCCCGGACACATCCCCGGAGGGGATCGGCCGCTCCCGGGCGAGGCCGGAGCACGCACACCCCGCCGCCCTCGCTCCGCCAGCGCTTTGTTCGTCTCCATGTTGTCCGTCCTTGCGCGGGAGCCGCCCGTGCGTCCGTCCGTCCGTCCCGCTGCAGCGCGCGGCCGCGCGGCTGGGTGGTGCTGTTGGGATGCGCACTGCGCGCGGCGCGGCGGGGGCGCGCACCGGGAGCGCGCACAGCGGCCTGAACGGAGCCCACGGGAGCGCGCACGACGGACGGTGCGCGCTGCGCGCAGGATCGCGAACAACAAGGTGCGCGTTGCACTTTGAGCCGGGCGTGCCAAGATGCACAGAGCACACGGGAACGTGAATGCCAAGATGCACAGAGCCCACGGGATCGTGCACACCGAGATGCACCCTGCACACGGGATCCTGTGCACCAATGCATGTGCTGCACATAGGATCGTGCTCACCAAGATGCACTCTGCACACAGGATCATGCATATTGAGATGGACCCTGCACACAGGATCCTGTGCACCAATGCATGTGCTGCACACAGGATCATGCACACTGCACACGGGATCGTGCACACCAGGATGCACCCTGCATGTGGGATCATGCACACTAATGCATGTGCTGCGCACAGGATCGTGCTCACCAAGATGCACTCTGCACACAGGATCATGCATATTGAGATGGACCCTGCACACAGGATCCTGTGCACCAATGCATGTGCAGCAAATGGGATTGTGCACACCGAGATGCACCCTGCATGTGGGATTATGCACACTGAGATGCACCCTGCACATGGGATCCTACACACCAATGCATGTGCTGCACACAAAATCACACACACGTGTGCACATCGAGGTGCACATTCGTGCACGTGGGGTCACCGTGCCAAGACCCACACGCTGCACATGGGGTCACACTCATGGCACACAAGGCCATGCATGGCGAGGTGCACAGGCTGCACGTGCGGCCACAGATGAGCCATGCACTGGGATCACACACACTGCAGGGCATGCACACCAAGCTCCATGCTGGATTTGTGGGACTGTGCATGCTGAGATGCACACGTTTCACGTGTGATCACACACATGTGAGGCCACGCACACACCAAGGGCGCACCCAGGCACTCCAGGGTGATCCCAGCACACCCGCAATCCTGGCCCAGCACGCACACACTGTGCATGGGGTTGCACACACCAGCACGCACACATTGCACAGACTGCTCCTGCCAACACACACACGTGGCACCAGGAGTCACGGGCTGCAGTGGGTGACTACTGACCAAGGTCCCCCAGTGCCCAGTGTGCTCCCCACCACAGGCCTTCTCTCCTCCTGCAGAGCCGCAGCCACCCTGTCCGTTCAGGGAGCCTCAGGGTGGCTGTGCACACTGCCTGCCCCAGGATGCTCAGCCTCAGCTCAGTTTTGGTGTACACACCCAGGTCCGGGGGCTGCTCAGCTCACCGGGACCCCCACCTCACATCAGGGGGGTGTTCTTCACCTTTCCAGCTGGGAATGGCTGTAAACTCCATCCGGGGGGTGGCAGGAGGGACTGGGGAGGGGACAAGCAGCACCTTCACTGCAGGGAGGGCTGTAGAGCCCCCCCAAGCCCAGCACTGCCCACAGCCCAGGGCCTCCCGCCCGCAGCCGCCGGCTGGATGCCCAGAGCAGGGCCCCTGTGCCGAGGTTTTGGGTTTCAGGATGGCCCCCCCACCCACATTCCTGCCTTCCCGGGGGCCTTTCACACCAAGCCTGGCCAGAGCCCCCCAGCCCCGACCCCTCCTGGTGGCCATTTGCCCACGGACAGCACCGGAGACTGAAGGGAGGTGTGGAACAGTGGGGTCAAAACCCCCCCAGCTCTCACTGCCACTGCTGTCACACCAGCAGCTCCCAGGTTTCCTGAGCTGGAGGTCAGATCCAGCCTTTGCAGAGGACACAGGGAATCATGGAATTCATGCCCAATGGAATTGCTCTCAACTCATCAAGGGGCACCAGATTTTGGGACTTCCCCCCCACCTCAGCCACCGCTCCTTGCAGATGCCACAGGAAGAACACCTTCCTGATGCTGAGTCACTTTTAGCCCAGATGTGGTTTCCCACAAACCAGATGGCAAGCACAGCTGGACTCCTTCTGCCTCAGTTTCTCCATGTGCAGAAATCCTCCAGCCCCCTACGGGGATGCACAGGAAGCCCAGACCCCGCAGGGAGATGGGCATGGGTGAGGGGATAAAAGCAGGGCTGTGAGGGCTCCTGGTGTGGGACAGCACTCCCTTCCATCTGCCATTCCACACCAGCAGGTCACTTTGTGTCACGGGGACAAGCAGGGCTGGGGGCTGCAGACCCCTCTATCCAAGGGGTTCTGCTGCTGGGAGTGTCTGCAGTTCCATCAGAAAATGGAATGGGGAGCAGGACATCAAGTCACCTGGGGACACAGTTCAGTTCCTTTCACCACTTCCCATATTTCTCAGCCCAGTGGTTCAATTAGAGTCCCATTTCCTTCTGCATCCAAAAAAACCCCAAAGAGACTCCAGCGCCGCTGGACCAGCGCCCACAGGAATCAAGGAGGAACAGGGAATCAAGGAGGGCCAGGTGGGAGGTGCAGGGCTAATCCCCAAAGGCCCCGTTCCTAATCCTGACTAATGGACTCTTTTCACCGCTGACAATGGAGTCATCCATCTGGAAAGGGCTCTCTGGGCCCAGGAAGGCACAGCTGGTGGGGCCAGGGCTGGGCAGGGAGCTTTGAGCCCTCCCCCCAGCCCCAAACCGCTGTTTCCAGCCCCTTCCTTGGCCAAACCCCCTCCTCCCCGCTGCAGGTAAGGGTTCAGGCTCTGCCGCTGCCCTGCAAGCCACCCCGCCGTGCCCCAGTGCTGCCACCAAGGAGTCGAACAAACCCCTCACCTCCTCTCCGAGTCACAGGCTGTAAAAGCCCCCCTGCCCCTCCCAGCCCTTTATAGGGATCCCCTGGGGCATCCCAGCTGGCTGCTATTACCGCTCCTATTACCAAGGCCTCATCCTTGAAGAGATGTCCCCGCTTTTCTGGGGGTGCCAGGGGGAATCCCCTGCTCCTGCCGGGGCTTGACCTCTCTGGGCTGAGCTCCAGCCCCTGACCCCACCAGGGGGATTTCTGCACCCCCGAGGGGGTTTTGGCACCAGGCCCCTGCAGCAGCATCCTGCCATGTCCATGTCCCCTCCGAGTGCTGTGAGAGGCTGGGGAGATGGCAAACACAAAAACACGAGCTGTCACCTCCTCCTCGCCCCCGTCCACAGTGGTTTGATCAGAGTCTGCTCGTCCCTGTTCCTGACACCCCTCCTGCTGTGCTCTGCTCGTTTCCATCCCTCCTGTGTCCTCTTTGGGCTGCGCCACGCTCCGTCTCAGGGTGAGGATGGAACTGTGCGGTGTTGGGTCCTGCCAGGGTGGGGATCACCATCCCAGCCGTGCCCAGACCAGCTTTTTGGGATGCTACAGATCCAGAGAGCAGCTGTGCCCAGGGTATTCAGGCAGCAAATGCCTGAACCTTCCCTGAGCTCCCTTCCTGTGCCCACCAAACCCTCCAGCAGCGCTGGGCGAGGCCTGAGCAGGGCCAGCATCGGGCAGAGTGCACGGGCTGCAGTGGGAACCGTGGATCCGGGCGAGAGGGAGTGAGGCAATGGGAGCAGAAAGGAACCGCTGTCGCTGTCGCTGTCGCACGCTGTCTCACCTGCTCCGCCCGGCGCTGCCGAGCGCCTGGGCCGGGCTATTTTGGAGCCGCGTGGGAGACGCTGTAACACACTTTCTTCTTTCCTGCAAACTCCTCTGTGCTGACTCTGCGCTGCAGCAGGGAGTTAAACCTGGGAACAGGCAACGGGGCTGGCACCGGAGTCTTCCTCTGGGCCTCCTGCTTGGGGTCTCACGGCTGCAAAAGCCCCCAGGGCTCTCCTTGCTCTGCTTGCAAACTGGGCAAGTTTTCTTTTTTCCTTTTTTTTTTCTTTATCTCTTCTTTTTTTTTTGTTTTTCTTTTTTTTCAAGGGCTGGAGAGCATCCCCTGGTAATGGATTATTTTGTGTCACAGAGTGCCCTGTGTCTCCTGGGCCCTTGCACAGGATTACAAGAGCCTCTGTCCCTGCAGAGCCCCCGGGGACCAGGCAGGGCACTGGGTCCAGGACAAAGAGCACCATCCCCTCCACAGAGGTTAATCACTGCTAACACAAAAGGTCTTTCAAGCTTTCCTAATAAAATTCCTTCTCCTGCTGGATGAAGCAGCCTCCAGCCTCCACCCCACCTCCGCAGGGTCCTTGGGGGACACAGAGGAAGGAACAGATTTTTGCTTTAGTTTCTGGTAATGTAAAAACCACACCAGAAAACCCCAGAAAAATGAGCTGGGGCGGGAAGAGAGGGACGAATTCCCAGTGCAGACTGTCCATGTGCACTCTTCCACTTCCTTCCTTCATTTGCCAGTGTCCAACATCCAAACTGCTCGAAACAAGGCGCTTCAAACCTTTCCATCCCTTTTTGCTCTCTGGATGCAATTAAATTAAGCTAAGGGGATAAATCTGGCTAATCGAGCTGAGCAAGCCACATGACCAGTGCCACGACAGATCCTGATGTCCTGGAAACACAGGAACGTGGCTGAGCCCCCACCATCCCCCCCCACTGTCCCTTGCTTCCTGAGCAAACCCCCTTGGGGCAGCATCCCACAGGAGAACATCCCCGGAGCACGGTCTGCCTCTCTGAGCCCCTCGCTGAGGGCTGCTCTTTGTTTCCCCTGGTGCTGCTGCTGCTTTTTTTAAATACAGCCTAATACAATTTTAATGAGGCTGGGGCGCCTGCCAACTGTTGGGAGGGCCGCAGAGAACCTCAGCCGAGCTGGCCGGTGGCATATGGCAGTGAGGCCGGGGCAGCCGGGCACCCTGGGGTATCCCCGTGGCCCCCAGCAGCAGCGAGGGACAATCGGGGACCTGGGGAAGTGCAGCCTCCAGCCAGGATTTTGTCTGCACCTGGGACTTGTTGCCAGCCCTGGTCCGGTGGTCTCTGATCTCTGGGTGGTTTTGGCAGAGCCCTTTATCCCACTGGAGGAGCTCGATGGCTGCACAAGTCACCGCATCCTGCTCCAGAGCTCCCGTTGTCACAAACTCTGTCCCACGTGGGATGGAGGTGGCTGGAGAGGTGGTGACCCCCAGGAGAGGTGGTGACCCCCAGCACTGTGTCCCCAAACTCTGCTGAGCCCCTCCGTGGGGGGAGTGGCCATCTGCACTGGGGGGGGTTCCCAGGCCAGCCTTGGCCACCTCACAGCCACTGCCACCACCAGCTGGGACCTCAGCACCCCGGGATGGGCCCGTGTGTGCCGGGGACACTGCACAGCGCGTGGGTGTCCCGGGGAAGGCACGTGGCTGCTGCCCACTGTGCTGGGGGTGAAAACCAACGAGCAGCCCCTCACAGTGAGCCCAAAATTTGCTCCAGCAAAGGAAAACAAGGGAGGCTCAGGCCAGGCTGGGATCCTTGAATGCAGAGGACAGATTTGCTCCCAGGGAGACACCCGGTGACACCGGCTGTAGCCACCCTGTGACACAGCTGTGCCCGAGGGTCCGTGTGCCCTGGAGGGCAGGACAGGGCTGGACACACAGCCCAAAGCACCCCTGGCTGCTGTGCCTGGGCTGGAGCTGCTGCCTCCACACTGCCCCTTTGCCTGGGGACATCCCGGCTCCCGGGGACACGGGGCTGGCACACCCCACTGTCCCTCAGACCCTTCAGCAGACACTGCTGCACACTGCATTTGCTGTGTCTGCCCCGCTGAGCGCTGTGCCTGCCCCTGGCACCGTGCATCCCACCCTCCCTGCGGTGTCCAGCTCTGCCTTCCCAGCACCACGAGCTCCAATGAAAATCCCGGGATTGCTCACAACCGGGGCAGGGCTGCCACAAAAAGTGTCCAGGCAAGCATGAAAATCCGAGGGCGTTTCTGTGCCTGAGGCAGGCGAGACAAGGGTTACTCCATGACCGGGGCTCCTTTTCTCCTGGCATTTTCTCCTGTGGGGCTGGGATGTGTCTGAAGTCCCCGCAGGTGAATCCTGCAGCCCCTCCAAGGGGAGGCAGCCGCGCTCACTGTGGAAAGCCCCACACGGATGCCGTGTGCCAGGACGGGGTGTCCCCTAGGAGCACAGGGAGGTGGGAGGGCTGGGGGATGACCTCACAAGGGTTTAGTCACGGTGGCTTGCGAAGATGACAGGAAATGCAATGTACAGAGGGAAGCCCGGTGCCTTTCCTACCGCTCCAGTGCACCGGCACGCACGGATGCGCTCGGGAGAGGAGCTGTGGCTGCTGCACCCTCGAGTCAGGGGGCACCGGGCACCCTCTGCCACCACAGTGACACGTGGGGAGGTTTCAGATCATGTTTAGGGCTCTCCCATGCCCCAGGAGCAAAGGGTGCAGGCAGGGTGGGTGCAGGCGGGGTGGGTGCCCGCTCTGGAGGGACAGGATGTGCTGAGCCAGGCAGTGCCATCCACCCACACAGTGCCACCATCCACCAGTGTCACCCATCCACGCCACAGTGCTGGGCCGTGGGGAGAAAACAGGGTGGGTTTTTCTTTCTCTGCATAATTGTTTTTTTTTTTTTTTTTTGAGGAGAAAAGCTGTTTCTTTCCTGGCCTCATCACCATCTGCCCGTGGCGGCCGGGGAAGGCAGAGCCCAGCAGCTGTGGGTCTGGGCAGCTGCTCAGCCTCATGGCCAGATCTTAATGCAGGGGGGCTTTGAGCCACAGCAGCGAAAGGGATTTGCTGGACAAACACGGACCTGCATCACTGGAGCTTGGGGGGGACCTGTCTCCAGCCCAGACAGGAGGCCGTGGGGTTGGCTCCGTTTGGCAATGCTCTGTCTGGACTTGCAGGGCTGGGCAGCACGGATGAGCACAGAGCAGGTCTGGCCAAGACTTCCAGGAAAACAAACCCCATCCCGAGCTGGCAGGTTTGCCCTGGAGGGGTTGTGCCAGTGACCCCCAGGCGAGGGTGGGCAGCGCTGGCCTGGGGTGGTGCAGAGGCTCTAACCGGTACAGCCAGTGCAGAACCAGTGGAGCCTGAAGGGAGCGGGGCTGGGATGATGCCATCCTGCCCGGCCTGGGTGAGCCTGGGGGAATCCTCTGTGCCAGCCCTGAGCACACGCATTGCTGTGCCCACACTTAGCTCTGCACTTGTCCTACTTCATCTGGGACAGGCAGTTCCTGATCCAGCTGAAAACCCACCCCATCTGTTCTTCCCATCATCCCTCTTCCTCCAGTTTTCTGGTTCTGCACATCCCTCCAGCCAGCTCCCCCCTGTACGTGCAGGGCTGTGCCTGGGCCAGCTTCAAATCGACCCCTGCAGCTGTGCTCCTTCCTGCTGGTTTGTGTCCCAGCTATAGACACAAGAAATGTCCCTGTCCCCCAGGAGCAGCACAGGCCACCCTCTCCAGGCTGGATTCTTCCCATCTCCAGGTCAGCCCTGCTGTCAGTGTCACCAGAGCATCGCCTGCACAGCAACACAGCCCACCCACCCCCTGAGAAATGCCCTCAAAATGCTGCCCTGTGCAGGGATGCCACTGTTCCTCTTCTGGATTTGCTGTGGGAATTCAGTTCCCCAGGGCCAGGATGCTCCAGCCCCTGGTGCCTGGCACAGGGCGCTGGGATGGCTCAGAGATGGCAGGAGGCCACAGCAGCCGTCACCCTGCTCCCCATCTGTCCCACAGCCCTGTGGCATGACCAGCAGCCCAGGAGGGACAGAGGGGAGCAGGGAGGGTCTCACAGTGTCTGGGTGCGCCGTGGGGATGTGAAATCAGGAGTGAGATTTGCAGTTCAGGTTGGTGTTGAGCCGTGCAAGGGGTGCTCTCATAATGGGGAGGGTCCTGCGGTGCTTTGGGGGTCTTGCAATGTGTAGGACCCTGCAATTCGAGGAGGGGTCTTGCTTTACAGTGGGGCTACTGCTGTGTGTGTTTGGGGGTCCTTCAGCCTGAGGGGCCCCTTCCTGGAGGGCTCTTTCCATGCTGAACTTGTGCTGGAGGAGGAGGTCCTGCCGTTCATGGATGCTCCTGAAATGCAGAGAGAGGTTTTGGGGGTCTCCCAGTTTTTTGGGAGATCCTACATTTCAAGGGGGCTCTTGCTGTGCTTGGAGCAGCCTTGCCACGAAATGAGAACTTGCATTGTGTGGGGCTCCTGAAATGCAGGGAGGGGTCTTGCGGTGCGGTGGGGGTGTCCCACAATTCAAGGAGCCTCCCGAAATGCACGGAATGATCCCGTTGTGCACTGGGAGCCTTACAAGGAGGGAGGATCCCTCGGTTCCAGGGGGCTTTTGTCGCTCGGGGAAGGGTCTCTGCACGGGGAGTCCCGCAGGAGGGAGGCGGGGGTGATGTCCCGCGGCTCGAGGGGGCTCTGGCGGGGTCCTGCGATGCGNCTGCAGCAACCGGTACCTGACGGCGGAGGCGTTCGGGTTCAAGGTGAACGCCTCGGCCGCCAGCATGAAGAAGAAGCAGATCTGGACGCTGGAGCAGGACGGGGAGGACTCCAGCGCCGTCCTGCTCAAGAGCCACCTGGGCCGGTACCTGGCGGCCGACAAGGACGGGCGGGTGAGCTGCGACAGCGAGGAGCCGGGCCCCGACTGCCGGTTCCTGGTGCTGGCCCACGGCGACGGGCGGTGGTCGCTGCAGTCCGAGCCCCACCGCCGCTTCTTCGGCGGCACCGAGGACCGCCTCTCCTGCTTCGCCCCCGCCGTCTCCGCCGCCGAGAAGTGGAGCGTGCACTTGGCCATGCACCCCCAGGCCAACCTCTACAGCCTGGCCCGCAAGCGCTACGCGCACCTGGGGCCGCGCCGCGACGAGCTGGCCGTGGACCGCGACGTGCCGTGGGGCGTGGATGCGCTCATCACCCTGCTGTTCGTGGACCAGCGGTACAGCCTGCAGAGCTGCGACCACCGCCTGCTCCGCAGCGACGGCCGCCTGGTCCCCGCCGCCGAGCCCGGCACCGCCTTCACGCTGGAATTCCGCTGCGGAAAGGTGGCCTTTCGCGACGGGGAGGGCCGCTACCTGGCCCCCTCGGGGCCCAGCGGCACCCTCAAGGCGGGCAAGAGCGCCAAGGTGGGCAAGGACGAGCTGTTCGCGCTGGAGCAGAGCTGCCCGCAGGTCGTGCTGCGAGCCGGCAACGATAGGAACGTCTCCACCCGGCAAGGTACGAGGGGACGGGGGCTGCGGGTGGGGGACGGGACACCTCGGCCGCCCCGGAGTCCCGGGGCTGTAGCCGCCTCGGGCCGCGCTCCTGCGTCCCTCGGGTATCAGCTCCCCGCGGGAATCGCCCGCCCCGACCAGCCCCTGGATCCCTCCGGCATCGCTTCCCCTGCATCCCCTCAGAATCGCCGCCCCGGAGAGGCCCCGGCCCCCCGCGGCACTGCCCTCCCAGCCCCCAACATCCGCTGCCTCCTGCAGCAGCCGCCC
>VXBU01013336.1:84320-95983 GCA_013400315.1 Bombycilla garrulus
CACGATCCCCCCGCATCCCTCCCACATCCCTTCCCCCTCCCGCATCCCTTCAGCATCGCCTGCCCGGGGCCCCCGTCCCTCCGGCACCCCCATCCCCGCACCACCGCCTCTGCGGGGCGCCCGGGGGGGCAGGGATGGCGAGGGGCCTGCCTTGGGGTGCAGGGGTGGACAGGGAGGGGGCTGGGAGGGGGTGGACGGCGTCTTCCCTCGCCGTGGAGGAGGCAGGGCTGAATCCCTCGCCTTCCTTCCTTCGGAGCTCATTGTTCGCCCAACAAAGCCTCCGGCCATCTCCCCCTCGCCCGAGCGCGGCCGAGCCGCTTGCCCGGCGGAGCAGGGAGGCTGCGGATCCTCCCGGGGGGCTGTGGGTCCCTCGGGGACTCTGGCTCCCCCCGGGGGGGCTGGAGTTCCACGGGCTGGGAGCTGGGTAGCAGCGTTACATAAAGGGCTCTGCCACAACTCCCGCATCCTGCACGCACAAAGGCGGCCGTCCCTCCGCTCGCCGCAGGGGCCACGGTGCCACCCGCCTCGGGGACACGGTGCCACCCGCCTCGGGGACACTCAGAGCTCCCCGGGCACGTGGCCGCCCGCTGCCCGCGAGTGGCCACCGAGCGTCCCTGCCCCGCAGCCAGGGGTCCGTGCCGGCAGTCGGGGGGTCCCGCTCTGCGGTGCCGGGGGTCCCCGCTGTGCGCCCCGGGGTCCCCGCTGTACACCGTGCGTGCCCCGGGGCTCATCGCCGGCCTGCGCGCCGGGTCAGGCCGGCGCACGCCGGGTGCGGGATGGGTGCGAGCATGTAGCAAAGCCTGGAGGAACAGCGGGGAATTTTTTTTTGGTGTGTGTATGTTACATTTCAGGGTTGCTGCTAAACCCTGATCCGTGCCCGGGCAGCTCCGTGCGGGGAGCTCCCTGCTTTTCTCCTATCCGCGGGCAAATCCTGCAAAGCAGCCCATTAAAAATTAATCATGAAATCTGCCGAGATGGGCAGTGGGGATGGTTTTCCCAGGCACGGGGATTTGGGGAAGAGGAGGAGAGGATGGCGGTGGCGGGAGGTGCCGCAGCGCCGTGGGGGAAGGGCTGCTGCAGCCCTTTGTCACCAGAGATGGGGAAACCAGATGTGGGGGGAGACGGGAGGGACGGAGCGGTGGCGGTGGGGACCCCGCGGTGGCGGGGACCCCGTGGAGCGGGTGGGAATGCTGCTGGCCGACCCTCCGGCTTTGTCTAATTCGGAAGGGATGGGGGAGCGGGAAGGGGGGGAACAAATCTCCCCAGCAACAGAGGGCTCTGGGCTGTGCCCGGCCCCTTTCCAAGCAAAATACAGCGGCAAGAGCCGCGCTGGGGCTGCACATCCTCGCTCGAGTCCGTTTTGGCTGGAGAAGCCGTTTCCACACGGTTTATCCTTCCCGGGGGCAGCGAAAGGCTGGGAGCCGCCGCTCTCTGGGGCTCATCCTCCTCCCATTGTGAAAGGGCCGCGGCCCAAGGTTACCGAGAAGGCGGCAGAGGAAGAGGCTGCAGACAGCCCTTTCCCCCGCCGAGCTGATAAGCGCCGTGCTGCTGGCAGATGCTCCCATGGCCACGGGGATGGGGGTGTGGGATGCGGGCAGGGGTGACCGCAGCTCGGCACAGCCTCGTGGGAAAAGGCAGCGTGGTCCTGCTGGAGTCAAGGAGGGAGCAGGGATGGCAGTGGCTGTCCCCCCCTCCTCTGCCCCATGGGAGGAGCAGGGATGGGTCCGTGGGGCTCTCCTGCGGTTCCCCTGGCTGGGATCCAGCTTTGGAACAGCGCTGTCCCGCCAGAGCCAAGTCAGCTCCTGGCTCGGCGTCTCCTCCCTGTCCCGGGGACGGCCGGTGCCAGCATCCCCTGCACACGGGGGACCAGGGCACGAACACCCCCGGGCGGCGAGGGACGGCTGCCAGCCCCGCCTCTGCCCCGGCACAGGGGCTGGGGTATCCCTGTCACCGCTCTCCTGCCCCCAGCCCCAGCCGGACAGGACCCCCGGGTTCCCTGAGAGCTCCCATCTCGCGTTCGCAGCCCAGAGGGAGCGGAGCCAGCGGCGAGCAGCCTCCTCCCCGCTCAATGGCTCCTTTCTAGCCCGGCTGCGGCAACAAAGGGCCCTTTGTGGGCGCGAGTGTCCCGGGGGCAGAGCGCTGGCGCCCTCCCCGCTGGTGCCCGGCCAGCCCCGCCCGGCCGAGGTGTGCGGGGGGACGCGGTGGGCTGGCTCGGCAGGGAGGAATTCCAGGAAGCGGGATCTGGGGAGGGGAGCACGCCTGGACGTGCCGTGCTGGCAGTGGGGAGCTCTGCCCTGGGGCCAGGACCCCTCCCGGCATGGGCCGAGCCGGATTTCCCCCCCAGCTCATCTCCGTGCCACGGCAAGGCAGGAAGATGCGGCTCCAGGGCAGGGGGCACACGGGCTGGGATGCAGATTTTCATCCGGAGATGCCAAGTGGCCTGTTGACACTTGGGGGATACCACAAAGCCACAGGAAATCCACAGGGGAGGAGGGGTGGGTTTTTCAGGAAATTCACGTTTCACCCCCTACCCGTGACCCCTCTGCAGAGCTGCAGCCTCAGCAGAGGAGCTGCTGGTTCCCCGAGCTCCAGGCTGTTGGATTCGGACAAAAAGCTGTTTGGGTTTCTGCAGGGGCGCAGTGTGAGCCCGGCTGAAGGGCAGGGACGGGGCAGGAGGATCTCGGAGCGCGTGTGTGGCTGCGGTGCTGGCTGCAGGTGCCAGAGCCCGCAGGGAGCCGAGACCCGGCAGTGCTGGGTGCAGCACCCCAGTCCCATCCTGGAATCCTGCCCCGAGGCCCTGGGGGCTCTGCTGGGTGCTGCTGGTGCTCCCGTGAGCAGTCCCGGCAGTCTGGGCTCGGCTGTTCCCAGGTGTAACCGTGGGGTTTTTGAAAGGAGAGCTGGAAGACGGAAAAGAGCTTCTCTCCATGGAGCTCATCCTGCTGGCTCTCATCTCCATCCCAGGGCGGCTCACGGGGGACATTCTGTGTGAGTCGGGTGCAGAGATAAACTTTTCTGCACGCCCTGAATGCCTCACGCTGGCTCTGCAGCCTCCCGTGGTGGGGAGCTCAGCTGGGCCACAACAAACTCTGCTCCTTGAGAGGGAGAAGCCCGGCTCTGTGGGAGGTACAGCAAGGTGTGTGCCTGCTCTAGGATGGCCACAGCCTGCTGGGACAGCCACCGTCATGGCTGGACAGCAGCGAGAGCTCAGCATCAATCCTGCAAACCCAGGAGCACGGAAACCTCGGCAGCCGAGGGCTTGGAGAGCCCCTTCCAGCTCCCTGAGCCCCTCAAACCCAGGCACTCAGCATGAGGAAACCCCGGGGAGACAACACGCCTGAGCCTTCCCGACCTCTGCATTCTCCCCAGGATCCCCGTGGCAAACCCGTGCTGCAGAGGAGCCGGAGGACACCCCACGCCCGGAATTTTGGGGTGCACAGGCACATCTCCACCTCCACCCCCTCCCAAAGAGCCGCCGTGCGCTCGCCCCTCCCGCCTGCAGCTGTAATTAGCAGCGTTGTCAAGGTCAGGAAGAGCAGTGCCAGTTGCAGACTGAATTTACGGAGAGTTAATTAATCTGTGATTGCAGTGGGAGCGGCCGCGGCTCAAGCCACAGCCCTGGGCTGTCACAGCAGGGGGGGTGGCCTTGGGGACAGCCCTTCCTCCATCGCGGGGACACGGGCACAGCTCTGAGGGACCCACCGTGGTCCTGCAGCCTCACACGCAGCCCGTGCTCCTGCAGTTCCCCGTCCTGCCCGGCTCTGAGCCCCAAGTCTCCCTCTCAGCTCAGTCCCAGCCCTTTGAAGCCTCCTCCTGCCCCAGCCGCATTCCTTTGTGCTGAGTCGCTGTAACCCAACCCCGCGCTGCTTTTGGGGAGGGGGCGGTGGGAGACCCTCCTGCTGCCGGGTGCTTCCAGGCAACGGGGAAAGCCAAAGCTCCGTGCAGGGCGAGTGTGGAAAATGGGCTGGCAGAGAGGTGAGGAGGCCGGTGTGTGCGCTGTGCTCCGTGCCGGGGGTCTCTGGGGAGAGGGAGCCGTGTTTGGGGGCTCCTGGCACTCCCTGTCCCCTCTCCAGCTCGCCCAGTCCTGCCCTGCGGCACGCAGCATCCCCAGGCTCTGCCCAGCCTGGTCCCTGCAGGTCAGGGAGTTCTTCCCAGAAAAGTCCGTGAGGGAAGCGCCACCCCCGCTCCTCCCCACAAACCACAGGCACCCACAGCTCTCACAACTTTGGGGGCCCAGGGGTGCTGCCAGCCTTGAGGGATGGGCTGTGTCCCCCAGGGTCACCTCCCCACAGCCCAGCCTCTCCGTGAGCCCCCGCAGAGCCCCTCTCGCTCCGTTTTACAGCTCTGGATTGGGCTGGAGCTGCCTGACGCCGGGATACAAAATCAAAACCAAATGTTCCCACAAGCACCAGCTCAGCCCCCGGCAGCGCTGGGAGGCGGCGGCTGTGGGATGGCTCTGGGAGCGAGGACGTGGCCAGTGGGGCTGGGCTGGTGGCCATCAGCGCCCGCTGCCCCCTGCCTTGCCCGAATACCCGGGGGAACAAAGCACCAGGGCGGCTGCGTGTCCATCAGGAGAGCCATGGAATCACAGAACGGGATCACGGGCAGGGACACCTCCCACTGGACTGGGCTGTTCCAGCCTGGCCTTGAACACTTCCAGGGTGGGAGCTGCAAAAGCTGCTGGGCCTGGCTAGAGGGGGGTGCTGTGAACAGGTGGAAGCTGTCGGCCAGTTGGGGTGTGGGAGATCAGATAATGGGAACAAAGTAAAGCCTTCAAAACGTGATCCCTTTGGTAACAAAGCCGGATCCCTCTGGGAACAAAACCTGATCCCTTCAGGAACAAAGCCGGATCCTTTTGGGTACAAAGTTGGATCCCTTTGGGTACAAAATGTGATCCCTTTGGGAACAAAACCTGATCCCTTTGTGAACAAAGCCAGATCCTTTTGGGTACAAAGTTGGATCCCTTTGGGTACAAAATGTGATGCCTTTGGGAACAAACCTGGATCCTTTTGGATACAAAGTTGGATCCCTTTGGGAACAAAGCTGGATCCCTTCGGGAACAAAGCTGGATCCCTTCAGGAACAAAGCTGGATCCCTTTGGGAACAGAGCCTGATCCCTTTGGGAAGGGTGGGTGATGGATGTGCAAAGCAGAGGCTGCTCCTGGGATGGGGACGGGGCCTGACGGGAGCCCCAGGGAGCTGTGTCTGCAGGACAGCTGGGTGCAGCTGGTGGGACGTCCTGGTGGCTTCCCAGAGCAGCAGGGCCCCCAGGACCGCAGTCCCTGCAGCCCTTCCAGTGACTGTGCACAGCCCTGCTTGAAATCCCAGCAGCTGAGAACCTGGGATGCACGGTGGAGGTGTGAGGGGCTGAACACGGGGGCAGCCCCCACCTCCCTCAGCTGCTCCTCATCATTGTGCTCCAGACCCTTCCCCTGCTCCATTTCCCTTCTCTGGACGTGCTCCAGCTCCTCCATGTCTTTACTTTAGTGAGATGACCAGAACTAGACAGAATGTGGACTTGGAATGGAGCCCTTTTCCCCCGTGCAGCAGGGAGGGATGCAGGTGTGTTTGGAAAATTCATCCGGTCCCACTGAACTCCCATTTCCCTGAGCTCAGTTTTGGAGCTGAGCTCTGCAGCCCGGCTCCCTCCCCAAAACCCAGCACAGAGCTCAGCCACTGGCTTTGGCTACCGCTTGTGGCTCGCATCCCCGAAGTGTTTTTAGGCTGAAGTCCACCAAGCTGGAGAGCTCTGGAGCAGTTTTGGCCCCTCTAGCCCTGACTGAGCAGGTTTGCTTGGGCTCAGGGCCTGAGGTGGATGCACACGTGGCTGGCGGTGGCCCAGGGCTGTGGCCGGTGGCCCCAGGACCAGCTGCATCCTCCTCTGCATGGAAACGCTGTCTCTGGCCCCTTGGGCACAGGGATGGGCCATCCTGGCTGGCAGAGCTGGGGGACAGGCTGGTGCTGATGTTTTTGGAGAGTCAGGGGAAGGCTTGGCTGCCCTGGGAGCCTCCTGTCCCTGCACACCTCACTGCCCCGGCAGGATGTGACAATTGTGGATGAAAAACGTCGTCATGGTCCTTAAACACGCCACAAGCTGGGATTCATGGGTGCTGTGGTGGCCTCTGCTAATGGGCTGAGTAACCTGGCTGTCACCTTTGGGAAAAACTGCAGCCCTCTTCCTTATAAAATATCCACGTTGGTCTTTGCTTCATTGTGATGGAGCTGCTGAGTCGGGAGTGGAAGCTCACGGCTGCCCACACCTCCTTTAGGACCTCGATACCAAATAACCGAATGAAAACCTGGATTTGAACCCCAAATGCCAGAGGGGAGATCCGTGCGAGGGATTTGGGAGCCACCAAGGCTCACCCAGGAAGCAGGAGCCCCTCTCAGTCAGGTTTCTTGGGCTGCCCTGCCCCTGGACCTGCTGGCTGTGGTTCCTCTCCCCCATCCCCGTCTCCCTCTGCTCTGCAGGGATGGACCTCTCTGCCAACCAGGACGAGGAGGGTGACCAGGAGACCTACCAGCTGGAGATCAACAAGGACACCAAGAAATGCGCCTTCCGCACCTACACCGGGAAGTACTGGACCCTCACCTCCAACGGGGGCATCCAGTCCACGGCCTCCACAAAGTGAGTGCCCCAACCCCGCCAGCTCAGGGCGGTGCCTGCGCTTCAGAGCACCCTCTGCATCTCCCAGGGGAATTCAGGGGGGATTTTCCAGCCTGGGTGCTCGTCCTAAACGCTTCCCAGCAGAGGCAGTGCATTTTGGGAAAGGCAAGGATGGGTCGGGGCTTGCCGCCCACGATGCTCTGGAAGTCCCTGGGGCCACGTAATCCTTCCAGGCCGGCTGGGGCTGTCGAAATGCTTTGCCCTGCAGTTCAACCCTGAGAGCCAGGCGGAAACCCCAAAAGTGCCTTTGGCTGCCTGCCCGCCTCCTGCCCACGGGGCGAGGGCCTCCCAGCGGGACGGCCAGCACGACACAGTTCATCCTGCACAAACAGATCGAAGCAGGCTCTCGCGATCCAGCCGTGGCCCTTTCCGAGCCAGCAGGGTGGCAGTGGCAGGGTCCCCCCCTCCGTCACAGCCCGCTGAGTGTCCTCTCTGCCCGCAGGAACGCCAGCTGCTACTTCGACATCGAGTGGTGCGACAAACGCATCACCCTGAAGGCGGCCAATGGCAAGTACGTGACAGCAAAGAAGAACGGGCAGCTGGCAGCCTCCATGGAGACAGCAGGTGAGGGACCTTGGGGACCCCGCTCTGGGGCATCAGGGGATGGAAAAATTCCCCCCAGGCTCTTCGTCCGAGTGATGCTCAGGCAATAAGTTCTCTTAGTGACCGACGTGCTGCGAGATGGGGTGGGTGAGAAATGGGTGAGGGGTACAGCCCCTGCTCCTCACCGCTGCCTGCCAGCTTTGGGGTCTGGCTGCGTGCCCCCCTGGCTGCTGTGACAGCCGCTGTCCCCTCGCCGCAGGCGAGACCGAGCACTTCGTGATGAAGCTGATCAACAGGCCCATCATCGTGCTGCGCGGCGAGCACGGCTTCATCGGCTGCCGCAAGGTCACTGGCACCCTGGACTCCAACCGCTCCTCCTACGACGTCTTCCAGCTGGAGTTCAACGATGGGGCCTACAACATCAAGGGTGAGTCCCCAGGGTGGCTGTGGGCTGGGGGGTGGTGGCCTTTGGGGTCCCCGTGGTGGTCCCACCACCCCCAGGGCGCCTGGGCTGGGCTCTCATGAACCGCAACCCTACTGGAAAAGGAAAAAAATTTAAAAAAAAGGACCGAAATATTATTTTTCTTAGTCTCCGTTTATGAGACTATGAGGCCGCTGTGTCCCCTGTCCTGCAGATTCCACTGGGAAGTACTGGATGGTGGGGAACGAGTCGTCCGTCACCAGCAGCAGCGACACCCCCGTGGACTTCTTTTTTGAGTTCTGCGACTATAACAAAGTGGCCATCAAAATCAACGGCAAATACCTGAAGGGCGACCACGCCGGGGTGCTCAAGGCATCGGCTGACACCATCGACGCCTCCACCCTCTGGGAATATTAATGCACTTTAGGGTACCTCCCGTTGCCAACTTCTCTTTCCCTTCCTGTCCTCTTTTCCTTTGGGTTCTGTTTCTCCTCTCTGTAACAGGATTTTCAGACTGGCTTGCCCTTCCCTCCTGCCATAGAGTTGGTGCGTTGTGTGGGAGGTGGGTCTCCGTAAATCCCTGTAAGAACTGGAAAAGTGGTGGGGCTGCCTGCCTATAGCTCTGTAGAGGGGTCTGTCTCTATCCCCCCATCCCTGCCTCCCTCCAGGTTTGCTGGGCTTGGAAACGGCCGTGTCCCCCTCCCGGCCCTGAGCATCACCTTAGGTAGTTTATTTTTCTCTCCTTGCTTAAAAAAAGGGAATCAGATCACCTCTGTGCTCACTTCTGCCATATCAGCACTGGCACAGCCTCAGACCATGCTGCCAGTGTCCCCTGGAGTGTCCGTCCTGTCCCGCTCAGGGCTGGAGCGATGGTGCTGGGCTCAGCTGCCCGGTCCCAGCAGCTTCTCTCCCCTCCTGGGTTGCGGGGCAGGCTCATCCCCAGCTGGGCTGTAAGAGGTGACCTTACATATCACAGCGTCCCTGGGGATGGGGCTGGCGTGTGCCACACACCCCGTGTGCCAGCACCCCATGTGCCACACATCCCGTGTGTCACACACCCTGTGTGCCACACACCCCGTGTGCCAGCACCCCATGTGCCACACATCCCGTGTGTCACACACCCTGTGTGCCACACACCCCGTGTGCCACACACCCCGTGTGCCAGCACAGCCCTCCCCAAACACCTGGAAATGATTCTTTAGGGTGATCCTGTCTGGAAAGCCTCAGCCTCTCATCTCATGGAGCCCCGCCGCGCTCCTCCCGTCCCTCCACTCCTCCTTGTGCTCCTGGCTCTGGAGGAGCATCCCAGACCCTGCTGGTGGCTCCAGCCTGCCCCAGGCTGGTCCTGCTGCTGTGCCTGGAGGGGAGGGCGTGGGGAACACAGAGCCAGCCCGTGCCAGGGTGGGGCTCCATCCAGCCCATCTCTGGTGGGCTTCGGTCCCAGCAGGAGCCGGGCTGGCCGATGTGATCTCCCCGGGGCAGTAGCTGGAAGCATAAACTGCAGATTTTGGTTTACAGAATAGAAAAGTTCCTTAGCAAACTTTGCACAGTGATATTTGCTCAGTACCTTTGATGTTGTTTTTTCCTCTCTCGTAAAATACTGGAACAGTGAAGCGAATCACTGAACACCTGATGCTGAATTAGGAAGCGCCCGCTCCTGCGGGCACCCCGAGGGGGCAGCTCCTGGTCCCACCACCCCCAGGGCACCTGGGCTGGGCTCTCATGAACCGCAACCCTACTGGAAAAGGAAAAAAAAAAGAAGAAAAAAAAAGACCAAAACAGTATTTTTGTTAGTCTCTATTTATATATGCTCTCCATGGCACTGTGTGACCAGCTGTTGTCTGTACTAGGTCTGCATTAGAGTTTAACGCTGTCTGTAACAGGTGATGCTGCGTGTTCCTTAGGGTGTTGGAAGGCACTTTATCCTTTGGGGCCTGCCCAGGGCCGGTATCTGCTCCCTACAAACGCACCAAGGAGCCTTTTCCCGCGTGGGCCCCCTCTGGAGAGGGGGAGCGCTGGTCCCACCCACGCCAAGGGTGCTCTCGGCATCGCTGCCGTGCCAAGCCCGGGCCGGGCCCTCCTGCCGGCGGCCAGGCAGGGGCTCGTCAGCCTTAAAGCCATGAGGAGGGACTCCCTCCGCAGGAGCTCGGTGCTAAACCCAGCCGGGAGAGCGGGCGGCTGTCCCCAGGCAGGGGACGGCTCTGGGCTGGGCTCCCCGGCGGGCGCAGGGGATCCCGGCTGGGACTCTACCTCGGCTCTGCGCTCACACCCAGGGGTGCCCTCGCCCCCCGGGACCGCGCTGCCCCTCGAAGGACCGAGTGTCTTGAAGCCCTGTGTGACCCTGTGACCTGAAAACACTCTCTGGCCTTCACCCCCTCCCCGTGTCGCCCCGTCCCCGTCACGGTCCCAACCATGTAACTCCTGCTCCGGCTTCTCCCGTGTGACACTAGGTCAACATCTCTCCTGTTTCCTCTTATCGGGTGTCGTGACTCTCTGAAAACATCTCACTCTGAAAAATTTAAGTTTCGGGTTTGTTTGTTTTTTTTATTATTATTATTTTTTTTGTAAGTGCCATTTGTATAACTTAAAAAAAAATAGCTTCAAATGGAGAAAGATGAATTAAAAAATAAAACCCGCATTCGGATTCAACCTGGTGTGGGGTCTGCTGGGGCTGCAATGGAGCTTTCAATGAGGCAGGAGCCTGAGTGTGGAGATTTGGGGTGGTGGAGCCTTTGTTTGATGAAGGTTGAGCTGGTTCTGGAGAGTTGAGGAGGTGGTGGGAAGGGAATGGTGACCAGGAGGCTCCAAGGAGCTGTAAAGCCAAAGGCAGCTGGAGGCTGAGGCGCCTCTGGAGATGCTCAGAACAGCCTGAAGCCACTGAGGCATCTGGGGACCCAGGGCTGGGTCAGGACCACCTCATCTGCAAACCAGAAGCAAAGCTGTGCCCCACAGAGCTTTTCCTCTCGGTTCAGGAGTTTCACCTCCACGGGATGGCCCAGACGGGAGGGAAGAGCTCTGGGATGGGGGTTTGGATGCATGGCTGGGTGGGGGTCAGCAATCAGGGACGTGGAAAAGGGCAAGTGGGAGGGGAAGCCCAGCCCAACCTCGATCCTGCCAAAGGAGCCAGGATGTGCCCCCAGCCCTCCCAAAACACTGAAACCAGTCCTGAAACTCAACCAACAGCCCCTCCAGCACCCAGAGCTTCCCTGCGCAGCACCAGCACAGCCTGGCCGGGCACCAACATTGGAAAATGTAAAGCTGACTGGAAAAAGCAAAGTTTGGCACAGGGAGGGCTCCCCTCAGGCACACATCCAGGGGATGGCATGGCCTGGGGAGACCCTCACCATCGGGTGTGGGCTGAGCCTGCAAGGAAGGAAGGAAGGAAGGAAGGAAGTGCAGCCCTGACTGTAAACAGGGGCAGAGCAGGGCAGTGCAGGAAACGCTGAGCAGCTCCAGTGCCACGCTCAGCCTCACTGGGACAGCTGTGTGAGCAACCCTGGCTGTGACACCCGGCTGTGACACCCAGCCAGGGCAGCAGGCAGCTCTGCACCCTGGGCAGGGGCTCTGGAGTTTCGGGAAGAACTCTCCCCCTTCCCCTCTGCCCAGCTGCCAGCACACATTTCCTTTTTTCCCCTCAAGGCTGGATTCTGCATTTACCATCATTCACCACCACTCCAGCAAGAGGGGAAATCCCCTCAGCCTCCCCCCCATCCTGGTTTCCATTTGAAGGAGCCACTGGAAACCATTTTCTATCCCATCCAGTTTTTCCTCGGGAGCACATGGAACAGGTTGAGCTGTTCCAGGAGGGTGAAATGGGTTTTTACCTTGCAACCTGGGAGTTTCCACCAGCACAGGCAGGGTGGGAGGACAAGGTCATGGCTGTAAGAAAAGCACACAGGTGAAAGCCAGAGTGCACAAATTTATTTACAAAAATTCAAATTACAATATAATACAGGAACTTTTTACACACAGAATATTAGAACTGTTTACTACCAGAATGTAAAGAAAAATATTTTTGTTTTTTTCTCCTTTTTT